>KQ481938.1:2749199-2762590 GCA_001430745.1 Auxenochlorella pyrenoidosa
GGGCGCGTAGGCGGCTGCGGGGGCGGGCATGTGGATGATGGTGGGCTCTGCCGCCTCCAGCGCCTCCCTCTTCTTCACCGACAGCTTGAACTTCTTGCTGTTGAGCTCCAGCTCGACAATGTCGGTGGCGTGCACCATCCTGCGAGGGCGCCCGCACAGCCGCAAGCTCAACGAATGGCAGCGTGTGGCGGCGCGAGCGCCAGGCCGCGCCTGGTGCCTGCTGCTGTTCCGTCCCCCGCTAACACTCCCAGGGTGCCTAGGAGGGCGCACAAATCACTACAAAGCATCCAGGCCGCCTTCAGCTGCCTGCACATGAAACTGTCGCTGTTCCAGCACGGGCGGCGACAAGCAGCGCACTTGATGAGCTCCGTCAGCTCGTCAAAGTCCATCCCAGCGGTGGAGGGCTTCAGGGGGGCGCCATTGCTGCTCGCAGTCTTCACCTCCTCGGCGGCAGCCCGGGCAGCAACGCAGGGCCGGCCCTGCAGGCAAGGAGCAGCGGGCCAGCATCGACACCGGGTTCTCCCGTTGACCTGGGGGCCACCCATGCCCGCACATTGCCTTGCTGGTGTTATCGGAGCTTACACTAGGAGCGCCAGCAGTCCGGGCAGCGCGGGTGACCGCCGGGCGGACAGTAGACTGTGCGATGGCCGCCTGCATGCTTGTGCGTGCTTGGAGCGAGATCGTTCAAGTATCCAAGGGCGATGGGACTGCCGGAGGCTTCCCTACGTCAAAACGGAGGGATGGATGGGGTGGCAGCTTGCCATGCACAGCACACCCGCTTCTGAGCCCTTCCTATTCCATCAGGCAGTCGAGTAGGTTGCCAATTGAAGGATCAAAAACGCAAAAGCATTTTTAGAAGTCGGGCACGCACTTTTGCTTCCTGCTTCTTCCTATGGCTGCCTTTCTGCGCTGCGTGTAGGCAGCACCAATGTGCATTCTATTGTCTTGTTGATCCCGAGTCGACAGGGCGGCATGGTGGGCTCCCTGCCACACCTGCCGACCCGCCCGGCACCCAGAGGTCCCGCCACCAGGTAAAGGCCCGCCCTTACAAAAGGGTCGAAAAGTGGAGTTGAGGCAGCCGCTTGTCGCCAGCACCCATTGTGCACGTCCTTCACTGCCACCACCTGCAGGCGTGGCGGCGGCGGCGGGCGGGTGGTGTGCTCTGCGGTGCCGCCCGAGCCTACCGCGGCCGGGGGCGAACGCAGTGGCGATGCGCAAGAGGCTGGACAGCAGTCTAGCAATGCTGCACAGCCCGTCGCCGACTGGCAGTGGAGGCGTGGCGTGCCGCAACCGCGCAGGCCCAGCCCAGGCCCGCAGCAGCAGCAGGGCGTGTGGACATCGCAGCCGCGCAGCCCGCCGCCTGGGGGCGTGGACAGCTTCTACCCACGGCGGCAGGTGCCTCAATCCCCTGGCAGTGAGGCTGGATTGGATGGAGGCTACGGCACCGACCCGCGAAACGGCGCGCTGGGAGGCCCAGCCAGCCCGGGCGCAGGCGTCGACTTCCCCAACCTGGGCAGCGAGTTTGACGCAGCCACACGCAGCGAGGAGGGGCTGCAGCAGCAGCGGCAGTGGCGGCAGCGCGCGCTGCGCTCGCTGCGGCAGGACCTGCGGGCTGGCGGGGGCAGCGCCAGCACCTCACGCGGGCGCCCCGCCTCCTTGAGCGACTCTGACTCCGACACCGAGTATGGCGCACGACCTGCTGGCCCGGGGCGGCCCAGTAGGGGAGGCAGCGGGCAGCGGGGCGAACTGCGGGCTCCTCCCCGGTCCCTGCCCGTCAGCGGTGGCCGCGGTAGTGGTGGCGGCAGCGGCATGGCATCGCCGGGCTACTTCATGCAAACCTTGCAAGGTAGATGCAGCGTTTGTCTCGCAGGCCCGTCCTAAGTTGTTACACCATGGAAGCCGCTGAGCAGTGTGGTGCGACTGGCTTGCCCGGCCGCTGGCCGCATTCGCCAAACCTGAGAACTCCACGTCGCCTACGGCCCACCTAGCTTGCACACTTGTCATCTCCAGCTGGGCAGCGCCCTGTCTACGCCCGCTCACTCCCTGCTGATGTTGCCGGTGTGCCGCCCTGCGCAGATGCGGGGCTGGTGGACGAGGGCGGCCAGCCCACGGAGCTGGGGCGGCGCCAGGGCGTGGGCTTCAGCTCCCACATGAACGTGTGCATCAACAAGCTGCTGGCGTACAGCACAGAGTGAGGGGGCACAGGCTGGGCATTGGGGCCAGGGGCCCGCCAGCGGGGGCGTGCCAGGCCCTGTGAGCAGCTGATGTGCTCTTGGTGACATGGTGTGTGCTGCCTCGTGCACCCTCCTGCTCATGGCCCGCAGCCTTGCTGCAGTGAGGCAGTCGACGTGCCATGCTCGTTTCAAAGCTTGCATGCCGTCTCGCCAGCCAGCTGCGCCCGGCGCCGAGCCGCGGTCCCCCCCCCCCCGCAGCGTGGCCACCATCCTGAGCATTGTGCGCGACGTGGCCCACCTCATGGACGCCATCAACGCCTCCACCGCCATGCACCGCCTGGGCAAGGTGGTGCGGCGCCAGCGGGAGGCAGACCCAGGTGGACGCGCGAGCCGGGCTGGAGCGGGAAGGGCGGGGCGGGGCGGCGCCGGCTGCGGTGATGTCAGGCTGCGGTGATGTCAGCCACGCCTGGGCGGTCGTGGCGGTCTCCCCTGAAGCTGAGCATTGCCTGCCTTGCTGTCCTCGTTGCTGTGGCTGCCTGCAGGCGTGCTGCGGTCTGTACTGGGGCACCCGCTGTACCGCCAGCTGCTGGCGCGGGTGCGCGAGCTGGCGCCCCGCATGATGCCGCGCGCGCTGGCAAACACCCTGTGGGGCCTGGCGGGTGAGCGCCGCCTGCCGCCTGCACCTTGTGTGCCTGGATTCAAGCTTCTCGTGTTGTCGCAGCATGCTGGCGGTACAGGCAGGCGAGCAGCGGCGCGTGGCGCGGCGGCACACCATGCCCGCACCCAACAGCATCACCCACACACACACCCACCCCACCCCCACACCCCTCCCCCCCTGCAGCCCTGGGCGACGTGGACCAGCCCGAGGTGTGCGCGCTGCTGCTGGACGAGGTGCCTCGGCACCCGGTGCGGGGCTTCCAGCCGCAGGAGCTGTCCAACATTGTGTGGGCCATGGGCACGCTGGGCACGCTGCGCAAGGCCACCATTGACCACCTGCTGGCGGGGGCGGCGGCCCACATGGACGCCTTCATACCCCAGGCCCTGTCCAACATGGTGTGGGCGTGTGCGCACCTGCGCAACGGCACGCGCGGCTGCCTGGTCGCTGGCACCGCCGCCAGCGCCGCGGTGCCGGCGGACAAGGGCGTGCGGCCGGGGTGGCAGCCGTCGCCGGCCTTTCTGGAGGCGGTGGCTGCCGCCTCGACGCGCCTCATGCCCGACTTCCAGTCGCAGGTGGGCTGCGCGCGCTGCCGCACTGGGCGGCGCCGGTGGCGGCACCCATGCATGTGGATGCGTGGCGCTGTGGCACTGCAAAAACATCGCTCCGTCCCACCCTTTTGCAAGGGTTTGCTGCCGCTCGCGTACCACACAACATACCCGTCGCCCCCGCCCGCGCCTGGGACGTGCCCCCTGCCGCAGTCAATGAGCAACCTGCTGTGGGGCTTCTGCAAGCTGGATGTGTACCCGCAGGATCTGTTTGAGGCGGCGGCGGCAGAGCTGGTGGAGCGGTGAGTGACTGGAGAGCCCTGGGGCTCTGTGAGGAAGCTGCGCAGGGCGGCACAGCAGGCAGCGGCACGACCGTGCGCAGACATGGCCGGCGAAGGCGCACAGGCAGGGGGCGCAGCTCTGCCAGCATGTGTGCCAACAGTTGTGTGCATGGCTGCCCCGCCGCAGGTTCCGCACGCCGGAGCTGGCGCGGCAGTTTCGCGCGCAGGAGCTGTCCAACTCGCTCTACGTGAGCCGCCGCCGTGATGGGACTGCTGCGCCTGCCGGCCTGCACAACTGGCCTGCTGCATGTGACCGCGCCCCCCACTGCAACTTGCCACCTGCATGCCTGTCCTGCCCTGCGTCGAGCTCCCCCAGCCCTGCACGCCTGCCCACCCCTGCAGGCCTTTGCCCAGGGCAACATCATCAACGAGCAGCTGCTGAGCGCTTTTGAGCGGGAGCTCAGCGCCAGCTGGCTGGAGATCGACTCGTCGGGGCGGGAGCGCCGCATCTCGCGCCTCGACGACTTCACCAGCCAGGTGGGCGCCCGCCGCCGCAGCTTGCCGTGCACCCCCCCGCAGCGGCGCCTTTGTGGGATGCCGGCGGCAGGCTGTTGCGCGCTCCAGGCCCGCCCTGCACAGCTGGCCGCTTGCCACTGCATGGACGCTGCCTGAAAGCAGCAGCAACCTGCCCTCCACCCCCCTACCCACCCCCAGCCAACCCCCCCACCCCCACCCCCGGGCGTTCCTTGCAGGCCCTGGCCAACACCCTGTGGAGCTTTGCCAACCTGCGGTGGTATCCGGTGCTGCTGCTGGAGCCCATCACGCGGGCGGTGGGGCGCAAGCTGGCGCAGATGAGCCCCCAGGAGATCTCCAACTCCGTGTGGAGCTACGCCAAGTGGGCCCTGAAGGAGGGGGGCCGTCGTCCACTCCTCGTGACAGGACTGACTGCGCCATCCTTGCCAGCGCGCGCCCTGCCTATCGCCTTGCGCATGTGCCTGACCCGAGAGGCCCTGCCTTTCGCTGTTCCGCCCCCCCAAGAGCAGGTTTGCCTACCACCCGGGCCCCGTGATGGCGCAGTACCAGGTGGAGATCGGGCGCCGCGTGCCGCAGTTCAGCGGGCAGAGCCTGACCACCACGCTGTGGGCCATGGCGGCGCTGTCGGTGAGCCGGGCTTGCGGGGACGGCGGCACGGCTGGCCACACGGCCAGGCAAGCAGCGGGCACGTACGGCTGGTGGGCCCCCGTGTGTGCTTGCAGCTCCCCACGTGCTTGGCCGTCCTCCTGGCCAGCACTGAGCTGTGCTGTGGCCTGCGCCGCCACCTGCCGCCGTGCAGGCCACCCACTGCGAGGGCTTTGTGCGGCTGGTGGACCGGTTTGTGGAGCTCGAGCGGCAGGGCTGCTTCCAGGCAAGAGCTGATTTCGTCTTCTGCGTGTTCCTGGCTGGGTTGCCTGCTGGCTTGCATTGGTGATGGAACCAGAGGGGCTCAGCAAATCAGTGCTCGCAGCCACCCGCTGTGGGGTCCCCGTCGCTGCGCCTCTTGCAGCCCAGGGCTGGTTTGCAAGGTGTTTGTTGCCCCAGCCCTGCCTCGCTCGGCATGCTCCCAGTCCTGACCACCCTGTCCCCCCACCCCACCCTGCCCCCCCGCAGGAGGTGCAGTACAACCAGGTGCTGCAGGCGGTGCTGCTGGCGCAGTTTGAGATGCAGCGCGCGCCGGGGGAGTTCCGGCCCGAGATCGACCTGCCCGACGACATTGTCGACAGGGCGCTGCAGGCCTGGCAGGCGCAGCAGCAGGTGGGGCGCTTGCGTGCGTCAAGGAGTTTTAAAGAGTTTGCACAACGAGGTGCAAGCCTCGGGGCCGAGGGCTTTTGCAGAGCTGTCGCCAGGCAAATTCTTGCGCTTCTGCCCTGCAGGCCGCCAAGCTGTCGTCCTTCCAGTTGGAGGTGAGCTCTGCGCTGGGCGCGCTGGGCATCGAGCACGAGCTGGAGTACCTGACCGCCGTCAACCTGCTGTCCGTGGACATTGCCATCGTCAGCGGGGGTGAGGTGCTTGCCAGGATGCCGGTGCTGCTGGCTGTTAGGGCGTCTGAGCCGGGCAAGCAGGCAGGGTTGGTGCTGCTGCTTGTGAGCGCGGCTGGGCTGGGCTCCGTAAGCCTGCAGTGGCCAGCAGTGAGGTGGGTAAGCGGGGATAATGGTGGAAGCCAAGCATGCTTGGGGTTGTACGCGGCGAGGGCCCCTGAATGATGTGGCAGGCTTGGAAGCAAGCGTTGCTGCGACGCTGCACATGTTCCCACGCCTTGCTCGCCAATCCCTCCCCTGCACCCCCCCTGCCCGCAGGTCGCAAGCTTGCCATCGAGGTGGACGGCCCCTTCCACTTCTCCGTCAACACCAACTCGCCGCTGGGCCAGACCATGATCCGCCGGCGTCTGCTGCGCGCCGTGGGCTGGACAGTCATCTCGGTGCCCTACCACACGTGGTGCGATGGTGCCGAGGCTGTGGCAGTGTGCCAGTGCCTGCCTGGCAGGGTTGGCAACATGTGCCTCAGCTGGGAAGCCCGGGCCGCGGCGGCCAGCCCCTTGCCGCTTCATCAGCAGCTTGTCCTGCCGCCCTGACCCCGTGGTGCACCCCCCTACCGGCTGCGCCCCCCCCTTATCACACACACCACCACCACCACCACCACCACCACCACCAGGTACAAGCTGCCCCCGGAGGCGCGCCCCTCGTACCTCTCGCGCCTGCTGGTGCGCAAGGACGGCTCCCTCCACGACGCCATCATGAAGGTGGGGCCGCACCGCCTGCGGCCTGCAGGGCACAGCAGCCTGGCCATCTGTGGTGCACGCCTGTCAATGCTGGCAGGCTTCTGGGCGGTGCACTTGCTGGCGGGCCCCCAGCACGCACCCTTGCTCACCCCTGCCCCCCTCTCCCTGCTGCACCGCAGGTTTCGGAGGACCTGCTGTCCACAGAGTTCAAAAAGGGGTTGGGCCAGGAGGCGGGGGCGGACGCGCAGCGGGAGGACGAGGACGCCGCAGGCGGCGGCGCGGGCGGCGGGCGCGACGGGCGCGGCCGGCTGATGCCGCGCAACCTGGGCAAGCTGCTGGAGCGGGAGGGGCTGATGCTCACCAAGAGCGCCGCCAGGTGGGGGCCTGCAGACAGCCGACGGGCATCTTGCTGCCCCAAGCTGAACAGGGCGGCCTGCACGGCAACAGCACACCACCCGAGGTGCAGGTTGAAGAGCGGGTCAGTAACCCGCCCTTGCTGCGAGTCCACTGCACAGCCAGTGCAAGCCATGGCGAGTCTACTGCACACCCTTCCACCCCCAACGTTTCACCCTGCCTTCCTCCTCCTCCGCCTGACCTCTGGTCCTGCCGCAGGCGCCTGGTGAACATGGGCTTTGCGGAGCACGTGCCCGCAGACGCCGACAGCGACGCAGCCGATGTCTTCCACGCCCGGCGGCAGCAGGCCGGCAACGCAGCAGATGTCGAGGCAGGGCCGGGCCGTGACACCGGCAGCAGCAGTGGCGACAGCAGCCCGTTGGGCAGCCGGCCCGGCAGCTTTGACGAGGCAAGCAGCAGCCGCGTTGATCCAGGCAGTGCCCTGGATGCAATTCTCGGGGCAGCTCGAGCAGGCAGCGCTGGACCCGGCCGGCGGGAGCTCGGCACCGGGGCGCTGGGGGTCGACGGGCCCGTGCTGCCTGCTCCAGCGGGGGAGGTGGGTGATGCGCGGCGCCCGCTGCAGGTGGACCTGGTGGACCTGGAGAACCCGCTGCGCCCGCGGTACACGGGTGGGTGGGGGATGGGGGTGGGGGTGGGGGGGGGTGGGGGGGCAGGCGGCGGCGCTGTCGGGCAAGGGCGCTGAGCACGGAATGGAGGGTGCAGACAAGGGCGTAGGCGCTCTCACAGGAAGGGGCGCTCTGCTTCCTTGCACCCTGTGTGCAGGATGCTTGCGGGTTTGGCGTGGCAGCATGATCCTGCTGCGCAGTTCTCTGCCCAACTGTCTCTCACCAGCTTCTTGCACGTTCCTCCCGTGCTGCTCTGCAGATTTTTCGGGCAACGCGCTGGAGGGGGTTGAGCCGTACAACCTGCCGAGCACCCCCCAACAGGCCTGGCGTCGCACGCCGCCGTCCTTGGCGGGGCAGCCGCCGCCCCGTCGTGCTGCTGCACCTGCCATGCCACCCAGCAGCGGCCTGAGGCAGCCTGAACGGCGCAACCCTATGGCACGCCCGCCGCTGCCTGGAGCGCCAGCACAGCCCGTGCAACAGCCGCAGCCGCAGGCACAGCCGCAGCCGCCCCCAGGCAGGCAGGAAGCTGCAGGTGCAGGCATGCCACCGGCAGCTCCTGCGCCGCCACGATCCACGCGGCCGGTACCGCAGCTGCCGCAGCGGAGGGAAGACCCCCGACCCTGGCAGCTGCAGCAATCAGCTGCAGCTCCTGGCTCCGCAGCCCCAGAGGGCCGAGGCCACGCCAACGGGGCGATGCCACCGGCATCTCCCGGCTTTGCCGTGCAGCGGCGCGTGCTCCCCACACCCACACCGGGTGCCGGCGACATGCGACAGCGGCAGCAGGCTGGTGCAGCGGGTTCCGCTCCTGGCGGTTCCGCGCCCAGGGGCCCAGCGCCGGGCAGCCACGTGGTGCAGCTGGCGGCCAAGTTGTCGCTGGCAGAGCTGCGGCGGCTGTGCGAGAGCAAGGGCCTGCCCACTTGGGGTACCAAGGCGCAGCTGGCCGGCCGCCTGGTGGCACACAGCCAGGGCGAGCAGGGCGGCAAGTGACGCTGCACCCACCGCGGCTCGGCCTGGCCAAGCCGCGACTGCTTCAGCAATCCTGAGAGGAACGTGCATCCTTTTCACCATTTCATTATTTTCATGCATCTCTCCTTCTTCGTTTGTGAGGGCAAAAGCCTCTGAAACATGGTGCGAGATTTAGAAGAGGGACGGAGCGGCGCGCAGAGCGCGGAGGGCGTGGCGTGGGCGTCCCAGCGCGGCCACGTCGCAGGACTGTTGATTCCTGACGCCGCCGACCGACGCAGATCATTTTGCTTTCTAATTCTGCTGCTGAGAAGCCCAAGAGCCTGCGAAACGACGACGTACAATGGCAGCGTATCATGAAGACGCCGAGCCGGAGCCACTCGAGTGCGGTAAGCCGATCGGGACAGCGCACAGTGCCTGTTGCACATGGCAGGACAAGCGAGGGCTGTTCTTAACTTGGCGCCCAGTGGCCCTTCGGCTCCTCTCCGCCCTCCTGCGCTGCAGCCAACTGCGGCGGCACGCAAGGGCTGCTCAAATGCAGCAGGTGCCACACCGCCTGGTTCTGCGGCGTGAAGTGCCAAAAGGTGCAGCCCGTCTCGCCGCCACCGCTCTGGTACCTGCTGCCTGCTTGCTGTTTTGAGTTTGAAAGCTGCTTCCTTTGCTCATTCTGAGTCGAGGTCTGTATCTGACCCACTCATCGTTGCTGACCGGCAGGCATACTGGCCTTTTCACAAGACCCAGTGCCGGCGCAACGAGTTTGCCGACGCCATTGAGGAGCGGGAGCCCAAGTTTGCGGCATGGATGCGATCCCACGGCAAGCAGGCGGTGCTCAAGGATGACGAGGTGGACAGGCTGGAGCGCGCCTCACAGGCGGCCAGCGGGCCCAGCCGGCAGGTGGGTAACTTTGGAGCAAGGTTGGGGAGTTGAGCACAGCAGCCTGCCAGCATTCTCACGCCAAGAACAACGCCACACCTGCCCACCACCTCGCGCTGCCCCTCTTGCGCCATGCCAACAAGGACCCACACGTGCTTGTTCCCCACTCACGGATGGCACTGCCCTTGTTCCCTCCACTGTCTGGCCTTGACTGTAACAGGAGGTGATGGACAGCATGTACGGGCGGGCAGAGCCCAAGCCGGCGGCAGCACGGTACAGCGGGGAGGAGCGCGCAGCGATGCGCCGCGCACAGGAGGCGGAGCGCACCTCTGCACGTGCCATGCTGGCTGGGGCTGGCGGCCCCGCCTATGCAGCGGTGGAGCTGCCCCCGCAGCTGAGCCTGGACTGCCAGCGGTACAAGTGGCGGCAGAGCCAGAGCCACGTGGAGGTGTTTGTGCCCCTGCCGGCGGGGCTACCGGCGCGGGCAGTGCACGTGCAGCTCTCCACCCGGGCCATCTCCGTCGTTGTGGACGAGGCGCCGGTGCTGGCGGGGCAGCTGTGGCGGGAGATCAAGGCGGAGGAGAGCCACTGGTACATCTCAGACTGCGTGCTCGAGGTGGTGATGCTAAAGCGCTGCCGGCGGGGGCACTACGAGGCCGGCACCACCAATGCGGGTGGGTGCTTTGGGGGGAGCATGCGCCACAGCATGGAGCCCGCCTCAGGCCCCCCATGGGATGCACCTGGTGCCTGCACGCGCACCAGCCGGTAGAACCAGGCAGTGTGAGCCAGTGCCCTTGAGGCACAATTTGGACATCATGACTGGTCCCTCCGGAGTGCCATGGGAGCTCCAATGCTGCTCGTTCTGCGCTGCCCCAACCGCAGACACATTCTGGAATGCGGTGGTGCGGGGCGCAGCACCACACGAGACGCTTCCCTTTGAGCACCCGCCGCTGGCCTACTACAGCTCCCCCTGCGAGGGGCTGGAACGGCAGCGCCCGCCACGCCGGCTCAAGCAGCAGGAGCAGCAGGAGCAGCAGGAGAAGCAGACAGAGGGCTGGGTGGGAGAGGCTGCGCAGGCCCAGCCAGTGCTGGCATCTGCATAGCCTGCCCTGCGCATTGACAGCTCCTGCCGCAACTTGCTCAGCACCAGCTGTCAGCATTGTTCTGCTGCCCATGTGCACTCGAGCCCACACTGCCCTGAGTGGATGACGCTTGATTCTGCCTGATGCATGCCCTTGCCACCTGTCTGTGAGCCCCGGCAATGTAGAGCAGGAGGGGCAGCGGGACGGTTACTACTCTGGCAAGCTTGGAGAAATGATGCAATCACTCCTTCTGCTGATGTTGTCTGGCCATGATGGTTGCATGGGCGCTCTGCGCCAGCGGAAGTCCAAGTTGTAAGGGGATGCTGGGAAGCGCATCCGACGGCAAACTGGCAGCCCAGGCTGAAGGATAGCATGTCGAGGGTGAAAGTGTAGAGGTCAAAAGGAACGAAAGAGGAGGGAGAAAGAGACGGAACAGGCGACGCAGTACAAGAGTCAAGTGCTGGGAGTGGTGGGTGAGCGCACGAGCGCTGGCACGCCTACAGCGGGCGGGGGGTTCAGGGGCCGCCGCTGGCGCGGCGCAGGCCACGCATCTTGCAGCCGAGGGGCAGGGGCCGTTGAGGAAGCAGCGGCCAGGCCACGCCATGCTTGGCAGCGGGCAGCTGGTGCGGCGCTGCCTCAGGGCGCAGCGCCGTTTGCGGGCTGGCCGCCGCCCTCCTCCTTCTGCTCGTCCTTCTGGTCTGCCCCCATGATGAGGGAGTGCAGGATGAAGCCCATCTGCTGCGTCTCGTCCGCCTTGCCGCCCTTGCCGGTGGTGATGCCGTCCAGCACGGCGCTGTCCATGCGCAGCTTGCGCTGGCTCAGGTTGTAGATGTTCTGGTCCACGCTGTTCTTGGTGATCAGGCGGTAGACCTGCGGCGGGGGGGGGGGTGCCGCGCATGCTGAGCAGCGCATGCTGGGTGGAACTGGCGGGGCGGGGCGTGGGCGTGTGATCAGGCAGGCGAGGCCAGCCAGCCAGCTTGCAGGTTCAGCTGGCCGCCTCCACTCCCGTCCCCAAAGCTGCGCACACGCCCCGGCAGGCACCTTGACGGGGCGCGTCTGGCCCAGGCGGTGGCAGCGGTCCTCTGCCTGGCGGTCGATCTGGGGGTTGAAGTCCACATCTGCAGCAGGGCGGCGTGGGCAGGGGCGTGGCGGTGAGGGGCCAAAGGAAACGCGGCACCGCGCATGCTGCCACCCAAGCTGCCTGCTCATCTTGTGCACAGCAGCGCCGCACCTCCCACCCCCCGCCCCCCGCCCCGCCCACCGTGCAGGATGACGGTGTCGGCGCCCGTCAGGTTGAGGCCCTGCCCGCCGGCGCGGGTGGACAGCAGGAAGGCAAACACGTCGTCGTTGTGGTTGAAGCGGTCCACCGTGGCCAGCCGCTCATCCACCGCTGCGCCCAGGGGAGGCAGCAAGCCGCGCATTGGGCAGAGGAAGCGGCCAGCGATGCGCGCTCCCGCGGGCTGCCAAGCAGCCAGCCGGCCGGGCTGCCGCCCCGCCCACCTGTGGAGCCGTCGAGGCGCACGTAGGGCAGCTGCAGCACCTCCATGAGCCACTCCATGATGTCCAGCACCGCGGTCCACTGGCTGAAGATCAGCGGCCGCGAGCCCCTGGCCTTGAGCTGTGGAGGGGCAGGGCGGGGGACAAGTGGGCGCGGTGAGTCAGAAGCAGGGCGGGCGATGCAGCAGGGCCAACAGAGTGTGCTTTTTAGAGCACCGGTCCTCTTGTGCGGCCTGCACCCCCCCCACCACCAGCACCATGATGCACTGCAGCAGACACTGTCACCTGCAAGAAGCGCCGCGGCATGGCTCTCTCAAGCTGCACCCAGCCCCGCCCCGGCCCCCCAGAAAGGAAAACCCAAAGCACCACCCACCTCTGTGAGCAGCTTCTGCAGGAAGCGGAACTTGGTGGAGGCCATCATGTGGCTCTGGTTGAGCCGCCAGTGCGCAAAGTCGGGGCCCGCGTTGTAGCAGAAGGCGTGCAGCGAGAAGTCAGAGTAGCCCAGCAGCTCCTCGCGCACCCGCTTCTCGGTGGCGGCGCCGCCAAACAGCTGCCTGCAGCGGGGGCGGGGGTGCTCAGCCAGGGTGGGGCCGGTCGGGCAGCCCCCGTGTCTGCACTTGAGCGGTGGCGCTTGCCCCGCTTGGCATGCCTCTGCCCCCGGCTCAGCTGGCGCGCTGCCCACCGCGCCAGCTGCCACCTGGCGGCCGCGCGGCAGCGCACCTGTCGTGCGCGGCGCGCGCGATGAGCGCCACCTGGTCGTCCGAGTAGTTGGAGCGCACCAGCAGCGGGTGCTGCGCGATCTTGCGCAGGTGGGTGAACATGTGGGAGATCTTCTTGGCGCCCAGGGTGCGCAGGAACTTCTCCACGCCCTTGTTGGAGCGGTCGGCGGCCGCCGCCGCCGCCTTGCCCGTGATCTGGCTGCGCATCTTGGCCACGCTGGCGCTGTACAGCGACGACTGCACATCCGTCATCTCGATGAACTCTGCGGCAGCGCGGGGGGTGCGCGGGGGGACGACGGCGGTGAGCAGCAGGCCTGTGTTGCAAGCAGCGCCAGGGATCCTTGGTTGGTGTGCCAGACAGGCGCGGGGGAGGGCAGCTCGCAAAGCCAGCTGCTGCCCCCAGCGTGGCTTCCCCTGGCCCCCACCGGTGGCGTGCGATTTTGTCGTCAGCTGCCCCGCCACCTCGGTCTTCAGGCGGCGCAGCACAAAGGGCCCCAGCAGCGCCTTCATGCGCTCCGTCAGCTTGGCAATCTCATCGTCGTCGCCCTGGGGGGAGCAGATGGGGGGAGCGGGCCAGAGAGAGGCAGGGATTGCGATAGGAGGGCCTGGGAGGGCCCAGGCGCGGCATGCAACTTACAAGTCCGACAGCCAGCGTGGTGCAGTGCGCGGTGCAACACGGCGCGGCTGCTGCGCGGGAGGGGCAAGCACCTGAAGCATGTCGGCCAGGTCCTCAAAGCCCTGGGCAGCGAACACCGAGGGCAGCAGGAAGTGCAGCAAGTTCTGCAGCTCTGCCAGGTCGTTCTGAAGCGGCGTGCCTGAGAGGGG
>KQ481938.1:2764992-2794402 GCA_001430745.1 Auxenochlorella pyrenoidosa
GGGGGGGGGGGGCGGTGCTGAGCAGAGGTAGGCACGGTGTTTGGGCGGGGGTGGGGAGAGGGAGGACAGCAGGCAGGCCATCCGCACAAATGGCTACGAGGCAATCCCAGCAGCAGCTGGCTGCTGAGCCCAAGCAAGCTAGCTGAGCAGCAGGATGGGCGGCGCCCAGCCAGCGCCCCCGCTGCCCACCCACCAGCTGGTAGGGCTTCAGGTAGCGCGCCGTCTCGCCGCAGGCCTCAATCATCTCCTGCTGCTCCACCTGGCGGTACTCCACCTCGCCCTCGTCGTTGGTGGCGCCAAACCTGGGGGTGCGTCAAGTGGGGCCAGCAGCAGGGCCGTGAGCACTTGCGTGGCCTGCATGGTCCGTCAACCCGGCACCAGCGGCTGTGCCTGCCCCTGCCTGCACGCACAACTACGTCCCTGTCCTGCCATCAGCAGCAGCCGTACACTTGCCGCCTGTCTTTGCGCCTCAACCAAAACTGCTGCAAAAATGCGCGGACCCCGCCCCGCCCCACCTGTCGCCGTCGGTGTGCTTGCCCAGCGTCTTGCGCAGCATCTTGGTCACCTCCTCGCACCGCCGCATCACCTCGTCGGCGTGGTCCTTGGCGGTGGTGTCCTCCGCCTCAAACTGGTGGTCCAGGTCGGTCTGCCGCCCCTTGTCCACAGACACGCGCATGGCATTGGCGCTGGCGGCATACGCGCCAGCCAGCGCGGGGTTGAGCTGGCCCACAGCCATGGCGGCCGCACTGAGCTGAGCCTGGTTGAGGGCGGCCACGCCAGGCTGCATACCATGCGGCAGGGCAGGAGGCAGGCAGTCAGACCGACCCAGGCAACTGCGCTGCCATGGCCGTTTCATGCCTGCTCCGGCTAGGCTGGACGGGCACCGACCAGGGCTACCACCGCTTCTGGCTCGCCTTGCAGGCGACGCAGTCGTGCAGTCCTCTGGATTGGCATCACTGCTGCCCTCCCCACGCGCCACACCGCCCAGCTCCTGGTGGCCCACAACTCCTCCCAGCTCACCCGCTGTTGCAGCTGGGCAAGCAAGCTGGTCATGTTTGTGTTGCCGGCAGCAGCAGCCAGCCCCGCGGCGCCACCGGCCAGGAGCTGCTGCTGCAGCCCAAACTGCGGTTGTGCTGGCTGCTGCACCTGCTGCGCCGGCTGCAGGGCGTACTGCTGGAAGGAGCCCATGGCTGCCTGCTGCTGCGTGTGCTGCTGTTGCGGGTCCAGGGCTTGCCGCTTGGCAGGCGGCTCGCCCTGCACAGCGCGAGTGCAGGGAGGGCAGGCAGGGGGGGAGCGTGTGGGCAGGGTGGGCAATCTGACGGCGCACTGGGGATCTGGATGCAGGGCAAAGGACAAAGCAAATGCGGTGTGCTGCACACTGCTGCGTGCATCACGGTTGACGAGCCACGATGTGGCAAGGCGAGCGACTTGCACATGTGTCGTCTGCCATCCCTGGAACATGGCCAGCTTGCAACCCTGCTGGGCTGTGGTGACCCTTGCAGCAAGTCAGCCCTACCTGGATGCCCGCGCTGCCTGCCAGCGCGTATGCGGGCGCCGCCACCCCCAGGTTGCCGCCCAACATCGAGACTAGCTGCTGCTGGGTCTGCTGCTGTTGCTGCTGCTGCTGCTGCTGCACATAACCCAGCGGCGCCACCGCCGTCTGCTGCAGCTGTTGCGGTATTCCACCTGCCGGCCCAGGGAACCCCCCCGGGAAAGCCCCATATTGCTGCGCTTGCTGCACCGCTGGCGTGAGGGCGGCGGCAGCAGTGCCTGCGCGCCGGGCAGGGCAAATTGAATCTACGTCTGATCGCGGCTCCAGGCTCGGCTGGACGATCGGAATTGCGGGCAGCAGGCAGGCAGGCGCCGACAGGCAGGCTGGGCAGTTCTGGCTGCATGACCGCAACTTGCAGAGAAGGCCAGGAGAGGCGGAGACGAGCCCGCAGCAGTGCCCAGCAGCTGACACACTTGAACTTGCGGCGCCCAGGCAGCTGCTGCCGCCTGCCCCAGCACGGCAGGGCGCGCCCACCTCGTTCTCCGGGCCCAAGGGACGCCAGCGAGCCCAGTCGCTGGTGCTGAGCGGTCTGAGCAGGCGGATCCTCGTTGAGGAGGGCCATAAAGCTGCCAAATTCCTGCGGCGGGCCCACCAGCCGGTCGTCCATGGCGCCCAGCGGGCTGCTGAGCCCTCACAGACGTGACAGCGTGCCAAAGGGGCCTGAAGCCCGTTGCCCGGATGCGTGGGGCGAGGTGCAAAGATCAAAGAGCACAGAGGCAAAGCTCTGGCAGGTGGCACGGTTCAAATACCCCAGGAGAGCGCAGTGCACCTTGCGGCAATGCTCAAGAGCGGGCGTAGGGCCCAGGGAGGTGGTGCTGCCAATGACTGCCAGGTAGGCACCTGCTGTGCCATGCTGCCAGCAGGGCCCAAGCGGCGGTACGGCAACATCAGGATCAGCGGGCGTGGTTTCAGGGCCGGGCAGCATCGATCGGACGAGAAGATAGCTTTCCCTTCGAGCTTTGGGCTCGACCTGCGCCGCTCCTCAGCTTGTGGCGATGGCCTGCCTGCAAAGGCACGCCCTGGTGCTGCCGGCACCAAGTGAGTCCGCAATGCGCTTCATTCCTGTGCTCACGACGACTCCCGGAGTGGTGCCACGACTGAGCCGCTCAGCACCGCCTTTTCCCGCCGCCCTGACCATCTTTGCAGGCCAGACCAAGCAATTCCGGCGACATGGAGCGTCTGTGAGGGCGCAGGCAGCCAGCCTGACCCTCGCGCCTGGCCGCTGGCTCGGCCCACAGACGGCCGGCGGCAGCGGCGGTCTGGCACAGCGCCAACAGCAGCTGGAGGAGCAGCAGGGCCCACCTGTTTATGGTGTGGAGCTGACTGCGGAGCAGTGGGATCCGCTGGGCCTGGCAGCAGAGGGCTCGGTCTTCAAGGTGGGTCCTCCGGCTGCGCTGCTTGCCGGCGCACCCGCAGGCTTGCTCGCCCGCGGCTGACGTCGTGCTGCCACGCTCACACGCCTGCCTGATGCTGGAAAGATTTTGCAAAGACATGCACATGTGATCGTGCACACATGGCCGTGCGAGGTGCCTGGACTCGATTCCGACCGCTGCCCACTGGCCACCGACCCGAGGCACCGCTCGCACCCGGCTGTGCAGGCCGAGACGCGCACCCCGCAGCGCCTTGGCAGCGTGCCGGGCGATGAGCAGGGCGGCAGCTTTGGAGACTTCATTGGGGGGGACCTGCCGAAGAAGCTGGCGCTGTTGGTGGTGGGTGCTGGGCAGCTGCTGCCAGGGTGGCGCTGCATCGTGCCGACACCCCACCTGCCGCCCGGGATGGCTGTGCAGGAGCCGCTCCCTGCCTCGCTGTCAGCTTGCCCAGCAGCGTCCGCAAATGATGACCTGCTCTTCCTGCGCACTCTGCGCCGCCGTGCCACGTCTCTGCCTGCCCACCTGCAAGCAGCCCCAGAGCCTGTGTCGCACCAGCCAACTGCCTCGCCATGGGCGTGCCCCGAACACCCGCGCAGGGCCTAATCGTGTTCAGCCGGTTGGGCGTGTACCTGCGCCTGCCGGGGGTGGACGTGGAGCGCTTCAGCGAGGCGATGCAGGGGTCGGGCATCCTGGGCTACATCGACACGCTGTCGGGTGGGGGCTGGGCGACGCAGGGGCGGTGCAGGGTCACCTGGCGTCGCTGGGGCCGGCCCCGTGCCGCCGCACGGCTGCTGTTCCGCTGCGGCTTGAGCGTGCACTGCCTGCGTGGCGCCACCCCCGCCTCATTCTCCCTGCTGAACAGCCACGCCCGCGCCCCCGCCCCCGCCCCGCCCCCAGGCGGCTCCATCAGCAAGGTGGGCGTCTTCTCCCTGGGCATCGTGCCCTACATCAACGCCTCCATCCTGCTCCAGCTGCTGGCCACCGCCTTCCCCAGCCTCAAGAAGCTGCAGCGGGAGGAGGGGCCCCAGGGCCGCGCCCGCTTCCAGCAGTACCAGAAGCTGGCGGCGCTGGTGTTCGCGGTGGCGCAGGCGGTGGGCCAGCTCACCTACCTGCGCCCCTTTGTCGACGACTTCTCCCCCGGCTGGCTGGCGGAGAACACGGTGCTGCTGACCGCGGGCTCCATGATTCTGGTCTATGTGAGTAGGGGCGGGGGTGGGGTAGGGTGGGGGGGCCGGCGGCGCGGGGAGGGGCGTTTGGCCAAGCAGGGCTACGCAGCGCTCGCAGGCAGTGCTGAGAGCTTGGAAGGAGCAGGCCAGGAGGGTGTGCCGCGCCGTTGGCAGGTTAAATAGGCACAAGCGAGTACAAGCCAGGGAGCGGTTGCACCAGCTGCCGCCTTGCACTTGCAGGGGTGGCATCGTAGAGGTGAGCCGTGGATGCTCGGCCTGCTGCCTGCCTCTTCACCTCTTGTTGTTCCCCACCCACTGTCACCCTTTCCACTTTCTTTCTCCCCTTCCCGTGCTCTCCACACACAGGTGGCTGACACCATCAGCGAGCTGAAGCTGGGCAACGGCACCTCCATCCTCATCTTTGCCAACATCGCGTCCAGCCTGCCCAGCTCCGTGGGCGCGGCGCTGACGCAGGCAGCCGACAAGGACAGCAGCGTGCTGGGCGTGTACGCGCTGGCCTGGCTGCTCACCACGCTGGGCATCGTGTACGTGCAGGACGCAGAGCGGCAGATCCCCATCACCTATGCCTCGCGCTACCGCGCGGGCGCGCTGCAGCAGCAGGCCTACCTGCCGTTCAAGGTGGGCCCTGCAGCCGGGGGCAGCCCGTCGCCAGCATTCGTCCTGTCCCACGGGATGGTGCACCAGGGATGCCAAGGGCTGTGTGGCGCAGTTGTAGAGTGTGACCGCTCACCAGCAGCTGCTGGGAGGGTGCTGTTTGCCCTCTTCTGCCCACTTCTGCCGCCTCCCGCTCCAACCCCCCAGCCCCTCGCCCTCCCCGTCCCCGACCCCCCAGGTGAACGCCACCGGCGTGATGCCCGTCATCTTCTCCTCCTCCCTGCTGGCGCTGCCCGCCTCGCTGGCGCGCTATGCCAACTCGCCGGCGCTTGAGGGCGCGGCGCAGGCGCTGTCACCCTCGGGCTCGCTCTACCTGCCCGCCAATGTGGCGCTCATCGTGGCCTTCAACTACCTCTACACCTTCCTGCAGGTGGGAGGGTGCTGGACAGGGGGTGGGTGGGTGGGTGGGTGGAGGTGGGGTGGGGGGGGCCGTGTGTGGGGGGAGGGGGGAGGCGCCTGGCATGCACAAGTGGTGAGGCTGCTCGTAATATTTGGCAGGCAGGCCTGCTTGGGGGCCGCTCAGCTGTCAAAGCTGCACTTCTTCCACAACCGCTGGTGCCGTTGCGCAAGCTCTGCCGGGCTGGCCTGCAAGGCTCATTGAACTCTTTGTTACAGCGCAGCTGTGTGCTGTTGCGACCATTCGTTCGCAGTCAGTTTCCACCCAGCCAGACAAGGAGAACCGGAAGGCTTGCTGCTCTGCCAGTTGAGCCCTGCTTGCCCGCTCCACCCCCCCCGCAGCTCGACCCCAAGGACCTCAGCGAGCAGCTGAAGCGGCAGGGCGCCAGCATCCCCGGCATCCGGCCCGGCCGTGCCACCGCCGAGTACATCACCAAGACGCTGGACCGCATGTCTGTGCTGGGTGAGGGACGGGGGGAGGGGCGCGCGCTGAAGGCGGGGCCTGGGCGACCTGCAGTCCAAACCAACGCAAACAAGACGGCGTGTTGGTGCATTCGAGGCCCAGGCGCAGGGACTGCTTCCCTGCCGAAAGAAGTCAGGCGGACCAGCGCTGTCTGCTCTGGCCTTGTTGCCCTCTGCCTGCCCACACACCCTGTGCTCGACCATCCCCAACTTCGCGCCCCCCCGACCTTGCCGTCTGCAGGCTCAGTGTTCCTGGGCGCGCTGGCGGCCGCACCTGCACTAGTGGAGAGCCTGACCGGGCTGCAGGCCTTCCGCGGCTTTGCCGGCACGTCGGTGCTCATCCTGGTGGGTGGCGTGCCTGCCGATGGCACCTCAGTCTGCATCCTGCGTTTTGGAATGACACGCTGGCACCACGGCGCTCAACCTGCCAAACCCACCCCTCTGCTCGGCGGCGCAGGTGGGCGTGGCCACCGACACGGCGCGCCGCTTCCGCTCCGAGTTGGCCATGCAAAAGTACCGAGACATCGACAAGCTGTACGACGACCTCAAGCCATGACGGGGGCGGCCGCTCGCTGGGCAGCAACTGGCTGTGCAGGCCTGCGCCAACTTGGCCCTCGCACACTTCCTTGCTGGTGTGGACCTGTCAAGTGGGCCGACTTGTAAGCCAGCACAAGTAAGCCAGCACAAGCCCCGGCAGATGGGGGAGCGCGCATGCATCCAAGCGAGGCGACCTCAACATCAGCAGCGTGCAAGGCGCTTCAGCGGGAACGCTGCCTACCATCAGCGCGCTGCTTGCAGTGTCGCCCGACACTTTATTGCTTCTTCCAGCGACTGTAAGCGCAACAATGGGGAATCTGGTTTCCTTTAGCACTCCCCGCTCCGAGGTGCAAAACTATCACGCGCTGAGCGCGCTGGACATCGACAAGCAGAATGTCGACTTCTCTAGCCTCAACGGAAAGGTGGGCGGACGCAGTATCCAGGGCAACGGGCAGGGTTTTTGTGCCGCCGCTGCTTCCCCACCGCCCATCAAGGCCCAGCTCTGCTGCTGGTACCCCGAGAGCGATGGGGATCGCGCTGGCCAGCACAGCTCTAAGCTTCACCTGCCTCCAGCGTTGCCGCCGTCTTGGCGTTCAGCGCGCTGAACGCCGCTGCAGCGACTTGCAGAATTGCCAGCGGCTTGCCCCACTCCTGCTGCTCTTGCTGAACATAAGCACTGCTGTATGCGCTTGCAGGTGGTGCTGGTGGTGAACGTTGCATCCAAATGAGGTGGGCGGCATCCTAGTTGCGTTCAGCAATGCAGGCTGACCTGAACGTCGTTGCTCAATGTTGCCTGCTTGTGCCCCGCTTGTGTGCCCGTCAGTCGTGCGCCATCACCCATTGCAACCACGTGTCATTTACCTGCAGGCTTGACTGCCGTGAACTACAAAGGTGAGTCCTGCAGCTGACCTGCTGTAAGCGAACCCGGGCTGCGGGGGCAGCTTGTGCCCAAATTGACAAATTGACTTGCGATGCACTGTCCTCGCATGCCACCGCTCGCAGAGTTCACGGTGCTACAGGAGAAATACGGCGATAAGGGCCTGGTCATCCAGGCTTTCCCCTGCAATCAGGCGCGCACCGCCTGCACGGGCAGCAGGCGCCTGTTGCTGCAAGCAAGCGATGCATCTGGCGCATGCTCTCCCCTTCACTGGCCGCCAGCTTGCTGTTCTCCCTGATGCCTGGCGCGCAGAGTCGCGTGCGCTCACGTCCTGCATCCGCCCTGATGCCCTGCAGTTTGCCTTTCAGGAGCCCGGCACCAACGAGCAGATCAAGAAGTTTGCAGAGGAGCATGGGTTCAAAGGTGCTCTGGCCTTTCTGTTCTTGGTGGGGTTCTTGTCTTGCTGTCGCGGCTGCGCGGCGAGGGTGGTTCTGGCGGCCGCCGAGGCTCTTCCGGCAGCTGCAGCCGCCTGCTCCAGCACAGCACAGCGCCCCCACCTCTTCCCCCGGGCCCTGTGGGGCCCAGGGATGCCAGTCGGCATGCTGCAGGCGCCAGAACAAGCCCGCAATGAGCTCTGCTCCTGTGCTGTGTTCAGCCCGGGAACTGGTCTGTCTCCTCCCTCCCCCTCCCCACCTTTCCGGGGTCCTCCAGGCCTGCTGATGGACAAGATCAAGGTCAACGGCTCCGACGCCTCCCCGGTGTACAACTTCCTCAAGGTCGCCTCTGGGGACACCAGCCCCATCGCGTGGAAGTGAGCGCCTGGGAAGGGGCTGGGGCGGGGCGGAGCCGCCCACAGTGGGTGGCTGTGCCGCACCACCTGATGCTTGCTTGCAGCCTGTCTGTGGCCCACCACAGGCAGCCGCAGGGCTGGCTGCGTGGGCATGACTGTGTGCCCATTGCTCCCTGGCTGCCCCTGGCCTGCAGCTTTGCCAAGTTCCTGGTGTGCCGCGACGGCACCGTGGCCGGCAGGTGAGCTCTGGGCAGCCAGGCTCCAGGCCATTCCTGTGCCCACGTCTTAACAGCTGCCACCTTTTCATGCTGCGTGCCTGGGCCTGCCGGGAGCTGCGCGTGCGGTTAGCGCCCCTCACGCCTGCTGGCCAGCCCCGCAGGTGGGGTCCACGCACCAACCCCTGCGCATTGGAGCCACAGATCCAAGAGTGCCTGGGCTCTAGCTAGAGCCGCACAACCAGGCGGTGCCCAGCATCTGCACGGCGCACAGGCGGGTCAGCCTTGCGGTGTTGCAAGCCATGACGGGTGGCGGGGTCAACCAGCCACGGCTGGGCCCGCTGCCCCGACAAACCTGCACCCGCGCAGCTGCCGCGCCTGCCGTGCCGTGCGGGGTGGAGGCACGCCCCCCCCACTCTCCGCACCCCGTACACACTCACAGCTTGATGCCATTGCTTTTGTCCCTCTGATGCTGCACTCAGCTTTCGGATGTACCCGAATTGCACGTGGCCAGCTGTCAAGGTGGGATGTAGGAATAGGTTGACGAGTGGCAAGCTCTTAAAAGTATCAAACATGCAATATACGCTCAGTGCAGTGTGCTATTGCAGCTGAGGCCTGGTGTGGCCGTGGCGGGCACAGGCTGCGTAGCATGCTGATGAATTCCGCTCATGTGGGGCGTGGAGCTGTTGACAGGCAAACTTGGAGCCGAGAAGGCGAGAGGGAGGAGGGAAAGCACATGGCAGAGAGAAGATCTGTCTGGCAGGGTCACCAAAGCAAGTTGAGACACAGCAGACAGGCGGGCCACCTTTGCAGCCTCAGCGCCGCCGGTGCGGACTCCCGCAAAGGCCCAGCAGGCAGGCGCAACTGCCTGGCCCTCGCATGGCCTGGCCCGACTTGAGCATCACTGTGGCGTATCACCCTTGGCTCCTTGACTGGCGGTTGCCAGCCCGACTGCCAGCATCCCTGAAGAGAGGCATTGCCCAGGTTGGACTGTGCTGTGCATTCATGCAGGGTGATCCCTATAGAGCAGCCCCAGTGGCAAGCATGCTCCTGCGGGCAGGGCAACAGTCTTGCTGCGGTTCAAAGGCAGCCCCACGAGCAAGAGTTTCAAGGTGCAAACAGGATAGAGCAACATCCCACAAGTCAAGTCCGATGTGCGTGCTCATCTCGACTGTCAGTGAGCTGACAACATGCTGCCTGCCACCCTGCCACAGGAAGTGCGGCCTGCCTTGTCGACACCGCTCGATGCTTCTTCTGGTCCAACTGGTCCAACTGGGGGTGGGGGCCAGCTGGCAGGTCTGAGCTCAGCTGAGCGGGTGCAGCCCGCCCGGCTGCCTATGCTTTGCTAAACATCCTTGAGAAAGCAGCTTGAGGCGACCATGGCGTAAATCCCCATGGCAGTGCGCGCTTCAGTCATGAGTTCTGGTCCCGTTCTCCCAGAAACTCCCCACCTTCCTGCAGCAAGAATCTTGCTTGCACAGTGCATGCGTAATCTGGTCGAGCTGTTGCGCCGTTAGATCTTGCTCGCTGAAAATCGGCAGCATGGCCCAGCAGGCATTGCTAATTCGTTCCACATCGGGCCTCGATGCGTATGCTTGATCCGCTCACTGACGCCCAAGCAGTCCGTTTTTCCGGCTTAGCAAGGAGGAGCATCAGCCCAGCAGCCTGCCCCGTGGCACCGCCCAGGCCAGCTTCCCCAACCAGGCGGGACAGGTGATTCCCTCCCTCGTTTGCTCCCTTTTACTTCCTCTGCCATTGTCCAACGCGTCTCAGACTGCCAGTCCACCGCTAGAGGCCACAAACTGGCCGAGGGGAGATCGGGGGCATTACCAGTCCTCGTCGCCGCTCGAGGCGCCTCGCTGCCCCGCTCGAGGTGCATGGGGGATTGCAGGGATGTGCTGGCTGCGGCCCTGCCTCGCCATCGCAGCCCCAGGAGGGCCTGTGGGGCTTGGGCCCACTCCCGCAAGTCATCCCCCTCCCGCTGCCGGCTCTGGCTCCTCTGCTCTGCGCTGCCGTACGCGATGTGATCTATGCATTGCCTAGGGCGCGTTAGCTTAGTATTGCCGGCGCCCTGGGCAGCCGGGCCGAAAGAGCATGCCCGTCGGCTGACACCTGCAAGGTGCCCTTGGCACCTCCCCAGGTGCCTCCGATCCTCCACTGCATCATGCCGTGCTCACTGGCAGTCCTCAGATGTGCATTGGAGGCTTGCACAATTGCTTATCCGCCACCGCCGCTGCCACTGCCTCCCACTGCAGAGCCGCCTGTTGCGGCCCTGCTCGTGCGGCGCTCGGCTGCACCGCCAGCCATGGAGGCCCTTACCATGGCCGCACCCCCCTTGGGGCCCTCCTACCCTCCCATGTCGACATCTGAGGATGTGCTTCACGACGCCGCCCACAGCTCTGACGGCAGCCTGGCCAGCTCCTGCAGCGCAGCGGCTGACCCGCTGCAGGCGCAGCAGCAGGCCCTTGAGGAGCCGGAGCAGCGCACGCACCACCTGCTGAAGCACTGCCTGAGCCAGAGCCAGCGGGGCTCGGCGCTGCAGCACTTCAACACCACCGATGCGCGCGAGGCAGCCAAGGAGATTGCCCGCATGGGCCAGCGCGAGCTGCAGGCCAAGTTCAAGGTGAGGAGCAGGCTGGCAGGGCTCTGGATGGGGCAGGGAGGACAGGTAGCAGGCAGGTGCGCCAGTTGAGGCGTGCCGCTGCAGCAGGCCTGCGGCGTGGCCATCTTCGGGCCTGGTGAGTCACGCCTCGCCCGCCTCTTGCGCCGCGCTGCAGGAGGTGTACGGCAGCGCCACCAAGTCCAACAACAACTCATGGCTGCGCCGCAAGCTGTACGAGGCGGTGGGCGTGGCCCCGCTCAAGGCCAGCACCAAGGGCAAGGCGCGTAAGGGCGCCGCCTCGGCGCATCGCAAGACCGGCGGCAGCCACTCTGCCAAGTCGAGGTGCGGCCGGGGGAGAGGCTGGGAGCAGGCGCACGCGTCCTGCTGCCAGCTGGGGTGCGTGAGGAACCCGTGTCAGCTGGTGCATGACGTGCTCACATGCCCCCTCGCGCCTGCCTTTCGCTGCAGGTCGCCCAAGGCGTCTGCCCCTCTGCTCAAGGCGAAGCGCGCAGCCGAGCTGCCCGCATCGCCTGCGCATGGCGGCCTGCTGGGCGGCGGCATGTCCATCCTGGACCTGCACCAGCACAGCGGCCTGCTGTCGGCAGACACCTCGGACTCGGAGGACTGCGCCTCGCACGGCAACCACGGCTTCAGCAGGTGGGGGGTGGGAGCGAGGCTCGCATGGTGGCGTCGGGCCAGCACCTGGCGGACAGCGGTTGGGCCGCAGACAGCTGTCATGTGCACAGTATTATCTGCCTTGTGTAGCTGCCGGGCTCCAGCAGTAGCTCCAAGGCCCCACCCATTGCATGTCCACCCCCTTGGACCACCATTTGTCTCTCCTCTGCAGCGCATGCGATTCGCCTCGCTCGCCCCTGGGCCGCCTGGCGCCCATCTCTGCTGGCGCCACGTTCTGCGGCGTACAGCAGCCGCTGGTGCCCGCTCCCGCGGGCTTTGTGCCCATGACCAGCTGCGGCATGCCCGCCGAGCCGCAGTCCCCGCTGGCCGCCGGCCTGCACTGGGCCGATGGCTTTGCGGCGCAGGAGGCGCAGCCGTCGGCGGCCTTCCCTGGCACGGGCAGCGCGGCGCCGGCACCCGATGAGCCCCCCCTGGGCGCCCCCTGCTGCCCGCCCAACCCCATGGACCTGGAGCAGGTGGGCTGGGCCGCATGTGCGCAGGGAGGCGGGCTGTGGCAGGCTGGGCCTGGGGAGGAGGGCCAACAACTGAAGCTGGCTGCTGCTGCAAGATGCCTTGCTGCCTGGGTCGAGTTCCCCCGGCCCTGGAATGCCAGCCTGTGATGTCCAAGTTGGTGGGCCTGCCCCCCCACGCCCCTCACCCCCTGCAGGATGCAGCTCAGCTGTGGGAGGGTAGCGACCCGCAGCCCTGGTACTTTGGCAGCATGGACCTGGGGCTGAGCCTGCCCCTGCGTGGCGGCGTTGGCACCTCGCTTCTGCCCCTGCCCATGGACAGCAGCGACGCCAGCGGCACCTGCTGCTGTGGCGAGGACGACGACATCCCGCTGCTGACGCTCGACCTGGGAGGTGGGCACGCCTGCAGGGACTGTGCAGCTGGGGCTGCAACCCGTACAGCTTTGAAGGCCCGCACTCGGCAGCAATGCCTGCCTTGTTTTGCCTGCCTGGGAGGCTGGAGGAAGAGTCGGTGCCATCACGCCGCCATGCCCATCACAAACCCCCACCTCCTGTCCCTGCCTGCAGCTATTGATGTCTCCATTTAATGTGGCAGATCTTGCCGCACTGCAGCAAACCGCCTGCGCCACATGACGACGGCACGTCTCCTTTTGCGGGTGCCTCCTCAGAAGTGCTGCGGCCCGCGCACAAGCTCCCAATGCATGCACCCCATCGCCCACGCCGCCCCACAGTCTGCCTCCAGTCACCCCTCCTGCACTCCTCAGGCTCCCGACACCACTGCATGGTGGTGGTGGCAGCCCCCCCCCTGCGTCACCCAGGACACGCCACCTCCACCCCCCCTCGCGCTGCACCCCCTTGCCAATGGGCCAATGGCCCTCGTCCGCTGCCGACGCCCAACGAATCCCGCAATGCACGCCGCGCTCGGCCCGATTTTGGTGCGGTGCTGACATGCGCCGACCCCGGGCGCACAGGGTGTGCCTGCCCTGCCCTTAGCTCCCTCGTCCCAACCCGACTGACTCGCTGTCGATCAACAAACGCCCGTCTCTCTTGTTACTCCCCACTTCTTGTACCCTCCCCTTTTCAATTCTTTGCTTTTGGCTGGCCGCCGCCAGCTTAGCGACTTGCCGTTCCCCTCCTCTTTGCACCCTCTCCCGGAGCTCCACTTGGAGGCACCAAAAGCAAAGCATGGCTGACCTGTCAAGGACTGTGGGATTGTTCTGCCCTCCCCTCCCCCGGCTCTCTCCACAGCACTCCCTGTGCTCACCATGTGAATATCTTGACACGGTTGCCTCCTACACCTGTATCCAAACTTGTCTACCCTCCCCCCAGCGCTCAGCACTGACCGAGCCCTTGTGTCTCGGGTCTAGCACTTCCCTTTTGCCTGTCTGTTTGCGTGGTGTCTCAGGCTTTGAAGTCCTGCCTCCTCGGCGCAAAAGAAAACGTTGTCCGCTGCAACTCCTCCGCTCTGTTTTGTGCACCTGACGTGCAAGCATGCAGCAAATTGCATGGGCAAGGATGCCGTACGATACTGCGGTCCCGCCCACAACCGGCACTGTCCCCCACTCTTCCCCGTCCATTTCCAGCTCTCCTTTGCTCAGCCTCAACCCGCTCGCTCTCTGCTCAATGGCTCCCCTCTGTGACACGCACACAGCATGCCTCAGGTTCACAGTCGATTACGTGCGCAGGAAAAAGCAGGAGCAAGGCGTGTGTGGAATAGCGCAGGAAGGGTAGAGCAGGAAGCACAGTGAACTGGAAGGTCATTCGATGTGGAAGCAGGTAAGGCGGTCCTTGCCCGTGCCGCGCGGCCCTTCCAGCCGGTGCCTGATGGCCACATCCATCAGCCGCTGGTTGTCCTTGCGCCGCGCCACCTCGATGTCGCAGGCCAGCACATCACCCTCCGCGCACTCGATGGGAGGGTGCAGGAAGAACGACTGCAGGGTTGGGGGGGCGAGGGCTGGGTTTGTCGGGGTGCGCGGTGACGAGGGGCGGGGGGTGGTGTGGAGGTGCGCGGGTCAGGCATCTGCAGGGCATCACTACCTGCTGCAGGGTTGGCTGGGCGGGGTGGCCTGAGGCCCCAGGTGCAATGGGGATGTGGGTGTAACAGGCCAAGCAGCCCAGCCCTTGAGCCACTGGGGCCTGCGGGAGCCGCGCTTTGGGTGGCGCCGCACCCTCCCTGCCGCCCCACCTGCTGCCCCCAGTGCGTGGCACCGGTGGGGTCTGGCGCGGTGGTGAGCGTCACCTCTGTTGTCGTGGGGTTCTCCGCGCTGCCCTTGAACTGCGTGTCAAACCAGCCGCAGAAGGCGTCCACGGGCCCGTCCTCGAGCACGCTGAGCGTGAAGCGGGCCTGCGGGAGAGGCCAGAGGCAGGGATGGAGCCCGGCAAGGTATTGAGCAGCTGGGCCCTGCCGCACTCAGCTGCACTCGCCAAGCCAGCGTCGCGGTCTGGCATGACATGACATTCTCCGCTCGCGACGTGTCACAGCGCGGCGTGGGAGGTGGAGATGCATGCAAGGTCGAGCCCCGCCCTGCAGCTCCCTCGTCTTCACGGCCAGGATGGGTGTGGGCTGGGGCGCCACCCCACGGGGCTGCAAGGTGCTGCACGCCATCCCCGCCTGGCAAGAGGCCCTGCCCGGCCCACCTTGAGCGGCGCCTTCAGCTCCTCCAGCGTGACGGTGTGCAGGTCATACGTTTTGAAGCAGGCAGCGGAGCCCACCACCTGCGGGCCGGGAAGGGGGCGGGAAGCCAGCGTGCTCTTGGTCGCCCGCACCAGGGCGCTACGGGCTGGCTGGCAGCGAGCTGTCGCGCGCTTGACAGCAGGGCAGGCAGCAGCCGGTGGAGACGCGGTGCGGCAGGCGGGCGCACCTGCGAGGGGTGGATGTCTGTCCATGCCGCGGTGGACGAGAAGTAGTCGAGCTGCTCCTTGCGGTAATCCTCTGCAGGCCGGGGGCGGGGCGGGGGGGATGGGCGCACTCCGAGGGGGGCAGGCAGGAGCGTGTGCTTGTCACTGCAGCAGCTCCAGAGCGCCGCGCCCTGCCTCTGGTGCCCCTGCCATGCAGCTGGGGCGCCCCGCCCCACCTCGGCGTTGCTGGCCCACTAGACCTCACATGACGCATCGCCCAGGGCCCCCCACCTGAGAGGCAGCCAAGGTCCACGCCGTAGTACTGCTTCATCTCATCCACAAACTCCGCCCACCCCTCCATGCTGTTCTGGAAGTCATTGTGCCGCTGCCGGCTGCGGACAGCGAGGGCAGAGAAACAAGGGCCAACTGCAAGGGGTGCCTGATACTGGAGGTGCATGCGCAAGACAACAAACCGTGCCGGGCATCACTGCCAGGGCATTCCAAGCGCGAGACATGGCCTCTGCACCTGCATGTGGCTGCCCCGGCCTGCCAAAAGAAGGCCGGCTGCCTGCCCCCACCCCAGCCGCGCCGCCCGCCCACCAGATGTTGCTGCGGATGGGCGCCAGGTACATGCGGGCGTGCGAGGGGTAGAGCGCGCCGCCGGGCTTGAGGAAGCGGTCACGCGCCACCAGCACGCTGTCCAGCATCGACTCGCGGAGCAAAAAGTAGCCCTGCGGCGTGGGGGCGGGGGCCAGCGGCGTGGTGGGAGCCCAACAAGCACGGCATGCATCGCCCACTGCAGGCGCGTGCTCCGAGAGCAGCGCTCCAGGGGGGCCGCCGGGTCTGCTCGAGGGGAGCAGAAGGCGGTCGCCATGCTGGCCAGCAAGCAACGATCCGCAAGGGGCGGGCTGGGGCTGCAGGCCTGCCACCCCGCGTGCAGCGGGTGTCTGGAGCTTGCCCTCCATGCACCTTCGAGCAGCAGGACTACGCATGCGCTGCATGTCTGGCGCAGGCGCCGCCAGCCATGTTGCCCAGCGCGGGCAGCCCGCACGCAGCCGCCCCCAGCCATGGTGCTGCGCTCACCATCCACTCCGAGATGATGATGTCCACCTTCTCCGGGATGTGCACCGACTCGATCACGCCCTGGATGACCTCAACGGTGCCCTCCAGCCCCTGCGCCGTCACCAGCCGCTTGGCAAACTTGGCCATGTCGGTGGCCTCCACCGCGTACACCTTCCTGGCGCCTGCCGCGCCGGGGATGGCAGAGCACAGGGGAGGGGGGTCGCCACAGCTGGACAGCAGGGTGCTTGCGAGCCCAGCAGCGCCCAGCTCTTCCGCGTGCACTCGGCTGCAGAGATGCAAGGCTGTGTGTGGCTCAAAGACCTGCCCCCCACCCCACCCCACCCCACCCCTGCGCCCCCTCCATACACACACACACACGTACACGCGCCCCCACCCGCGCACCTGCTTTGGCGGCAAAGATGGCCAGGATGCCCGAGCCGGTGCCGACATCCAGCACCACCTTGCCCGCAAACTGCGCGCGGTTCTGCATGCATGCGTTGTAGTAGGCTCCCGTGCGCTTGTGGTCCTCTAGCATGTCCTTCTGGTGGTACAGGTACGCATACCTGCGGGGGCGAGGGCATGCCAGCACTCTCCAGGCACGACGAAGGCGCACGGCAGCATGCACAAGCTGGACAGCGAGCAGGCAGCAATCATGTTCAGCAAGTAGTGCACATCTCCTGCCTTGCATGGCAAAAGCTGAGCGACGCTCTCAACGCAGCTGCTCAAGAACGAGTTGCTGGAATGAGCAGGCAGCAGTGGCGGCAGCGGCAGCAGCGGCAAGCCTGGGCTGCTGCGCACGCCGCCGAGTTTCCTCACGTGCAGAAGTAGTTTGCAAAATCTGCAAAAAGAGACAGGGAGGCAAACGGTGAGCGAGAGCGCCCGATTTGTGCGGCAACCAACCATGCATATACTGCAGCAGTGTCGAGAGCGGCTCTCACCTGTGCTTTCGGGTGCCTCTCCATCCAGGGCCGACACCTTGGGCGCCGGACCGCGCCCGCCTGCTCCCCGCCCAGACATCTTGCGTGGACAGAGCTCTCCTATTGCCCTTCTGACGGTTTGGCGGTGAAGAGCTGTTGGGAGATCCTGACCAGCTGTCGGGGTGCGGTCAAAGTAAGGCAAGGGTGCAGCAGCCGTCTGCTTGGGTGCTGCCAAGCGGCGCAGCAGGCTGCTACTCATTCGCGGCTCGCTGGTTCCTTCCTTCCAGGCCCTGGGCGCAGTCACGATCGTTGCCCGTCCCTGATCTGCTCGTTGCCAGTGTGGTGGGCTCTCAGAACGCCGCACCGCTGCCTAGACTCCTCGGGTGTTGGCCCCAAGCCCCCCGAAGGCTGCGGCCATGGAAGATCAGTGGCTCGCCGACTATGAGGCCGCCCAGCAGACTGCGAAGGAGACGCTGCAGCTCATACAGGCAAGTCGCTGGTCGCGCAGGCGGGCGTCTTGCCTGCGCTGCTCCCCGCGCAAAGCACCCCTTTTGAGCCGAACTCATCTGGCATCACCCGCTGCACCCTTAAGTTTTTGTCAGCAGCACACGGAGGCTTCCAAGGTGCCTTCCCCTGCAGGAGCGCAATCTGCAGTTCCCAGAGGGCGGCCCCGAGGCCAGCCGCATCACCGCCACTTGCCGCCGCAAGCTGGGCACGCTCGGGGGCCTGCTGGATGGGCTGCGCACCTCTCTGGAGGGGCCGCAGCTGGCAGGCCTGTGAGCGGGTTGGCGGGACGCTTGCGAGGCCTGGCAATTGCCAGGGCCATGTTTGGGGCCGGCCCACGTGCTGCCCTGCGCCCTTACCAGCCAGACTTGTTCAGCTATCTCTGGCCCTCCTTCCCGCTGCCGTTGGTGTGTTCAGGCTCCTCCACCCATATTTCCAGGCCCGGCATTTGAACCATGATCGTGGCGTCCCTTCAATGCAGCACCGAGAACGAGCGGAACCGGCGGCGCGACCTGGTGGCGGTGCTGCGCAGCCAGCGTGAGCAAATGCTGGCGTCCCTGAAGCGGGAGGCGCCGCGCGCGGCCCGTGACACGCTGCTGGGTGGCGCCAGCGCAGGCGGCGGCGGCGGGGCGGTGGCGGCGGCGGGGCCTGGCGGCCGTGAGACTGAGGCCACCGCCGAGCTGGGCAACCGCGGGCTGCTGGCGATGCAGCAGCAGGTCATGCAGCAGCAGGACGATGCACTGGAGAGCCTGGAACGCTCGGTTGTGGGCACCAAGCACATTGCGCTGCAGGTGCGGAGGGTGACCCGGTTGCCGGGTTGGGTTGTTTTGGGCTGGCTGCCGTCCTTCGCTGAGCGCCTCCCTACACTCCAGCTGACGCTGCCGCTTTCCATCCTGTTTTATGAGACAAACAAGGCAGTATATCTGCTCACCCAGCTTAGCTGCATCGTCGCTGGCCATTTCCTCTGGGCAACGCCCGCTCATACAGCCCTCTCAGCCCTCAGCCGTGAAGCGGCCTCCAGGCTGCCTACCTGCGGACACGGCCCCCCCCCCCCCCACCCACCCACCCCTCACCCCCCACCCATACACACAGATCAACGAGGAGGCGGAGCTGCACAACCGGCTGCTGGACGACCTGGACGAGGCGGTGGAGGGCACCTCCTCGCGGCTGGCAGCGGCGCAGCGCCGCCTCAAGCTGGTCATGCGGCGCAGTGGGTCATGCAAAACCATGTTTCTGCTCTTTCTGGTGGCGGTGGTGCTGGTGGTGGTGGCGGTGGTTGGCTTCAAGATCGCCATCCACCTGTGAATTCAATCCTCTTAGATCAGCTGCTGCGGCATTGGCAGCTGCGGCGAGGGCCGGGCGGGGGCAACCCTGCCATTGGGGTTGTGGGGCCGGACTCCTGCCAGATGCCACACACCAGAAGGTCCACTTCTCCCCTGATCCTTGCCGCCTGGCAACCGGCCCCTCTCTATCTTTGTCCCATTACTCAATGCTCTGAATGCACCCTCCATGTGCCATGTCTTGATGCTGTCGCCACTGCGCCTGTTGTCGGGCGCCCTGTATGTCCAAGCGAACATCCCTCCTGTAATCTGCAGCCTGTCACACGCCTCCTTAACCTTTTTGCATCGCCAACTAAGGAACCCTATTGCTCCTTTGACCAGAAACAGTTTGTAATCTTGAGCACTGGAGTTTGGGTTCTGGCATCTGGGCTTCTATCATGGGTTAGGGGCATCCTTTGTTCACCCGCGGCTCTACCCACCCTGGGCCATGTCAGCATCAGCCGCCAAATTGTGCCGCCATTCTCGGAATTTGAGCAGGTCCCATCGACTTGGACTATCCCCTCGCTACGGATCGCTGCAGGGCGTGGGGGACACCCCTTCAGCCTTGGTTCAGAGCCAGTGGCCCGCTGAGCACAATGCAGCCGTTCTGAGCGCTGACAGAACCTGAAATAACCGTTTTTGATCACTTGGTCGGGTCTGACAGCGCGCCATGAGCGCGCCCAGCACCACCACCCCGGCCGCCCCTCTCGGCGGCCTGCTTGCGCTGCTGCCCGTGGGAAAGAAGCGCCGGCTGATTGGTGGCCTGGCACTGGCCGCTGCGGGCGCCTGCTACTATCAGCACGCCAAGGCCCAGGCCCGGGCACGGCGGCGGCGGCAGGCAGATGGCACCAGGTGTGCGGTGCAGGTGTAGTGCAGTTGGCCTGCAGCCATTGTGCAGGGGCGAGCTACATGCGGCCAATCAAGTCCTTCAGTAGCATCGCAGTCGTGCTGGGGGGGCCTTCGGTGGCTCAGCACTGCCTCAAGGCGGGCACCCCCACCTCCTGCAGGGCCGGCAGCGGGGGTGGCTCGGCCGGGAAGCGGCGTGGCGGCGGCGGTGGCAGCAAGGCGCTCAAGGAGCTGCTGCCCCTGCTCCTGCGTGTGGCTGGACGCAAGGTGCTGGTGATTGCGCTGCTGGCGGTGGCGCGCACCGCGCTGTCCAACCGCCTTGCTCGCCTGCAGGGCTTCCTCTTCCGCGCCGCCTTCCTGCGCCGCGTGCCGCTGTTTGCGCGCAACCTGGCGGGTGGGTGTACAGCTGGGTGGGGCCTTGAGAGGGAGCCGCTGCATCGGGCTGGCCACGAGCCCTCTGAGCATCTTGCAGGGGCGCTCGTGTCCTGAGCTGGTCCGGGCAGCCCTGCTTGCGACCTGGGGTCGGGCCCCCTTGCAGGTGCTCACCCCAACCGCCGCTCCCTGCCTGGCGCTTTGCAGAGAACCTGGTGCTGTGCGGTGTGGCGGCCGGGCTGGAGGCCACCAGCCGCAGCTGGGTGTCGTACATGGAGCTGGGCTGGCGCCGCTTCCTCACCGCCCGCCTGCACGGCTCCTACTTTGCCGACATGGTGCGGGAGGGTGCTGGGTGGAGGGGCGGGGCGGGCGGGGGTGGGGCACTCGGGGGCAGGATGGCCGCACTCACTTGCGATCCAGGCTGGGCTTGCACCTGAAGTGGCGGCCCTTCTCCCCCTCCTCTCCTGCTCCCTGGCGGGCGCAGACCTACTACAAGCTGTCGTACGTGGACCGCCGCATCGACTCCCCCGAGCAGCGCATCTGCGAGGACGTGCCCAAGCTGGCGTCGGGCCTGGCAGACCTCACGCGCGAGCTGGTGGCCGCCACCGTGGACGCCGCCTTCTACGCCTGGCAGCTCAAGTGAGGGGGGGGGGCAGGTGCGCAAGGGTAGCCCAGCCATTTCAGGGCTGGCTTCTCCTGCGGCTCGTGCCTGTGCCTGGTGGCAGGCAGCGCGGGCAGGTGCCAGGGCGAGGAGCGGGCTCAGGTAAGGTCCACATCGGCTGCTTGCGCTGCTGGCCAGGCGGCAAGGGCTGGGCCAATGCTGAGAACTGTCACTCTGGTGGTGGTCGTATCGAGGTGCAGCGCATGGGTCGGCAAGCCCTTGCCGCCACGCCTTGGTGTGCGTGCAGGCGGTACAGCGGGACCCACCGGTACACTGCCGCCATCCTGGCCTACGTGTTTGGGGTGGGCTCCTTCATGGCGGTGGCGTCCCCCAACTTTGGCGGGCTATTCAAGAAGCAGCAGGCGCTGGAGGGGGCGCACCGCCAGCTGCAGGTGGGCGCCCCGCCACATGCGGGGTCTGCACCAGCGGGGGCAGCGGTGGTGGGGCGCAAGCTGGTGGTGTCAGTCGGCATGACGGGATGGGATGGGTTTCCTGCCTTGGCCCCCTCATGGACTCCCGTGCAGTGCCCTGTACACCAAGCTCCCTAACAAGCTAGCTGCCCACTCAATGCCGTGCTTGGCTGCCCCGCCTGCCGCCGCCCAGGCTCGGCTGCGCTCCAACGCGGAGAGCGTGGCCTTCTACCGCGGCATCGCGCGCGAGGGCGAGCTGGTGCACTCCTCCTTCCGCGACGTCATCCAGCACCAGGCCCGCGTGCTGGGCAAGCAGTGGCACTTTGGCATGGTGCAGGTGCGCGCGCCGAGGGCATTCACCACGAAGCAGGGGTGGGCTGCCTGCAGCTTGTGCCAACAGTGGGCATGGCACACAGTCTGCACAGCCGGCTGCGTTTTCCTAGGCCCTTTGCTGTGCGCGCCCGTCGGTCTGCCTGCCATCATTTCCAGCCCGCATTCCGTGTGGCCGTGCCCTCTACTACAAACCCCACCTCTCACTCTGCAGGACTTCCTGCTCAAGTACCTGGGTGCAACGGGTGAGGGTGCAGGGATGCGACGGTCACATGGGGCATGCAACCCGTGCCTTGCACTCTGCATGCTCCTGCGCCCCTTCCAACTTGCCCTGCCCACCCTGCAGTCGCGGTGTACCTCATCATCGGCCCTTTCTTCAAGGGTCACATGCGCCCCGAAAACACGGTGCAGGGCCGTGCGCAGGTGAGCCGTCGGGGTTGAGGCTGCCTGCTCGCCCTGCATGCTGTTTCTGAGCTGCTGCGCATGAGGCTGCTGGCATCGCCTTGCGTGCTGCCACTTGTGTCACCTCTCTGACTGCGCTGCCCCACCCTGCCCTCCAGATGCTGAGCAACATGCGGTACCACACAAGCGTGATCATCAGCCTGTTTGGCGCGATGGGCACGCTGGGCTCCTCCTCCCGCAAGCTCATGAAGCTGGGCGCCTACGCCGACCGCATCCGCGAGATGGAGCGGGTCATGAAGGAGATCAAGGCCGGCGGGGCCACGGGTGCGCGGGCATGCCTGCCTGCCGCTCCGCACCCCCCGCTGCTCCCCCCCCCCTTGTGTGATCCTGCGCCACTCTCCGCTGCGCAGGCAACATGGGCGCGGCAGAGGGGCAGGTGCTGTCGAGCGAGGATGCCATAGTGTTTGAGGAGGCGGTGGTGGTGACGCCCGGCAACGCGACCCTGGTGCGCGACCTCTCGCTGCGCGTCCCCACCGGCACCAACCTGCTGGTCACCGGCCCCAACGGCGCCGGCAAGAGCTCCCTGTTCCGGTGAGGCGGGGGAACAGCAAGCTGCACAAGCCCACACTGCGCGGGGGGTAGGGTCAAGGGGGGTTTAAAGCAGGCAGGGCCCGCTGCTGCAGCAGGCATACCAAGGTCACGACTTTTGGGCTGTGCAGCCTCTCTGCTCAACGCCTGCAAACCCGCCCTCCCTTTGCTCACCTCCTTAACCTGGCCTACTTGGACCACCACCCTGCAGCGTGCTTGGCGGGCTGTGGCCCCTGACGCAGGGCCGCATCTACAAGCCCGGCGGCGGCAGCGGCGATGCCGAGGGCGGCCTGAGCCATGACATCTTCTACGTTCCGCAGCGGCCGTATGTCACGCAGGTGGGACTGGTGTCAACTGGGATGCGCCGCCAGCCGTCTCACAAAATTTTTTCGTCAAATGTATTTCACCGGGGGCAGACAGACGGCTGCCCGTTATTGCAGTGCTCCGGTCCAGCTCCCACCCAGCTCTTGCCTGCTTGTCTGTTCCCTTCCGACCCCCTGCAGGGCAGCCTGCAGGAGCAGCTGATCTACCCGCTGCCTGCCACCGCGGAGCGGCGCATCCCCGACGACCAGCTGCGCCAGCTGCTGCGCACCGTCGACCTGGAGCACCTGCTGGACAGGTGGGTGGGGCAGGTGGCCCGGGCGGCCTGGCTGGCCCCTGCCCTCCAGTGCAGCTGCTGCTCCACCTCCGCCATCTCGGTTGCAGGTGCTTTGACAAACCGGGGACGTCGGGTTGGCGCCAAGTGGTGTGTTTGCAGCAGCAAACGGGGAGCCTCACAGGCGGTGCAGTGCCAGCTGGCTGCCAGCCTGCGGGTGCCTGCGGGCCTGCCCAGTTGGCCCAAGTCTTGTAAAACGGCTTGTGTGCAGTGACAGGAGTCGGCATCCCCTCTACCGGCCCTTGGCTGCAGGGATGGCGGAACTGAGGGCGTGGTGAACTGGGGCGAGGTGCTGTCGCTGGGAGAGCAGCAGCGGTTGGGCATGGCGCGCCTGTTCTACCACCGCCCCAAATTTGCCATCCTTGATGAGTGCACCTCTGGTGAGAAGATGCAGGCTGGAGCATGGGGTTGGGCCGAGGCTGCAGGGGCTGGAGCTGGGGCCGGGGGCCCGGCTGAGGGATTCGCGGTGGGCGGGGGGGGAGGGGTCCGCGCGGCCCAGGGGCAGACTGCGAGGCACCCAGCTGCACAGCGGGGGAACTGCACCAGTGGCCGTGCACCATGCGTGAAGCAAGGATTTCTCGCCAACAGCTTCCAGCATCAGCTCCCGCTGCTCCTTTCCCAACACTGCAACGTGGCATGTGCGAAGAACGGGGAGCCACTCCTGTTGGGCTTCCCACCACCATGGGGAGCCTGGGCAGCATGATCTGCACACCTTTGATTCTGGCGCCCATCTCCTACTGCCTGCTCTCTTCGGCCCTTTGTCCGTGCCCAGGCGTGACTGTGGACATGGAGGAGCGCTTCTGCGAGCTGGTCAAGGACATGGGCTGCACCTGCATCACAATCAGGTGAGCACCAGGCACGCTGCTGGCGGGATCACGCGGCCTGACTGCATGCAGGGGGCAGGGTCCTGACGGCAAGCTGGCTGTCACTGTGCGTAAGCGCTGCCACGTTCCTGCGTGTCAGCCCTGCATGACGCCCCGTGCCTGCACCCACTGCCGCAGCCACCGCCCCGCCCTGATGGCCTTCCACGACCTGGTGCTGTCGCTGGATGGGGAGGGCGGGTGGAGCCTGCACCCCGGCCACCGCTCCCTGGAGGCCAAGCAGGAGGCGGCTGCGCATGCCACTGCCAAGGGTGGTGTTGGCGCCCCTGACAGCTTGAGCGCCCCCACGCCGACGCGGTCTGGCAGCAGCGGCGGCGGCAAGGCACGCGGAGCTGATGCCGATGCGGTGCTGCAGGGCATGACCACGGGCACGCGGCACAGGCAGAAGGGTCGGGGCAAGCAGGGCCAGGTGCAGGAGGAGGCAGAGGGAGAGGAGGAGCTTGGCGATGGCAATGAGGGCTTCTCAGGTAGAGTCCACACCTGTCGGGCTTAGGGATGATCAGCGCGCCGGGCTTTCGAGGTTCACACCTCGCGCTGCTGCTGGAGGCAGTAGCGCAGTTCAGCCATGACGGACAGCAGAGCAAGCTTTGGCAGCAGCCTGAAGGGCTTTGTGTCCAGCATCCCTGCCCCTCACTGACTGCCTGCCTGCTTGCCTACCTGCAGAGCTGGTGATTGCCCGTGCGCCGCCCGCAAGCGCAGCGGACCGGCACCTGCCCACCTGGGCGCCACGCATGGGGCTCAAGCCGGCCAAGCTGTCAGCCTTTGCGCGCTGGAAGGTGGGGCCGCTGCACAGCTGGCAGTCCGGCGTCGCCTGCCTGCTGCCTGCCAGTATCTTTGCTCTGTCCCCCATGGGGCGCCCTGTAGCCTGCCGGCTCCATGCCTGCTCTTCTCCGATGCTTGCGCACAACATTGCTGTTTCCCTCTCTCTTGTGCTCGCCCTTATAGAGCGTGCTGGCCATCCTGAGCGCGGACCGGCAGTGGCTGGTGCGCGTCTCCAGCGTGGCAGGAGTGGTGGTGCTGCGCACGCTGCTGCAGGTGAGGGCGGGTGGGTGGGGCTCGAGTGCTTGTGTGCCCCATGCCCACAGCTGCCAGCCTCAGGCATACCAGACCCTGCCTGGCCCTTCACCCTGTCTGTGCTGTCCGCTGCCCGGCCTCCCTGCAGGACCGCATTGCCAACCTGAATGGCAGGAGTGTGGACCTGGTGCTGCGGCAGGACCTGCCCGGCTTTGTGCGGTGAGCAGGGTGGGCTGGGCATTCTGTTGTGTTCATTTCCGCTTGCCAGTGCCTCATCGTGGCCCCCATACCGCTCGATCTCATCACAACACCTGCTTGCAGGCTGATTGGCGTGAGCGTGCTGCAGAGCGTGGCCAGCGCGGTGCTGGCTCCCTCGCTGCGCCACGTCGCCGACATGCTGGCGCTCAACTGGCGGTCCCGCCTCACCCGCTCAGCCTTTGCCAAGTACCTGGTTGGTGAGCGCACCGGGGCATCGACCTGCAGGAGTCCCAGCCAGGTTCAGCAGCTCGGGAGCAGGTGGCGCCGCGGCACCGAGCTGACTTGCTTGAGCCTGCCACGCGCCTGCTGACGCATCGTGTGTGTGCATCCTGTCCCCCCCGCTGCAGGCAACACCTTCTACACCACGTCCCAGCTGGCGGGCATGCAGGACATTGACCAGCGGCTGACACGTGACATTGGTGAGAGTGTGGGGATTGCCAGGTAGGGGCGATGCGGCGGGAGCAGGCCTTGCCCAAACACCGCCCAGATCCCCGTGCATGGCCGCCCTGCACTGCACCAGGTGATACTGCCTGCCCCGCCCGCGCTCTCCTTACCGCTCCTGCTGCAGAGCGGCTGTGCGACGAGCTGGCCGCGCTGATCCCCACCCTGGTCAAGCCGGTGGTGGACATCACCTGGTTCTCCTGGCAGCTGTGGCGCCTCACCGGCAGGCGTGGCATGCTCATCCTCTACCTGTACACCGCGCTAGGCTGGGGCTCGCTCAGGTGGGGCAGGGTTTAAGCAACTGGGCCGGCTTCTAGCCTGGATTTCAGGGTGCCTGCTCCAGCAGGCACGTCCCCCGAGGCCTGACCCGTACCTCCCTACCCGCGGCCAATCCCAACCCGCCGCTCCCGACTCAACTTCCCCCCATTCCCCCTTTTGCCACTGCCAGGGCTGTCACCCCGGACTTTGGCGGCCTGCTGAAGAAGGAGCTGGCGCTGGAGGGCAACTTCCGCAACACACACACCCGCCTGCGGACGCACGCCGAGTCTGGTGCGGCGCGGTCGCGTGGGGAGAGGTTGCTGTTTTCCCAGTGCCGGCAACACACCTGCATCATCAATCAAAACCTTGCAGACAGTGCTGCAAGTACACACCTGCTCACGCCCCGTATGCTCTTCTACCGCAGTGGCCTTCTTTGGTGGCGGCACGCGCGAGGGCAGCCAGATCACAGCGGCCTTTGCCCAGCTCACTGCACACTTGCGGGCGCTGGTGGGCCACCGTTGGGCCTATGGGACAGGTGCGTGCTGGGCAGGATGGTGCAGGTGCGTGCCGGGCAGGATGGCGTAGGGCCGATCAGAGCACAACCAACATGAATTTTGACTGGAAGGCTTGCAAGCTTGGCACTGCTCACGGGCCGCCGACTACTCTGCCCTCCCTCCTGCAGCCGACGACTTCTTTGCCAAGCAGCTCCCGCACAATGTGACCTGGCTGCTTACGCTGCTGTATGCGCTGGACCAGAAGGGTAGGTGCTTGGTCTTTTGCACCGCTGTGCACTCATCTGTGAAGTTTCCCTTCCTGTACCCAGCTCAGCCCGGCCGCCATGCATCCGTCCTCGGCAAGGCAGATGCGTCCAACCCAACTCTGGCGCCGGTGCATGCCGGCTGTCCACCTGCTCACTGACCCTTTGCAACCGCCCTGCAGGTGACTTTGGCGACAGTGCGGTGCAGGGCGCGCTGGTGCACCAGCTGCGCTACCTTGCCTCCGTCGTCACCCAGAACTTCTCCGCATTTGGGGAGCTCCTGGCGCTGCCCAAGCGCTTTGCAGAGATCAGCGGTGGGTGGTGGGGGGATGCAGCAGGCTGTGGACGGCAGAAGGGCCCGAGGTGCTGCATTGCCGATACATGTATGACCTTAGACCTCCCGGCCTGCCCAGCATTCGGCTTCAACCTCGACTTGTAGCACTGCCTTTCGCACCATGACAGAGGATTCCGCATCCTTTTGCCACCTGTAGGCGGCATCACCCGCGTCAGCGAGGCCCTGGAGGTGATTGACAAGTCGGCGCGGCTGGATGCTGCGACCACAGCGGCAGCCGCCCGGCGCACCAGCGAGGGCGGCGAGGCGGCCAAAGGCATCTGGCTCAGGCACGTGGCGGCGGTGGTGGTGGTGGTGGTGGTGGTGGTGGTGGTGGTGGTGTGTGTGTGTGTGTGTGTGTGGTGGGTGGAAGGGGGTGGGTGGGGTGGGGGTGGGGGTGGGGGGGCCGAGAAGCGCTTCATTATGACTTTGCCCTTCTGAACATGCCAATTTGCATAGTCGTTACTTTGCCACGTCTTGCTGCCCGCTCTCCCATTTGCTGCTTCAGGGAAGTGGATGTGGTCACCCCAGTGGGCAAACTACTGGCACGCAAGCTCAGCTTGGAGGTCCAGCCCGGCCATGGCCGCTCGCTGCTGGTCACTGGGCCCAACGGCAGCGGCAAGACCAGCGTATTCAGGTGCAGTTCGATTGTTGAGTTATTTCTGTCGCGCATTGCTGTCTGCCATGGAAGTACATGCACAATGCTTCTCTGAATCCATGCCACCCCCTGCTGCCTATGAACACTGCGCTTGGCTTTGCTCTTTGCACTGTTGCAGGATGCTGGCAGGCTTGTGGCCGTTGCCTGATGGCTCTGTGCACTGCCCAGGTAGTGCAACCGCTGATCTGGCTGCCATGGCAGCGCTCGGCGAGCGGCCTGCAGTGTACTATGTGCCGCAGGTATGCAACCATAGGGTAGTTGGCTGGAGAGTGTTGAACATGAAGCAAGTTAGTGCATGTGACACCGACGGCTGATCTTTTGAAGTTTCTTTTGAAGTTGGCAGCGGTGCTTCGGTTTTGTACGCATGCCTCAAGCACTTCACCTCGCTTCTGCCCTCCAATCCACAGAAGCCCTACACTACGCCAGGCACCCTGCGCGACCAGGCAAGCCTTGCCTGATTTTGCCTCTCACACACAGCGAAGTCAAATGATGTTTCTCCATGCTTCTTCAGCAGCATTGCCATTGGGAAGTGAATGGGCCTCGTCAGCAGGAAACCGGACAGAGGGTTGTCTTTCAGGCGGCCACACAATCAGTGGCCCTCCAACCTTCTTCATGCGTCACGTCCTTCCAGGTGCTGTACCCGCTGACCATGGCGCAAATCATGGGGCCCCGCTACAAGGCAGGCACCGGGCGCGATGACCTTGATGCTGAGCTCATGGAGTTGATGGGGGTGGTGCGACTGAGGTGGGTGTTGAAGGCATGTTGAGGCAATCGGAAGAGGGAGAGCTTACCGGCTAACAGGGAGCGTTGCTTGCTGTTGAGGTCAAAGCACGACATAAGCCTGCTCGCGTTGCCTTTTTCAACAAAGGGATGCAGCAACAGCTGGCACTATCCTGCCCTCAACCACGCCTGCTGGGTGTTCCTCCCTTCCCAGGTATCTGGTGGAGCGTGAGGGCGGCTGGGACGCGCGGAAGGAGTGGGGCGAAGTGCTGTCGCTGGGCGAACAGCAGCGTCTGGGCATGGCGCGCCTTTTCTTCCACCGCCCGCTGTTGGGCGTGCTGGACGAATGCACCAACGCCACCTCAGGTGAGCAGGTTGGGTTGGGATCAAGTCGGTGTGTGTGAGGAGCTGTGTTTCTGATGGATTTATGCCAGGAGGCACTGATATCATTGCTCCATGCATGGGTCATCAAAGTTCTGAGTTTCCCCTCCCCTGGCTCATGCAGTCGACATCGAAGAACAGCTCTACCAGCACGCGGCCTCTCTGGGCATCACGCTGATCACCATCACCCAGGTGTGCGTGCACTTGCAACTCTTGGCAAAGTGCAGCATAGATGGCAGAGACAGAGGAAGGGGCGGGGGGGGGGGGGGGGGGGGGTTGAGGTATACGTGGGTCCTGCGTGCACTCTTCTTCTTCCTGGATGCAGTCACCGCCACTGAAAAGATCCAGCCACTTCCTTAACTGCGAATGTGTCTCTTACCATGCAGCGAACTGCACTGGTCAAGTTCCACGATCGAGAGCTTCGCATGTTGGGCGAGGGCGAGGGCGACTGGGAGTTGCGCGAGATACATGCCTCGCGGCTGGCGGGTACACATGACGGCAGGAGCGCAAGCGCACCACGCGTCCACTTCAAGGACACTACATGACCGTGTCATGCCCTTTCATCTCGCCACACTTCTGGTTTGACCATTTCATTGCTTCCTTGAAAAAGGGAGATGGATACCATGTTTGCTCCCCACAAATGACAATGTCACGCACAAGCCCAAACATGTCTGCTTGACTGGGCGCTGGTATCCAACCTCTCTGATGCCACAAGGCAGCAATCTTGCCATCGGCTCGCCTTCCTAGAGCCGGCGCTGGCGGCAGGTCTTGCTTGACTCTTGACTTACAAAGGGGATTCCCCTCTTGCGGGTTTTCACACCGCGTCATCCCATGCCTGCCATGCTGCTGCCGCCACTGCCCGCATGCCTTGCCCCCACCGCTCCACCGCTGTGCGCCGCGCCGCTGTGGCGGGCGCAGCCGCGGCAGCAGCAGCAGCAGCAGCAGCAGTTGGAGCCGTCACAGCAGCATCAGCAGCAGCGGCAGCAGGCGCAGCAGCAGCAGCAGCAGTTGGAGCCGGCA
>KQ481942.1:19479-31749 GCA_001430745.1 Auxenochlorella pyrenoidosa
CCCGCGCCCGCTTCTCCGCGGCTTGGTACTCCTGAAGCCGGCTGCGACACTCATCGGTGACTGCCAGCAGGATGTCCTTGGCAGGGCCGCCGTCCTGCAGGCAGCCAGGCATGAGGGCGCTCGGATGGGGTGGCGCAGCCAGCAGGGACAGGAGATGCAGGCATAGATTGTCTCGCGGCTGGCCGGGTGCCTGTACGATTCTCTGTGCGTTGAAGCACTTCAGGACAGCTCGGCCCGCGCATCAGGGCGGCTGGGGAGGGCGCCTCGGGTGGGGACTTGCCTGGCTGCACAGGTAGGCCAGGGCCGCGAGGTCACGAGAGGAGAAGAGGGCCAGACTCATGCCGCCGCGCACAAGAGCCGACAGCGCCGGCACCAGCGGCGAGTGCGCCCCCGGCTCGAGGGTGTTCCCCGCCCAGAGCAGCATGCAGAGCTGGGAGGGCGCGAAGCGGAACAGCTGGCGCCGCGCCAGGTCGTGAATGCGCCGCATGACGGGGCGCGCGGGCGACAGCTGCAGCGCCGCAAGGCCCCACGCAGCGGCGCTGAGGTTGGCAGGCTCCATCACAGGAGCATACTTGTCTGCCAGCTGCACCAGCAAGGGGGCCAGGGGCCCGCTGCCGCTGCCGCCGCTTGTGGGTGCAGGCTCCAGCAGCCGTCGGCGAGCCGTCACCTCAATTGCGGCGGCCACCTCGCGCCCGCCGAGCTCCCCAGAGTGGCGCAGCAGCAGCTGGTGCAGCTCCCGAGACGTGCTGCACTGCCTGATGCTGGCAATCAAGGGGTCGGCGCTGCCGGCACGTGCACTGCTGCTGCTCCAGTCATCGCCGCCGCTGCTGCTCCCAGCCCAGTAATCGCCCGCTGCACTGCTGCCCGTCCGCCTCTCACGACCTTGCTCTGTGCTGGCGGCGAGGCACCGGGCGTTGCGTGCCGGCCGCAACGAGGGCTGCCTCCCATAGGAGGCGCTGGCAGCGACGCTGGCGGCAGTGGCGGCGGGGCGGGGCACCCTAGTGGCCGCTGCAGCGGCAGCGGCCGGCCTGCGCACCAGAATCGAGCAATTGGGCAATGATGTGAGTGGTCTGGGGGGGCGACGAGAGGCGGCAAGTGGGAGGAACACTCAAACAGGAAGTCCTGCAGCGGGCGGGCGCGCCTGGGCGCGTGGAACCTACCCAAGTCTCGCTATCATCGCTCTCTGCTGCCTGCCCTGCGGGAGGCCAAGCAAGGAGCCCGCCAGCCTTTTGCCACAAAGCCAGGTATTTCACCCTCCAACGGCCATTGTCTGCTGAATCAAGCGAATCAAGATGCCGGGAAAACGAACTGTACCGATGCTAGCGACGGCACGACCCTGCCCAAGCAGGCAGGGACAGGCGGGCGAGCAGGCGCCTGCAGGAGCAAGAGCTGCTCAGCATGTGGACATTGCTTTGCGGAACTCAAGAGCTAAAGCATCATTCGGCAACACCCGCTACAGTATCATGCACCCAGTCATGGCAGGATGGACACGTCTGTTGACATGGATGGTCTCCACAGACGCAGTGACACTAGCCTCCCTTCTTCAAGCGGCACAGAACCTGCACAGACAGGGAAACCACCAACCTTTGAAACCGACTTCCATGCTGTCTATCGAGCCGACAGAGAAAGTGCGAACTAGGAACATAGAGCAGATCTGCTATTGTCGTGGACAGCTGTCGTGCTTCCAGCCTGTTGCGGTACCCTTGGCTCCCATGTGGACAGTGGCAGACCAGGCCTTGTCGAGGTCTCCTCTGGGGCAAGCCTCTAGAATGCGCTTCTCACATTTGCGTCCTGTTCAGCTGGGAGACGTCATAGGGGGCCGAACCCTGCGATGGATGCAAAAAATGTGCGGAAACAGGGATTTAGCCTGCCAGCCAGCTGCATGCATTGCAGGCCGTGTGCCCCGACATCTTGAAACATGCCAATTCTGTATCCTGCCTGCCTGCATGCCTGCATGCCTCCCCATGGAAAATTCCCATCCACAGGAACGTGTGTCTCCCTGCAAGGGTGCAACCCAGCCCTGCTAAGCCCACTTGCAAGGAGTACGTACCAGGTATACCAAGCTGTGCCTGCTGAATTCGAAGGTTCTCCCGCAGTTATCAACGTGTTTGGCACAACACCGTCTTCACAGCCCTGACTCGACATTTGCAGATTCCCCAGCAAACCCAGCAACGCAAATTCTGGGCCCCATGCATGCCACAGCCCCACTGGTGCGCAGCTTCCTCGTCGGTCCACAGCGGTAGCTGCTAGCCGCCAACAGGGACCGGCGTCCCGCCTTCTTCACGCGCTTCAAAGTGCTGCGATCACACTCTGCGCCAAATTGTGCTTGTCTGCGCAGCATCCGGCCTGCAGCAGCGTTCCCACCCGAACCCTCGTCAAGTCCCGTCTCCGCCATGGCCCGCACGCGGTGCCCAGCAGCCTGTCTGGCCCTTCTTCTGGCGGCGTTCGCAGCCGCCAGCCCCGTGCTCGGTGAGTATCGCCAGGAGAGCCACCCGCCCACCCGCCCGTGGCGCGTGCCTCCGACGCTTAAGACCACCGCAGAGCTGACCGGTTGCTGCCCGCTGCACTTTGCAGGTCGCTCCCTGCAGGCGGACATGATGCTGGTGAGTACAGGGATGGCAGAGGCATGCTGGAAACGGCCTTGCCCTCGGCAGCTCGGGGCTGTGCTGCGCCGCGCCAACCCTCTTCCCCCTTGCATGGCTGCCCTGGCTCGTCCTCGCAGGGCATGATGGCTCCAAGCCCCTCCGAATCGATGGGCCCCATGGGGGGCCCCATGGGAGCTCCCAGCCCTGCACCCTCGACTGACTCAGGTCAGGACACGCGTGGCCATGGCTGTACATGCGCGACCCGCGGGTTGCAGCAGCGCACGTGCACGAGGGAGACCGCCAGGAGCGCCAAGAGAGACACGCGCACCTCTTCTTGATCTACCTGCCACGCAGAGCCTGTAGTGGTGGAATGGGGTTTCGCAGCCCCGGGGCAGACCCAGCTCCCAGAAGTGACTACCAAGGTGCGCTCCCAACCCCAGGACCGAGACAGGCTGGCTCGCCATCTAGCCTGCTCCTCGCTCTGTGATGAAGAGGCCTTGAAGCATGGCCAGACGGCATTGGGATGGGCAAGGCAGCTGCGCGCTGCGCTTGTCCTGACAGAGTCCTTTCCCCCCTTACACCTGCACAGGTGGGGAGCACTCTCGAGTTTGTGTGGTCCGACTTGTTCCACGACGTGTGGCTTATCCCATCGGGCGCCTGCCCCGATATGTTTCGAGAGGGCCCTGATTCGACGCAGGTGGGTTCAACACCCAGACAAGCTTGGTCAGATCTGCATACGACGTGAATTCTTGCCAGGTCGGCATGGCAGAGGAGGGTGACAGGCCACAGCGGCGTTTTGGGGGATGGGCCTAGCACGAATGCTCCGCTCAATCCTTTGAAACCGACTGCTGCCGAGAGTAAAGACTACAAGGTGCTGCGTACAGTTCATGCACCCACTGCCGATGTTCTTCCTCTTGGACCTGTGCAGATTGCCGCTTCGATGCCGAGCGGCTCGGCCTCTGTGACTCTCATGGAGCCGGGCATCTATTGGTGAGCTGCCACTTGTGCCACAGGCGCAGGCTGCCGCTGCAGCCGCTGCAGCCGCTGCCGTCGCCGCTGCATGAGGTCGTGGTGCCTTGGGGGGCGGCCCGGACTCTGGAGCGCCTGCTCTGCACGGCACCACCTTCATCACAGTGCTGCCCCCGTCATCTGCCCCGCAGGTATGCGTGCTCCATCGGCAGTCACTGCAAAAGCAACGGCATGCTCCTCAAGGTCACCGTGACTCCCTGAGACGCACGCCAAGCCTGAATGCAGCCATGGCTCGCGACCCAGCCTGACGCTGTTACTTTGGGCCTGCCAACTCGCTGCACACGGTACAGGCGCACGGCATGCAGCCAATCACAAGCCAGCTCGGGCAGCCGTGCCCTGCTCAAGACTCCGTAATTCTCTGTGATTTCCTTGTTCCAGCCATTCTGGGGCTCCGATCCTCCGATCCAGAACTTTTGGGCCCAGCGGCAGCATTGACTCGGGCCCCTCAGCATGCTGCATGTTCATGCCCGGCAAACTCACACCACCAACTTGACCAGTCTAGCTGCTCTGCCTCCTGTCTCTGAGCACTGACCCCCCCCCCAATGCCTGATTTGTTTTTTGTCTGCCCTCACTGTTGTCGCCCCGCCCGCCGCCACGCTGTGGGCGGCGCACCATGGCGCGGCTTTGAATCAATTCAGCCTCTCTCACTCCACGCGGGGAATCGTCGCGGCGATCCGCTCGCTGGCTGCAGCATAGGATCCAAAGAGCAGATGGAGGTTTAAAAGAGCAGAGGGGCCATGCCGCTGTTGCACCGCCGGCCGTTTGTTCCGGCGGTCCCGCCGGCCGATCTGCATTCGGAAGAGCAGGCGAGCGAATTGCGGGTTTGTGGAGAGCGAGCGCGGGGGCAGAACATTTGATCGGCGTGGGGGCACAGCCTGGCCCTGCAGGCAGCGTTTCTGCCCCTGTTTTGCCTGCAAAGAGGGGAAGAGCGCTTTTCGATGCTGCGCCGCTGCGGTGGCAGCACTGGCTTGCTGCCGACTCGCCGCCTGCGCCACGCTCGCCACCGGCAGCTGGCTCGTGGTGTGCTCGTCTCGCAGCCTCCTGGGATAGCTTTGCCTGCCGTCTGTATCCTCCCGCCGCCTCACAACCCTGACAGAAAGTGCAGGCCATGCTGGCGGGCTCCCTGCTGCTCACAGCAGGGATCTGGTGTCCTTCCTGCCGTGGGCACTGCGACCATGCCGGACACTGCTCACCTCTCCGACGCTCGTCTCCCTCGCACAGGTGTTCCACATCGAGGCCACGGGCGAGGTGTTCCGCTCCTACGAGGCCTTCCTGCGGCAGAAGGAGCTGTATGGGCAGGTGGGTGCTGCGCAGCGCGCCCTGCCACCCGTCTGCACGCCGCCCAGGCGCGAGCCGGTGGTCTGGGGCCGGGTATCTGCTGGCAGACCTGCCTCTTTGCATCTTTGATGCGGAAATGAAGTGGTCGTTGCTGTCTGCACCTCCCCGGGTGCTCCATGCAGAGCGTCTGGTCGTGCCGCTACAGCGGCAAGGGCGGCATGACGTTTGAGGAGGCGCAAGAGGCGGAGAGGAAGGCTGTTGCGGCGCTGGCATCGGTGAGGGCGCCGCCGGCGTTGCTGCCGCTGCCAGCTGCCAGCTGAACAGGCTGTGTGTGTGATGAAATGACCTGGAGAAGCTCAGGAATTGTCGCAGTCGAACCCTCCTGCCTCCCCCTGTTTCCTGCTTTGGCTGCACGGTCCTTCAGCGCCAGCACTGCATGCACCCTTTGCGTGCCCGCTCCCTGCCGCAGTTCCCGGCTGACCTGGAGGAGCAGGTCTGCCGCGCTGTGCACCACAGCATGGCACGCGTGGAGGAGCTGGTGGGCAGCATTTACGATTCGCTGCGCCCGGCCGCGGCAGGCGAGGCGGCAGCCACCAGCAGCGGCGCCGCCGCAGAGGCAGAGGCGCAGGTGGAGCAGCCGTCGCCTTTCGGCAGCAAGGAGAACAAGCCACAGCAGCGGGCGGAAGGCGCAGCAGACAAGCCTGGCGATGCCGAGCACGCCGCCGACGCCGATAGCGGCGGCGCCGCGGCGGGCAGCGCCGGCGGGGCGGAGCCGGCGACGGCGAAGAAGGCAGACGGCGGCGGCGCCGCGGGCGGCGAGCAGCGCAGCGAGCGCAAGGCCAAGACTCCCAAGGCGCCTGTCTCCCGCCCGCTGCTGCGCACATACATAATCGAGGTGGGGTGGCAGAGAACTTCACGCGCATGGTGGACACAGGACTGACGCTGCTGTTCGCGTTTGTTCATTTCACGCCAACTGGCAGTGCACGGCGGCCACAGCATCCGCTCAGCGCCATGCGCTTTCCCTCCCGCGCCGCAGAATGCGGAGCAGCAGGGCCCAGAACATGCCACCAAGCAGGTCTGGGTGGTCAAGCCCAAACTGCGGCAGCGCTTTGGCCTGCCTGCCGAGCTGCCCGCGGAGGTGGAGGAGAAGCTCAAGGCCTCAGTGAAGCCGCCCAAGAAGCCCAAGAGGCACCTGGGTGAGTGGGTGCGGGGCGCATGCAGTGCTCTGTGCCTGGTTCCTCGGCCCGGCAGCCTGGCACAGGCGCGAGCGACGCCTGCATGGGCAGAAGGGAGAGGCTTGCCGGAATTGCGCTTGGGGGTCGCATTGAAGGCTTTACATCGTTCTGCCCCGCATGTGTCCCGCCCGGCCTGCAGAGGCGCCAAAGGGCCTGGGCACCAAGCTGCCCGTCAAGAAGGAAGGCGCTGGCAAGAAGGGCGCAGCCGGCCCAGCCTCGCCAGCTGGCGGCGAGGGCGCTTCACAAATGGAAAAGGAGGAAGTGCCGATGGTGCGAGTGGAGGCCAAGAGCCTGGAGGTGAGGGACAGTGGTGTGGGGCTGAGGTGGATGGGGTAGGGCGGCAAGTGGCGCAGGGTGGGGTGGGGTTGATCGATGCCGGGGCCTTGCCGGGCTGCTTAGAGGGGCGCCTGGGAGCGCACCAGCTAGTTGCCTGCAGCTGCCCGTTGCACCACAGGGCAAGGAAACTGACCTGGTGCAAACCCCTATGCCGCTGTGCAGGAGGTGGAGCGGCAGTACAAGGACGGCACTGTGAAGGCCGCCATGGTGGCGGTGCTCAAGGCGGTGCAGCCCGCGGCGCTGACCGTGCAGGGTGAGCTGGTCTGGCCTAATGCCGCCTTGTCCACTCTCCGCCACCTGTCCTGCTTCAGCCCATCCTCGCGCGCTTGCTGTTGCATGCGTTGCTGTTTGGTGCCCACCGCCCTGCTTGCTTCGTGGGCTGCACCCGAATGTGTACTGCCCTTTTACTCTCCCTTGCTGCAGGCATCATTGAGAAGGGCAAGGAGATGGGGTTGACTGCCCTGGAGGACAAGCAGAAGACCGTTGGGCAGGTGGGGCTGGGGCTTGGCAGCTCAAGCAGGATAAAGCGTTGGTGAGGAGATCGCTCGCTGTCTTGCTGTGCCTGTTTTATGAGAAAGCGCCCTTCGGTTTGACCTCAGCGCCATGTGCAGTCTCAAGCCCCCTGTCTGCTCTCTGCCCACCTGCAGGCCCTCTCCTCCGACCCCAACTTCATCCGCCTCTCCAAGGGCGCCTACTCCCTGCACTGCCTGCACCCCAACAAGGAGCAGCTGGTGCGCGCCCCGCAGCCCAAGGAGGCCAGGAAGGCGGCGGCTGCGGAAGGCACGCCGGCCAGCAAGGCAGCTGGCGCCCTGGCAGCTGGCGGCGAGGGCACCGCGCAGAAGGAGCGGGAGGTGGTGCCCATGGTGCGGGTGGAGGCCAAGAGCCTGGAGGTAAGGGACGGGCGGGGGTGGACCACGCCGGTTTTCAGAGTTTTCACCCCCTGGGCAGGGCAGCGTAGCAGAAAGAACCACCCAGGCCCTCGTGTTGCTGCACCTGGCAGTCTTATTTGTGCCCCGAGGCTGTGTTTGTTTTTCTGTCGGGCGCCAGCGCCTTACAGTGCACGCCTGCCGTCCTGTGCTGGCCGTACACTGGCGCTGCCTGTCATGTGACCCCAGCCAGCTGGCGCTGCTGCTCCCCTGCTGCCCTGCAGGAGGTGGAGAAGCAGTACAAGGAGGGCACCCTTAAGCACGACCTTGTGGCTGTGCTCAAGGCGGTGCAGCCCGCGGCACTGACCGTGCAGGGTGCGTGCGGCTCGTTGGCAGGGGGTGGCTGCACCAGGGGGTGGCTTTGCTGTGCTGGACCAGGCTGCACTAGCACAGCGCTGGTAGTGAAGGCCGCAGTGCACAGCATGGCACGTAGTTCGCTCTGTGGAGCACGGCTGATTACCGGGGCAGTACCGGAGCGCAGCGCCCAATCACTGCGCAGCCGTTGCGGCCTCGGCTGACCGCTTGCAGGCATTGTGGAGAAGGGCAAGGAGATGGGTCTGGCCGTGCTGGAGGAGAAGCAGAAGGGCATTGCACACGTGAGTAGATTGCGCGACGTGAGCGCCTGCCCAGCGTGCCCCAGGCGCAGCTCCCCGCCAAATCGCCTCGTGTCACGGCTGCCACTCTGCTCTCAGCTGCCCAACAGTCATCAGGGCGCGGTGTTGTCAGAGCAGGGCACAATCACATCCTTCCACCTTTGTTGCTACAATCTGCGGCTGCAGGCCCTCTCCTCCGACCCCAACTTCATCCGCCTCTCCAAGGGCGCCTACTCCCTGCACTGCCTGCACCCCGACAAGGAGCAGCTGGTGCGCGCGCCGCAGCCCAAGGAGGCTAAGAAGGCACCGGAGGGAGAGACCCCCGCCGCTGGCGACAAGGAGAGGGAGGAGGTGCCGATGGTGCGGGTGGAGGCTAAGAGCCTGGAGGTGAGGGGCGGGGGTGTGGGGGTGAGGCCACATTGAAGGCTGTGAGGTTTAACCTGTCCGCAACTGAGGTCATTTCTGTGGAGAGCGCCTGCAGCTGGCCCTCAAGTCAGGTTGCATGCATGCATTAACCTTTCCCGATTTTCAACAACCACCCGATGCCTCTCCCTGACTCCTACTCGCACCTTGGTGCTGTGCAGGAGGTGGAGCGGCAGTACAAGGAGGGCACTGTGAAGGCCGCCATGGTGGCGGTGCTCAAGGCGGCGCAGCCCCAGGCCCTGACCGTGCAGGGTGAGCTGGCCTGGCCTTGGCACCTTCTGCGTACTGCGCTGCCTCCGCTGTGCCGTGCACGCTGTAGGCTGCTGTTGGCACATTTGATTTGAGGCTTCGCATTTACCCTCTTTGCTGTTTATGCGCGTGCCTGCTGGGTGCCCTTGACAATCGCGGCAAGCATTTTTTGCTATGCGCTGCAAACCAGGAAGCCATCGAGCTTATGAACCTGCTTCCGCTGCCCTGGCTTGCTGCAGGCATCATCGAGAAGGGCAAGGAGATGGGGTTGACTGCCCTGGAGGACAAGCAGAAGACTGTGGGGCAGGTGGGACTGGTCTGGTACAATGGGAGTCCTCAGACCTCTTCCTCTGTCGCTGCTGCCCTCGCTTGCTCCGGCTCTCGGGCTGTCCCATCCTCAGAGCATTCAATGTTGGCTCGGCGCAACAACGGCTGGATGAGCCCTGCACTGCATCGTTATCTGAACTGCCCCCGGTGCCCACCTGCAGGCCCTGGCCGCCGACCCCAACTTCATCCGCCTCTCCAAGGGCGCCTACTCCCTGCACTGCCTGCACCCCGACAAGGAGCAGCTGGTGCGCGCGCCGCAGCCCAAGGAGGCCAAAAAGGCGGCAGAGGGGGAGACCCCCGCCGCTGGGGACAAGGAGCGGGAGGAGGTGCCGATGGTGCGGGTGGAGGCCAAGAGCCCGGAGGTGAGACTGCTTGAACCTGGGGTTGTGCTGAGCGGTGAGTTTCGGAATGGCAAGATATGGGATGGCCTGGCAAACCTTCCGGTAGAGCCGCTACCAAGGGTTGCAAGCCAGCCTGTTGGATGCGCCAGCCCTTGGCCCCTGTGCAAGACCTGCCAGCACGGCGCCGTCGCTGGGCACTGCAATGCACTGTGCAGAACATGCTGTTTTGCTGCGCCTGACCACGGCTGCAGGAGGTGGAGAAGCAGTACAAGGAGGGCTCCATCAAGCACATGCTCGTGGCGGTGCTCAAGGCAGCGCAGCCCGAGGCGCTGACCACGCAGGGTAAGGAAGAGCTGCTGGCAGCATGGCAGGCCCAGCACCACAGCTGCTCCCTGTCTGTGCCTCGGCACCTGCTGTGTACGGGTCAGCCAAGGCAGACGGATGTGTTTGTGGTGTGCCGGAGCCCTTCTCCACCCCCTTCCACCGCTGGCTCGGGCCACGATGGCAAGGGGCCCGGCCCCAGCCCGTGCACCTGCTGACGAGGTTTCGCTGCATGGACTGCTTGGCTGAGCGACCCCCAGCACTGCCGCCTTCCTCCGTCCTTCACCTCCCTGCACTGCACTGCTGCCTTCTTCCCGTCTGCCTGGTTCCCAGGCATCCTGGACAAGGCCAAGGAGCTGGGCTTGGACGCCCTGATTGAGAAGAAGCAGGCCATCTCACAGGTAGGCGGGAGACCAGCGGGCAGGCGCGGGCTAACCGGCCGGCAGAGGCCCGGTGAGCCAGCACGCAGCAGCCCTGTCATCAGCATGCAGAGCGTGCATTGCATCCTGTGTGCCAGGCAATGTTGCTGCACCAAGCGCGTGGCCAACGCAGGCGCCTGCCGCCCCTTTGTTCGCTCTCCCCACCCGTTGCCTTCCGCCCTGGCTATTCGCCCCTCCCAGGCCATGGCCGCCGACCCCAACTTCATCCGCCTCTCCAAGGGCGCCTACTCCCTGCACTGCCTGCACCCTGACAAGGAGCAGCTGGTGCGCGCTCCGCAGCCTAAGAAGAGGAAACTTGAAGAGCTTGGTGAGCATGCGGGGCTGTGGCTGTGAGCAGGGGGTGAGCATGCAGGGCTGTGGGAGAGTGCTGCGCCAAGGGCGGCGCGGCTCGCTCGGGACGCTCGCTGGGCAGAAGGTTTGCCAGGGGGGGCACATTGCAGGTAGGGCGCCTGTCGCATGCTTGCCTCCCTGGTGTTGGCAAGCCAAGTGGGGCAGCCAGCCGGCCGGGCAGGCCGCTGTTTCTGCTGCGCTACGGGCGCACACGTGAACGGCCTCCCACTCTCAGGGTGCACAGTGCCTCACTCTCCGACGCTTGTGCCTATGTCCCTGTGTGCAGAAGCCGAGGAGGGTGAGCAGGGCAGCAAGGCGGCCAAGGTGGACGGCGCTGGCGCTGGCGAGGAGGTGGACAGCATCACCAAGGTAAGCCTTCCCTGTGCCCCTGTTTGGCATGTGCTTGGCTGCGTTGTTAGTAGCATATCTGGTATGCATCCTGCATGGCCCTCGGTGTGCATTCCCTGCCGCATGCCGACTGTTTTGTGCAAAGCAGCAGCGGAGGCGGCCTGGGCACTTGCCAGCGGTATTCCATCATGCTACCCCTGCAGGCTCAGCAGCAGGTGAAGCTGACCCAGCGGCTGCTTGCCAGGCACCGTGCCGACCTCGAAAAGGCGCAGGTGAAGGGGAGGGCTGCACGTTTTGCACAGAGGGAGGCCCCTTGAGGGTTGCACTGGTGCGCCTACTGTAGCGCCCAATGCACACAAAATGATAAGGCCTGCAGGTGCACCAGAGCTCTGCTAGCAATCGGCCTGCACTCATCCAGGAGTGCAGCCCTCTGCTAGCATGCTGCGGCCTGCTGTGCCCTGTACGGGTGGAGCCCAGCGTGGTTGCCCGTGAAGTGAAGGGGCGCCGTCGCCTGCTGTCTTGTGGGCTCATCCCGCCCCAGCCACGCCCGCCCCTGCGTTCGGCCTGTGCAGGCGACCTATGATGCCGCCAAGGCTGCCTGGGAGGAGGACAAGAAGAGGGCCAAGAAGAGCACACCCAGCAAGGAGCGGGTCTCGGACATCCACAGTGAGCTCTCAGGCTGGTGCAGCGCCACCACCGATGTGCACACCCCAATCCGCAGCGCCTGTGCAAGAGCTGCAGATTGGGGTGCTGCGGCAGCGGGGGTGGATCTGGCCTTTAGTCACTTGTCCGTAGTATCGCCGCGAAAGCCTGCAGCTCCCACCAAGCACGGCGCCGTGACCTGGGTGCTGGGATCTGCCGGAGGGCGGGGCATCCCCCAGGCCGGGGGGCTCCTGTGCTCATGCACGTGGCGCCGCCCTCTCCGCTCCCCTCCTGGCCTCCACTGCAGTCCCGGCAGAGAAGATGGCAGAGTTCGAGGTTCCCGAGGAGGAGCGGGAGTTCAAGGGGGCGCCGGACGACCGGAAAGGCATGCTGGAGTTCAGGCAAGCCGGGCTGCCGCGCACGCCCGCGCCCAGCCAGCGGCGCCGCCTTCTCCTCTGCCGACGACTGCTTTTGCGCCCATGCCTGCCGCCCCTGGCGGCGCGGCCTCCTAAGGCATTCAAGCTTTCCTGGTTGGCCTGGTTGGCCTGAGTGCATGCAGCAGCTGCAGGCGCGCTTCAGCGACCGCACAGGGTTGCGGAGAAGAGTAGGCGCTGCCGTTCCGGATACGTTCTACACACGCTGCCCCTGCCTCTGCCTGTCCTTGCGCCTGCAGGCAGAAGCTGCAGGCCCGCATGAAGGAGCTGGCCAAGGCGAGGAAGGCCTTCCTGGATGCGGAGCGGGCCAAGCGGGCCAAGGAGCTCTTGGAGGGCAACAAGGAGTCCAAGGTGGGAACTTGCTGGTGATGGTGTGGGGGGATGAGTGGGTGGGTGGTGGTTGTGTCTGTGTCTGTGTCAACACGAACAGCGA
>KQ481942.1:34340-53203 GCA_001430745.1 Auxenochlorella pyrenoidosa
CTCCCCGCCTACTGCCCTGCTGCTCACTGCGGTGCGCTGTCTGGCAACAGGAAGGCCCGTATGCCCCCCCCCAGCCCTCTCCACCCCCGCCTCTCCCACTGTGTGGCCCCCTTGCTGAGCCTGTCCTGCCGCAGTTCATTCTGGATGACCTGCGCGAAGAGGATGAGGCCTCCGCCCAGGAGAAGCGCTGGGCGATGCTGCTCAGGTGCGCTGCTGGCAATGTTCTCCACTGGGCCGGGGTCCAATGAACATGCCAGCAGCACCTCTGCATGCTTGCCAGTAGGGCAGCACAGCCAGGAGTACTGCCCTGCCTGTGCCCCCGCCCTTGCCGCCCACCCCCCCCCCCCCCGCCGCCCCCCCGCAGCGCCGGCACCTGGCCCGAGGTGCTGCGCCGCTTGGTGCTGACGCGCGCGGCCGAGGCCGAGGGCGAGGGCCTCCCCAGCCTGCGGCCCGACCCCCCGGCCCTCATGGGCGCCTCCATGCTGGCCTTTGACTGCGTCGACTCGCTGACGCACGACCAGCTGCTGGCCCTGCTGCGCTACCTCGCTGACCTGGCGCTGGACAGCGAGCGCATGCGTGGCATCCTGCAGCGTGAGCCTTTTTGTGTGTGTTTTTGTCTGCTCCGTCGGCCGGCCGGCGGCTGCCGCGCGGCATCCTGCAGCGTGAGAGTGGTTGCCTGTTGTCCTGCTGCTGCCCGGCCGGCCGGCGGCCGCCGCGCGGCGTCCTGCAGAATGAGATTGGTTGCCTGTTGTCCTTGCCCGCCTGCCGGCCGGGCGCCGCGCCCCCTCCCCTAGGCTCCTCTCCCCTGCATGGCCGCGTGCCGCGCTGCTTGAAGGCAAGCGCGCCTGAGAGAAAGACGGGGTGCATACACGCAACCAGACCGACATTGGAAGAATGGCATCATAATTGCGGAACCATGTCGTGCAGGGCGTGCCGACGAGGCTGATGAGGCAAAGCGCGACGTGCGCGAGGAGCTGGCCGAGCAGCGCAAGGCGCTGAAGGAGCTGCTGGACAGCGGTGGGTGCATGCAGCGCCCTGGCTTCGTCTGCAGCCCTCCCATCTTGTTGGCCTCGTTCTGTTGTTGGTGTCTGACAGCTGTGCGCGCAGGCAGCGGGGCGTGCCGCCGCGCCGCCGCTGGCTCCCTCTGCAGCCCTGCCGTCTTGTCGGCCTCGTTCTGCTGGCAGGGTCTGTGCCTCGTCAGTTTTCCGTGGCCTTCTGCACGTGTGCACACCGCTTGCCGAGGTGACCTGCGAACAAGCCGCTGCTTGCTGCCGCAGATAGTGAGGCTGAAGCTCTCTGCTGCGCCTGTCCGCCATGCCTGCAGAGAAGGAGGAGCGGAAGCGGAAGCGCGAGGAGCGGCGCAAGGCAGAAGAGGAGGAAAAGGCGGCGGCAGAGGCTGCTGCTGCCGCTGCTGCCGCAGCCGCGGGCGAGGCAGCGGCACAGCAGCAGCCGCAGCAGGACGGGCAGCAGCCGATGGACGTGGACAGCCAGGTGGGGCTTACTGAGCTCTCCTGCAGCATCGCTCCCCGCTGCCTTCCTCCTATCTTATCATGGGGGCGAGTCTGCCCCCTGCCAGGCATGTTTCAGAGCGTGTGGAGCGACCCTTGCCTGCTCTGCGCCCCTTCCAGGCAGGCCAGGCCTCTTGCAGCGGCTCCACAGCGACTGCAGGCATATCGCTCAGCCAGGTTTTCTGGTCTGCTGACAGTCCCGAGGCTGTGCCACTTGGCCCCTGCAGGAAGAGCCCTCGTTTGAGCTGCCCGAGCGACTGCGGGAGTACACTGGGCCACCAGGCGACAAAAAAGCGCTTGTCCAGTGGCGCCAAGAGCAGCAGGTGGGCGTGGGCACGCGGGCAGGGGAGGGCTGTGGAGACGGGCGTGCCTGGTTGAGCCCTAGTGATGCCAGGAGGAATTGCAGTGCAGTGCCTGGAAAGCTTGCCCTGTGCTGCCGAGGGAAGGCAGGCAGCGCCTGGTGGAGTCGACCTAGCACTGCCGCTTCCTGATGGCAAGGCACCGCCGCACCCCTGCCGTTGCCCCTGCCGCGTTGCAGGCCGAGAAGCGGCGCCTCGAGAAGGAGCGCAACCGCTGGGTGGTCGACCAGCTGCGCAGGCAGCGGGAGCTAGAGGCGCAGGAGAAGGCAGCGGTGAGAGGGGATGGGAGGTGTGTGTGTGTGGGGGGGGGGGGCTGGGTTGGGGGTGAGGGCCCAGGCGCCCAGGCCCAATCCTTGCCTTGCATGTCCAGATGCCATCCATAGGACGCTGCAGTGCTGCCTGTGCGCCTGTCTGCCAGATGTTGGCGGGTCCCTGTCAACACCCGGCTGGTTGCGATCTCGCCCGGCCTGCCGCAGCGCGAGGCGGAGAGGGCCAAGCAGCGGGAGAAGGAAGAAAAGGAGGAGGCGATCATGAGGCGCGCTGTTTTCAGTTTGCCGTTGCCTGCGGGGCCCTATTGCCTGCGGGGGGCCCTGCCTGTTTGCTTCCTCTACGCAGCCCCCGCGCACCCGCGTCTGCCGCACAGCTGCACGAGTGTGCTCCACGCCTGCGTGCCCGCATGCGGGGGGCCCTCCCGGGCTGCGCAGCCGCCGCGCTTTACCTGCACACAGGACACAGCAGGGCGCAACGGAGGGGTCCCTGGCACAGTACTGCTGGGTGCGCCTCACCTGGTCCGTTCGCGTCCTAAAGCCCTCGTCCCCCGGCCCCCGCCCCTCCCTGCCCTGAGCTCGCCTGCAGGGCCCAGGAGGCGCTTGAGGAGGTGCTGGAGAAGACTGCCACGCGGCGCGCCCCGCTGGGCGCCGACCGCCGCCACCGTCGCTATTGGTGGGGGCTGGCGGGGCACCGCGCGGCGCTGTGGGTGGAAGACCCCGAGGTGAGCCGGGTGGGAGGATGGGGCGGACAGAGAGGGCAGTGGGACTGCCGTGGCAGAGGGTTCGCCCCGCATCTCGGGCGCTCTGGATAGAGACCCCGAGGTCAGCCCCAGGAAGCTTGTCTCGGCGCTGGCGCACCCCCGGGGAGCGTCATTTCAAGATGGTTCCAGGCCTGGATTGGAGGGCCAGAAGCGATGGGAAGCTGGCTGCCTGTGGCCCTGGGTGAATTGCCATTGCCTGCCGCGCGTGCACCCTGCCGGCCGCTTGGCTGACCCCGCCCCGCACTCCCCCTCCACGGGTGATTTGCATCCCCGCAGGGCCGGTGGGGCTCCTTCTCCACCCCTGCTGAGCTGGACGCCCTGCTTGCCAGCCTGGACCGCCGCGGCGTGCGAGAGCTGGCCCTTGCAGAGGTGGGCGCCCCCTGCAGCTTGCCCGGGCCAGCGCCGAGCAAGCGATGCTGCATTCCGGCAGGCCTGCAGCATGCGCGGTCCAGTCGAGGCTGCTGGCACGGTGCGACGCCCAGCGGGCGGCGAGCCGGGCGCACAAGCTGCTTGCAGGCCGCAGTCCCCACGATCCGCCATGCTCTTCCCCGCCTGGCGCCCCCGCAGGCCATCGAAAAGCGCTTCCAGTCCATCGTGGTGGCGATGCAGCGCGCCGAGCGCGCAGCAGCAGCCGTCAAGGGGGACAAAGGCAGCAAGGTCGATAAGGCGCGCGCCGAGCCGCCGCGACGCAGCGGGCGCCAGACGCAGCAGGTGGGGCGCAGGCGTGCCGTGGGGTTCTGCCAGGGCTTCTGGAGCACCCGCACTGCACTTCATGCCCGTCACCTCTGCTCCGACCACTCCCACTGTCTTCCAGCGGGCGTCGGGAGCACTGTTCAGCCTGAGCATGCTGGCGCCGGCACCAGGAGCAACATGCCGACTGTGCCTGTGCGCCTGCCTCATGGTAGCCTCTGCACCCCGGCCTGCCCGCAGGTCGACTTCTTCGACCCGGCTGCCGAGAGCAAGGCTGGCAAGGGCGCCTCCGGCCTTGCCGCCCTCATGGGCCCCGCTGAGGTGGCGGCTGTAGAGGAGGCGGCACAGCAGATGCAGGAGCTGCAGAAAGACGCGGGTGAGGGGCAGGGCTGGGGAGAAGGCAGTTGGGACGAGGCAGCAACGAGCAGGTGCGGGCTGTGTGCGGAGGGTGTTCTCATATGGCCAAGAGTGAGAACCCCCCCACACACAGACACCACCACCACCACCACCACCATGGTCCCCTCCTTGCAGGCTCCCTGGTGCCTGCCCCAGAGGCGGCGGGGAGCTGGAAGGAGTGGGGCACCGCGCTCAAGGCTGCAGCCGGCGGCAGCCCCCAGGGCGCCGCCAAGCCCGGCGCCGCGGCCGTGCGCGCCGCCCTCCGGGGCAGCCTGCTGCAGCTGGAGGAGGCCCTGCTGTCCCAGTCTGTGGGCGGGCTGGCAGCAGACGGCGAGCCGAGCGTCAGCGAGGAGGCGGGCAGCGAGGGCGTTGGGGAGCGGCGCGAGGGCGGCGAGCGCGGGGGCTCGCCCGCCACGCGCAGCCGCGAGCAGGTGGGGGCCTGGGCCGGGGCTAGGGCTGCTGCTGCAGGCAGCCCTGTGCCCGGTGCAGCTGTGGATGGCATATGCGGCAGCCTGATGCACCGCTTTACTGCCCGGGGCCCTGCGGGCACGCGCCAGGCGATGACCCTGCTGTGCCTTGCCCTGCCATGCAACTCCCAAGCGCTGTCGGCCCCGCGCGCCCCACGGTCGTGTGCCCACTCTGGCTTCTTTTTTTATCTTTTCAACGTTATCAAAAAATAAAGACCCCAACTTTCTCGTTTTTTTCTCGATAAGAAAGTTTTGTTATTTTCCTCTCCTGCAGTCTGCTGAGGTGCTGGACGTTGTTGACGAGCTGTTCTCCCCCACCAAGCGGCCCGGCGTGACGTACCTGTGGAAGACCCAGCGCGAGCGTACAGCCTGGCAGGCACGCCCGCCGCGCTGTCAGCACCTCAGCAGCGGGATGGGGTGTGGGGCTTGGTAGCACAGCCACGGCCCCAGCTGTTGACTGCCCGGCGGCAGCGTGCAGTCGCTGACAGAACCAGGGCCTTTCGGCACGCTGGAACTTGCAGTCTGGATCTGTCTCTCCCTCTCGCAGCAGCTAGGCAGTGTGCCTTCACCCAGTCTCACCCCACCCCGCCCGCGCTTGCCTCCCTGCAGACAGACCTGAAGCAGGCAGCCACCGCAGCCCGCATCGCCTACTGCGCCGCCGTGCTGGCGCAGCAGGCCGGCCCCATGCTGTCCACGCTGAGCAAGAACGCCTTTTCGGGTGGAAAGAAGGGCGGCGGCAAGGGGGCCAAGGCAGCCGAGCGCGGCAGCGGCAAGGGCGGCGCCGCTGCAGCGGCCTCCAGCCGACCCGTGTCGCGCACCAGCTCTGCTGCTGCACTGGAGGCGGCCGGCACGGGCAGCGGCGGCGGCAAGGCGGGCAAGCGCAAGGCGGCGGCGGCGCCAGAGAACATGCGGGTGACGCGCTCTCGTCACTAGGGCCTTGAGCCGTCCCCTGGACGCCATAGGCCCATGCGTGCCAGCCTGATGTTGAAGCTCCCGCTGCAGAGCGCTGGGAAAGCGCTTGCGCAGGGTGCCGCGCTGCAGCCCTGCTGTGCAGCTTTTTGGTGGCGGGCGCACCGCCCGCCGCGCCAGGCCCGTGCGCACTTCTCTCACATGTCCCGTTGCCAAGCATGAGGAAACCCAACGCCTGCTTCAATGCATGGGACGCTCTCCCGCTGGCCCTTCATACGGCCCTGGCCTCGGCTCTCTCCAGAGATCTTGAGCCGAAGCAGCGCCGGCACCTTGGTCTGCGCTGCCACGCCGGCGCCTTCGCGACGCATTTCATGACCGTTTTTACTGACCACATGCACCAGCATGCCCAAACTTGTGAGCAATGAACTACCTAAAAGCCACACTCACGAATTGCAGAGGTATCTGGGCTGAAGAGGTCAACAGTTCCGACTGCTTTTCGTCGCCGAAACTGAACGTCGACGCCTCCTGGCCCCGCGCTGCCTGCTCTGCCACTCCTTTCCGATGTGCACGGCCGATCCTTCCAATCCTTTGCAACAACATCCGAAACCTTTTACAAAGGCGTTTGGGCCGGTCTTTCCGATATCGTCGTCGGCGGTCTTTCCGACGCTGCAGCCGCCTTTTGGAGATCGAGGTTTTGCATTCCCGGGGTCTCGTGAAGTCCAATTTAGCTTTTAAAGGAAAAATAAATGCCAGCAAGAGGGTTACCCGCGGTCTCAGACCTCGGGACCCAGTGATACTGGCGGCGGCTGCTGAGCAACAGCTTGCGTGCACATTCTTCTCCAGACTTTAAGGCGTGTCCATGCCTCAACCGGCTTTGTTTAGCAGTTCTGCACAGTTATCAACCGGGTTCAGTTAAATGCTGAGTATTGACATTGCACAAGATGTGGCCATGGTACCGCCACTTAGCTTGAGCCGAGTCGCAGCGATTCGTACCATCGCGCCGTGATCGTGAAAGGGTGCACTGCAGGGTCCATTCTTGTCTGGGTGCAGGTGCGTGCGGGTCATGCTTGGAATTGAACCCCAAGCAGAACTCGGTCCATAGAAGCGCCGTGTATGCAACATGGGTGCGCGCCGTACGCGGCGGAAGCTGCACTGCACATCCGCAGGCCACAGTACAACCGGGCAGTCCTCATGTGTCCAGAATGCAATCCACTTAACCTAAATCCTTGCTGCGTATTCTCCACCCAGACTAACGTGCAACAGCCATCACCCTCCCCCACAGCCAAGGAGCACCCACCCCTCCCAAGCACCGCCCACCACACCGGCTGCCTCTCCCGACACCGTGCCCCGGTGCGCCCCTGCCGCCTGGCCTTGCTTGTGTGCACAGCGCATGCGGGGACGCCTTGGGTTCGGCTGGCAGGGAGTCAGGGTTCGACTGCAGAGGGCTGGCACGACTCTGTTAGCGGGGCCGTACGGTGCACGCATACCCAGTACACGCAGGCGCCGTGCCGGTGCTCAGGTGCTTGCCCTTGCCGGCCCTGCCCGGCTCCTGCACTCCAAAACACCCCTTGCCCCAAACCTTCTGCAGGTGCGTACCCCTGCACCCGCGCTCGCCACCCCTGGCTAGAACCCCAGGACCCTGTTGGCCTCCAACGCTCCCTACGTCCCCACTCTCTAGTGAGTCCCCTGGCAGCTGCCACCCGTGCCGGCGCCTGGCTGTCTGGAGGAGGCAGGCTGGGTGTTGCAAGGCAGGGCCTGCCATGGATCCAGGAGTGCGGCGCACCCGTGCATGCTGTCAACGGCGCAGGGCCGCGCCATGCCTCAAACCCACCCTGCCCGCACATGCCCTTGCTCTCAGAGCACAGGCTTAACACAGGCTGTGCCGTCCTGCACCCCTGCAGACCTCACGCACCCATGAGGACCCTGCTCTTTGCCCTGCTGGCCATCGGCGCCGCCGCCATGCGCGACGGTGAGGATTACATGGGGCGGGAACGCCCTTGCTTGCTTGCTTGTTTGGGCTTCCAATCTGTCTAACCGCAGCAAAATCTGCACCACAGACCCCACTTCGCCGCAAGCCGCCTCCATACCTGGGCGTGCGCACTGATGCCGCACCCTCCGTTGTGCGCTGCCCTGTCCCCTGCAGTCTCGGAGCGCCGCCTGCTGGCTCCGACCACGTGCTCATATACTCAGTGCGACGTAGACCCCGCGTGCCCATGCAGCAACAAAGCCTGCTGCGCCCTGGACAAATGCCTTGCACCTGAAAAGCAGTACTGCGCCGTCACCCCAGATGCCAGCAACTGCGCCGTGGGCTGCTACCCCTCTGGCTCCGGAGACCACGAGTGGAGGGGCGGCGTCCCACTGACATGCGACAACAGCCCCAGCGTGGCTTCCTGCGGCCCCGACCTCATCTACTGCAAGTTTGAGGATGGTATCGCAACGTGCGCCTACCCATCGGGCAACCAGACCGCCTGGGAGCTCCGCGTGAGCTGCGACCCGGCAGACTGCACCTGCAACGTCAACCTTCCCAACAGTGTCTCGAAGGTCGTCTACAAGCTTGGCAACTTCTACTGGTGAGTCTACATGCAGGGGCCGGCAGCGTGGCTACAGCACGCCGGCTGTTTCTGGTAGTGCCTGGCAGTGCAGTGTCACCGTGCATATGCCAGACCACGGCCGCCAGCCGGGCAGGCCGATTTGCACGCCAGGCTGCCTGGGTTCTCATGCCTCCTGGTGTCCAACCCCCACCCGCCCCCACCCACACCCGCAGCTTTGCCGACGATGGAGACAGCTTCTCCACTGCCAAGTGCCCCAACTCTGGCAGCTGCAACGAGGCGTGCTACGGCCTCAGCCACGCCGAGTTCTGCTACAAGTGCACCTGCCAGGCGCCACTGGAAGGTTGCAAGCCCATCCCGCCCAGCCTGGCAGCAACCGTTTGCGGCGGCACCGTTACCCCACCAGCTCCCAGCAAGGTGGGCCCGGGGCTTGCATCTGCTGCGGCCAGGACGGCCTCCCAGCCGTCTGCTGACCTTGATGCACCCACCATAAACTGCTTACGGGTGCAACCTTCCCTTCTTCCCTTTCCTGTCCTGCAGGACAACTGCAAGGAAGACCGCCGCACTTCTTTGATGTACCGGGTCAAGAATTGCAAGGGGACGACGTACATCGACGTGCCAGAGGGCAGCGAACCTGGCACCTTGTCTCCTGCTGTATCACTTGAGCTGGATGGATGCCGGCAGTACGAAGTCTACACCAAGGTGAGATGCGGGGGGTCGCAGCAATTGAGCAGTAATGCCCCGGCAGAGGGATGGCTCAGCAGCCAGCGGTCAACCGCATCTCCACTTCCTTGCCACGCAGGAGTGCTGCGCAAATGGAGAGAACTGCGTGCTCTCGGAGCTCGCCACATTCTCCACTTGTGAGACCGCCATCACCTGGCCTGACACAATCAAGTGCAGCGACAAAGTGTCAGGCAGGTGCCCTTCCAGGACATACAGCATCGATATCACTGGCGTCAGCCTGGCCGAAACGCCAGGGCATGTCACCGCCACAGCACATGTGAACGCATGTGGCGTTGATTTCGAACGCGACTATGATTTTAATCTGTGTGCTGGCGCAGGGACGCGCCTTTAATCTGCCCGCTAATTTGGCAGCTTTCACTTACAACACAGCCGCCTCCCAACGCCCTCCCTGCACAGCAAATCTGGCCACCTTCGCCCCCCTCTCATGCCTCTGCCTCACCTCCCCAAACAGGACAGCATCGCTTGCATGCACCCCACAGATTTTCATCAGTGTCATCAGCCCCACCCATCACCCCTGCCGCCTGTGCCTTCTGAACAGCACCCGCTTCTCCCCACACTTCACCCCCAAACTTGAAACTGGCAAGCGGCACATCATCAACCCCACCGCTAGCGTTACAGCCTTCATCAAGATTGTATCTGGCCCGGGCCAGCCGGCGCAGGCTGCCCACCCCTGACCAGTTCCCGAAGCCCACGCCCTTGGTGCGCGCTTCCTTCCTTTCCTTCCCTCACCAAGACGCCCTGCGCTCTTCACCAGCGGGCTTTCATTGTGATTTTAATAAATAAAGATTTGCGAGCTCACTGGCAAGGCTCTGGGGTGCACCTGGGGAAGCGTCCGGGGAGGTCGCAGTGAGGAGGGGTGAAGCCAGGTGGTCAACGACAGTCGCATGATTTCAGTTGCGCCGCAGCTGCCCCTGCTCTGCCGTCACCGCTGTGCTGCCTGCGCCATCCTCTCCGTGCGCTGCTGACTGGCCGCCAGTGCCACTGTCGCGATCCTGTTCATGGGTGGGTGGGGGACAGGGTGCGTGCGTGATATGCGGGGCATGGCCACGATTGCTGGTTGCCTGGACATCCAAATGACAGCCGTTATGTGGCCATCCCCTAAGCATGAGTGGCCACCTGAGCCAGAGCTGCCCCGCCTGCCTAAGGCACCTGCTCATGTCTGGCAGGATGCCGCCTGTTGCCTGGGACTTGTCGTCTGTGCCAGCACCTGCACGCTGAGCCAGCTCTCCTGCGAAGGGGGTTGACCATGGAGGGGTGTGAGGGTCCATTGCTCACATACGCTGAATGCCTGCATGCCGGCGCCAGCCCTCTGGCGCCGCAGGCAGCCTGACTTGCCTGTTGTCCATCGCCATCCTGCCCTCACCTGTCCAACCCCTCCTGGCAAGGCCTTGGGCATGAGGTGGTGTGCGCCAGCCCGCAAGTGGTGAAATGGGGTTGCGTCTTTACTTAGCGGCCATGAAGCAGGGCGTGGAAGATGCAGCGTGCAGCGCAAGGTTCCCACGGTGCTGCAAGCATCCCAGCGGACAACCCACCCAACTTGCCCCATCAAAATGACCCACTTGCTAATGGTTACCGCAAGCAGCATGACCTGCTTTGGATACACAGCAGGCTCGCACCTTGCTCAACAGCAGGCCAGAAAATCATGGCGATGGCAGGGCTGCAGCTGGCAGCCAGACCGGCGGCAGCCAGGGGGTGGTGCTGCCCAGCTGATCAGGCGGCCGCGCTGCCGCCGACCATGGACCACAACGCCTTCAGGAGGTCGGACGGGGCCGCAAGCGGCGCAGGGGCGCTAGGGTGGGGCAACGAGTCGGCGGTCCAACCGCTGCGGGCGCTCGGCGCCCGTAGACACTGCCAGACATGATGAGAGCATCGCAGCAAATCTTGGGGCAGCGGCGGAGAGTAAAGAATAATCGCAGTTCCCGCCGCCTGCCGCTGCAGGGCGCTGTGCTTTTCGTCACAAAAAGGGCGCTGCACCACCGTGCACTGTGATCTGCACTCTATGGATGGAGTGCTACGTGAGCAGGCGTTTGGAGAAGATAGAGAGAGAGCGCCTGCGAGCAACGGAGCTCACCTTTGATGGTGTGGGAGACGGATAGCTTGCCGCAGGTGACGTGAAGGGAGCCGGCGTGGCGCAATCAAGACAAGCACGCGCCGCAATCAGTGCAATGACCCATCCGTATGCAGACCTGATGCAGGCAGCCACCGCCGCACGCGTCGTCTACTGCGCCGCCGTGCTGGCGCACCAGGCCGGCCCCATGCTGCCCACGCTGAGCATTGTCGGGTGGTTCTGGGGTGGGAAGAAGGGAGGCCAACCTCATGATGCAGCCGAGCGTGGCGATGGCAGCAAGGGCGGCTCTGCCGCGGCAGCCTGCAGTCAACCCTTTTCGCGCACCAGCTCTGCTGCTGCGCTGGAGGCGGCCAGCACGGGCAGCGGCGGCGGCAAGGCGGGCACTTCCCTGAGCACCTCGCTCAGCGCGCTATGTGAGCTTGGCCCTTGACAAGATAGGACAATGTGCAGATGTAGCTGCTTAGGATGCCTTCTGCCTTGTGAGTGTGTGTGCTTTGCTGCAATATGTACTGCTGTTAGTCTGCTGGTGCCAGCAGTGCTGCTCTGGCATGTCGGGAAATGCGCACTTCGCGCTTGGGCGCAGCGTCTTTGGCCATGTGCTAGCTCAATGAGGGCCTGGCTCGTGCAAGCAAGCCGCCAGCGGCCCGCGCGGCTGGTGGCAATCCTGGTGCTGTGTCTGGCTGCGTCGGGCGCCGGTTCGGAAGCGTCCGGAGCGCCCCACAGGGTGAAAAATGGTGCAGGTGAGCCCCGCGGGACCATTGGCCAACTTGTATTGCGATGTGAAATTGGTTCCCAGCGTTCTTCGTCCCCCTTTGGCCGCAAACGGTTTACTCGACACTGTCCTCTGCTAATGCGTTCCAGAGCAGAGGAGCAGGGCGGTTCCCCACCGTGACCCGGGCATCCGGCCGGCAGCTGATGTCATCACCATGCCGCCTGCCGCCGGCTCACCCTCCACTGCAAGCTCCTCCTTGCAGGCAATGGTGCCACCTGAAACTGTGCGCAGTCCCCTATCATTGGTTATTAATTACTCTACGGCTTTGTTGTGCACTCAGATCCCCCTGGTGTGCTGCTCATGCAGGCGCACTGCACGCTGCTGGCACCACGCGTACGCTTCTATACTCTGGGCTGCTTTCAGACGGCCCGGCCAGCGGAATGGCATCGGCAGCCTCGGTTGGCGCCGCAGCCATCAAGTGAGCCAGCAGCGATCAGCCACAAATCCGGGGCGCATGCCGCAAGTGCACTCACGTCGTGCCTGCGACTGCTGCCAGCTGGCAAAGCATGCATGCCGTGCAGCAGGTGCTGCCGCTCCCTGCACGTTTGCGCACAACTTGCCCTCTGCTCAACTCGTGTACACATTTGCGCAAGCAATACTTGCCACCTGTTGCCTCATTTGCTTGCCCGCCGCCCCATGTGCAGGGTGCCCGGCCAGGCCATCGCTCCCCTCATCAGCAAGACAGGCAGCAGAGTGATAGTCCGCGTCAGACCTCCCGCAAACACCGGCGGTGCAGGCAAGTTGTGCACGGGTGCTGCACAGGCGCTAATGTATGAATGGCAGCAGCTGTTGCAGTCTGGCGCATGCTTGCGTGTCTGCCCCCACAGCGGCACAGTCGTGCTGCCATGAGGGGTCCAGCCGTCTCGCCCCTTCTGCCAACAGCGAGCACAGTCTGACCATCACTCCTCTTTGTGCGCTGCTGCAGCCCTCCGCACCCTGTCCTACATCGTGACAGGTGGGGCTACAGCTCATGTTTCCTCACACCTCGCTGGCAGCATGTGCTGCGAGCGCTGGGCAAAGGCGCGCTGTTGCGGTGCTGTGCTGTGCTGCGCCGTGCCGGGCACGTGGCGGGACTGGCCAATCACCTCATAAGGTGCCTGCTCCTGCGCTGGACTCTGTCCTCGCCTGCAGGCATTCCGCAGGCACCGCATGCCTCTACCCCCGCCATCACTGCCACCGGCAGGGCGGGGCAGGCCCTCTTCGACTTCCTGCCCGGGGCGCCTGGCAACCTCAAGTACAAGCAGGCAGGCTTGCACAGCAGGGCAGCACAGTTGGGGCAGGGATCTGCTGCTCCAAGCGTTCTTCGCTTTTCGGGCACTTGGCATGGCGCTTCAGTCAGCCATGCATGCGCTCTGCTCCGCTGGCGGGCAGCCCAGCATGGTTGACTTGTCGACTGCCTTGCCTGGCACCCCCCTGCTTGCAGGGCGTGGCATATCGGTTTCGAGTCGTCGCCAAGAACAGCGCCGGCACCGGCCCAAGCGGCGCACTGGCTGCGGCATTCACCACGCCCATCACCAGGCAAGCGGCATCCCGGCGCCACAGCCAGCATGCATCTGCGCTGCAGCACTGGTGCATACGGTCTGCAGTGACCAATTGCTAACGCCACGGCTTGCACCAATCAATTTGTTCTACCCTGATCTTGATGCACAGGCCCGGAAACCTTTCATCTCTAACAGCCCTGACTCTTTGACCGGCCTGTGCAGCGTGCCGTGCAACCTGCCCGCCCCCTCTGCACGCCTCGTTGGCACCACACTGTCTGTCGTCTTCAAGCCCAGCGCCGCCGTATCGGCCTGTCCAGGCAAGCAGGGGCCGCATCAGCGCTGAGCAGCGTGTCGCGCTGTATTTGGGCGTAGGACTGCGCAGTCTTTCTTGTGCTGAACCAGCGCAAGCCATCCATTTGCCAGTTTGCCTGGCGCCCCTTCAACTGCAGCTGTTCGGAATTATCGCGTGGTGGGGCAGCGCGTTGCCGGCCCACCAGGCCCCAGCGTGACCCAGTCTGGGGTCGGGGGCATCGCGCCGGGGCAGGCGGGACGCCTCAAGCTGGACCTCACCCCGGGCGCACCAACCAAGCAGGGATCATATGCCCTCGGCACGACGTACAAGTTTCAAGTGGTTGCGCTGAACGAGGCTGGCGGCAGCCAGCCCAGCCCCTTCTCTGCGCCCATCGCCACGGCACCGTGAGCCGGGGACAAGCCCCGTTGGCCTGCAAAAAAGAAACGGTGCACTGCCCATGTCAATCTGGGTTTGTGCTGCATGGAGGCAGAGAGCTCCCGCTGTGGCCAAGTCCAGCAAGTGCACACGTGTCCATGGCTGAACGCCTATGGCTGAACGCCCGGGCCTGTCCCTTTGCCACTCTGGGTGCGTCCACACCTGCAGAAGCCCGCCTCCCCCGCGGCCACCGCCGCCTCCCTCCCCCCGGCCACCGCTGCCTCCGTCTCCCCAGCCGCCACCTATCCCTCCACCCACCTGCAAGCCTGGCGCTTTCCTGCCTGCCGGCGCTGTTAGATGCCAGGTACAGCCTTCGCTGCTGTTGAGTCACCGCCTTTCCTGGCTGTGACCTGCTCTCGCGCTTTGGACAGCAACAGTCCCTCGGCAATGACGGCGCCCATGCAAGCCTGCCATCCATCATGTCTGACTGCAGGCCTGCCCTGCCAACACGTTCAACCCCAGCTTTGGGGCGACCTCCTGCACCCCCTGCCCAGCCGACACATTCTCTCGGCCAGCCTCCAAGTCAGCCTCGGACTGCGCGCCGTCAACTGGTGAGCAGCCCACGAGCTTGCTCAGCCGTGCATGCCTTGGAAGGGTCCAAAGCACACCCGCACGTGCATAGACATGCACATCTCTGTACAAGCCCCTTGCCGGGCTGGGCGGCTGCAGACGGCTGGTGAGTCTGCTCGGTGCGCCACAGACGGCGAAGCTGTGCATCCGGGGATGTCGCAGCACCAGTTGCCCTGCTTCGTGTTCCAGAACCGCTGCCCTGGCCTTGCTGCTCTCGGCTCTCTTGCATTGCAGTGTCTTCTGGGCTCCCCCCAGATGAGGAGACTGTGCTTGGCGCCGACTTCACGCAGGTAGGGCCGCAACCCTGCACCGGGCCCTGCTGCTGCTGCTGCTGCTGTTGCTGCTGCTGCTGCTCCCGTTTTAGTTGATGTGAAGCAGCCATGAGCTAAGCCAACGCAGCCCGCGCGCGGACGCCTCTGCGGACCCAGCTTGACCATGGTTTTGCCAGAGGCCCCCCTTGCTGGTGCTGCTCCGGCTGCTGCTGTTGCGGGGCACTGTGTTGCTGCTGCTGCAACAGCTGCCCTGCTCCTCACCTGCTTCAAGTATGCCCCTCACACCCACCCGCCCGCCCAACAGTTGAGGTCCCCGAGCGGGCGGTACCGATTCATCCTCCAGAAAGACGGCAACATCGTGATGTGGGTGGCTACAGCAGGGTTGGGGAGTGCTTGCAACAACTCCTATTGTTTGGTTGGCTGCAGGCAGGCGCCGCTCTGGCGAATTTGTCTCGCGAAGATGCTCAGCCTGCACGCCTGTGCCCTGACGCAGGTCAAATCGCATCTCCACCTGCCCTCACCTTGCACTCATCCGTTCAAACAAGTTTGCTGCAGCTACGACGACTCCAAATCAGGGGCCGACAGTGGCTATGTGGTGTGGTCGGCCTACACCTGTGAGTGCCTGCTCCAGCAGCAGGGCATCTGCCCGAGACCAGCTGATGAGCAGGTGGATGTGTTGGCCGGCTTGCTGGCTGCTCACCCCAGGCCAACAGTTGCCAGCTTGCGCTGCCCATGGCATGTGCAGTCGATGACTGCGGCGATGACAGCGGCCTGACATGCTTCCTGCGCCTGCAAACCAACGGGGATCTGGTGAGGGGTGGCGCCTGGTGCACCTTGGGGCGGCCATGCTGGCTCACCGCCCCTGCTGGCACGCAAGCATGCAGCCGCAGCAGCTGGCTTACTGGCTGTTGCTCCTGTTTGTCGAAGCTCTAAAGTCGTGGTCTAATGCCGTTGTCGCCTGGCAGATCGCAATGCCACTGTCGTCGGCAGAGGCACCCACAAGTGCTCGCCCGAGAGTCGCCCCCTTGCCGTCACTCCCTGCCTGCAGGTTGTCTACAGAGATGACATGGAGTGGTCCTGGTCCTCGGACACGGGGTATCTTGGGGCGGGACCTGCCTACTCCCTCACCCTCGATGACACAGGCAAGCCCCGGCTGGTGGGGCAGGGCTGCCCTCGTCATTCCTGTCGCCAACCCTGTGGCATGCAACCCTGCACTGTACTGACGCTGGTCTCGTGCTGCCTGCTTTCAAGAGAGCGGCTTGTCTGTGGCTGCCTGTCTACCTATCAAACCCAGCAGCCCAAAGCCCCTGGCCACGTCCCCACCCAGCACTGTAACACTGCCCGCGCACATCCGCTGCTGCCTCCCCTCCTCCTGCCACCCCCACAGGCCGCTTGCGCTTGCTTGACGTGGATGGCCAGCAGATCTGGTACCAGCCCGTTGAATCACCGCCGCCCCCGCCGCCCCGGCCTCCCCGTTCCCCTCCCAAACCTCCCTCCCCGCCGCCCACCTGCGCACCAGGCACTTTCCTGCCCGCTGGCACTGGCAGATGCCAGGTACAGCAGCCCTCCGCTGCCGTCAAGTCACCGTGTTGCCGGGCTGGAAATTGTGCAGCACCAGTCGCTTGCCCTTGAAGGCGCCCATGCAAGCCTGCCATCCTTCACGTCTGACTGCAGGCCTGCCCTGCCAACACATTCAATCCCAGCTTTGGGGCCGACTCATGCACTCCCTGCCCAGCCGGCACTGCCTCCTGGAGCGGGTCCAAGTCGGCCTCGGACTGTGTACCGTCAACTGGTGGGCAGCCCTCAAGTCTACTCAGCCGTGCATGCCTTGAAAGTGCCCATGGCACACCGGCATGTGCACTGCAGAGGCCCGCTCCGCAGCTGGGCAGCTGAGCCAGCAGAGGCATCCCTGCCTGCTGGCACCAGAGTGCGGTGCAGTGCAGTGCAGCTATGCATCACGGACGTGCAGCAAACACATGCACATTTCCGTGCGCTGCTTCCTGGACCAACAGCGCTGCCCTTCCCTCGCTACCTCTACCCTTGCGGTGCAGTGTCTTCTGGGCTTCCCCCAGACGAGGAGACGGTGCTTGGCGCCGACTTCACTCTGGTGGGTCTGCTGCACTTTTCAGCAGCAGCCATTTGCACAATCCATGCTTTTTGTACAGCCATCGCCGGTGCCGTTGTCGCGTGATGCTGTGTTCCTGCCGCTGCAGCAGCAGCCGGGCTCCCTGTCCTTCTTGAAGTATGCCCTTGCACCAAATCATTCACCTGCACCGAATACCCTGTTGACATCAGTTGAGGTCCCCAAGCGGGCGGTACCGATTCGTGCTCCAGACAGACGGCAACATTGTGATGTGGGTGGCCACAGCAGGGGTGGGGGATGCTTGCAAGCACTCCCATTGGGTGATTGGCTGCACGCAGGCGCCACCCTGGCAAAATTGTCTCGCAATGATGCTCAGCCTGCACTGCCCGTGCCCTGACGCAGGTCAAATCGCATCTCCACCTGCCCTCACCTTGCACTCATCCGTTTGCTGCAGCTACGACGACTCCAAATCAGGGGGCGACAGTGGCTATGCGGTGTGGACGCCCAGCACCTGTGAGTGCCTGGCCGAGGGCCGTCGTGTGTACTTGGGAACAGGCAGACAGGTTCAACCCAAGGTGGCCTGCTGAATGGAAGGAGCCCAAATCTACCCCAGCTTGCGCTGCCCATGGCGAGTGCAGATGACGACTGCGACGATGGCAGCGGCAGCCTGACCTGCTTCCTGCGCCTGCAAACCAACGGGGACCTGGTGAGGGGTGGCGCCCGGCGCATCGCGGGGCGCAGCATGCCCCTGTGGCCTCCATGCTGCCGCACTGTGTCCATTTGGCTCACACGCCTGCAACCGGTGCTGCCAGCTGGCTTTGACACGCATCCGTCCATGCACACTGACTCCAGGCCCCAGCGCGGGTTGATACCCCCAACTTGCCCCGACGCCACTGTTCCCAGAAGAAGCGCCTCCAGCTACTCCGCCAAAGAGCTGCCCCTCGCCGTATCTCCCTTGCCTGCAGGTGCTCTACAGAGCCGACATGGAAGCATCCTGGTCATCGGACACAGGATATCTAGGGGCGGGGCCGGCCTACTCCCTTACCCTCGACGACACAGGCAAGCCCGGGCTGGTGGCCCTGTGCTGCCCCGCTCACTCTGTCAGCCGTGGCTGTCGCACCGGTCAGCCAGCCAGCTCCAGTGGCACAAGGCCTGCTGTGTCCCGTTGAGTAGCAAACAGCAATGTTGGCACTGGACCCCGACAGCAAACCTCTCGAGAGTAGCCTGGCTGTGCCTTCCTCGGTTTCAGATAGACGTGCTATCAACCCCAGTGGCTCACAGCCCTTCCAAGCCAGGCTCAAACAGCTACCACAAGGCCCCAACGCTGACTGCTTACACCTGCCTCCGCCTCCCCTCCTCCCACCACCCCCTCAGGCCATTTGCGCTTGCTGGACAAGGATGGTCAGCAAATCTGGTACCAGCCCGTGGACCCACCGCCGCCCCCGCCGCCCCGGCCTCCCCGTTCCCCTCCCAAACCTCCCTCCCCGCCGCCCACCTGTGCACCAGGCACATTCCTGCCCGCCGGCACTGGCAGATGCCAGGTACGGCAGCCCTCCGCTGCCGTTGAGTCACAGTGTTGCCGGGGTGGTAATTGTGCAGCACCAGTTGCTTGGCCATGAAAGTTCCTACCTCCCTGCCTGCCCTCTCCTGCCCGCCTGCAGGTCTGCCCTGCCAACACATTCAACCCCAGCTTTGGGGCCGACTCATGCACTCCCTGCCCAGCCAACACCGCCTCCCTGCCCGCCTCCGAGTCGGCCTTGGACTGTGTGCCGTCCGCTGGTGGGCAGCCCACACACCTGCTCAGCCCTGCATGCCACGACGGGGCCCACAGCACACCTGCACACAAACGGGCATGCTCATGTGCACGCCGTTGCCTTGCTTCCTGTGTCGGACGAGAGGCTGCCTTGCCTTGCTGCCTCTGTCCTTGTGTTGCAGTGTCTTCCGGGCTGCCCCTGAACGAGCAGACTGTGATGGGCACCGACTTCACTCGGGTGGGCCAGGGGCCGCTGCCATGTTGCAGACACAGAATGTCCGCAGTCCAAGTCGCCCGCGGAGCCGTGGCCTTGCTCTCGATGTGCTGCTGCTGCTGCTGCTGCTGCTGCTGCTGCTGCTGCTGCTGCTGCTGCTGCTGCTGCTGCTGCTGCTGCAGCTGCCCTGCTCTTCTCCCTCTCTACATCTGCCCCCCCGCACCACCTCGCCCTCCCTGCAGTTGAGGTCTCCGAGCGGGCGGTACCGATT
>KQ481942.1:61365-72174 GCA_001430745.1 Auxenochlorella pyrenoidosa
TGGCATCACAGCTGTGGAGCAGCGAGCGGCAGAAGCAGGCCCACTGTGGTTTGGGCTTCCCTCTCATCATCAGCCTCAAGGCAGCCACACAACATGCCGCGCCAACGTTGCGTGGAGCAGACGGCCATTGAATGCCCCCCCCCCCACCAAAACACACACACACGCACGCCCTACCCCCACCCAACCCAACTCATTCCTGCCCCTTCCCCCGGCACTTGGCGCGCCCCAGCGCCGGCGCACCCGCGTACGTGGCGCCGACCTTGGCGGACAGGGGCACCTCGTACCAGGTGTCCTTGCGGCCCAGGGTGAGGTCGCGGCTGACTGCCACCCACAGCGGCGTCATCTCCAGGCTGCCCTTGCTCGCATCGGCAGCGTCCAGCTGGGCGGGTGCGGGCAACAGGGGGGCACAAAGAGGAAACCGAACGGCTTGAGTCTGCGGCCGCACCTCCGCTGCGCCCCTGGCCGGGGCTGCGATGCAGAGGGCCCTGCCCCCAACGGTCAGCACCCGGCAAGCCGCGCTGCATGCTTCAGGGTTCTTGCCACAAGGGTGCAGCCTCCTGGCCCCCACCTGGTACCAGAAGGCCGCCCAGGGCGAGGCGGAGCGCAGCATGCTGGCCACGCCGTGGTTGTCCACAATGTCCAGGTCAGCACCCAGCTCCTGGGGGGAGGGGCAGATGGACAAGGGGGGCCCGCGAGCAAGCGGGGGATGGGCCAGGGGTGGGCAGGCAACCGCAGCGCCGTGCCATGGGGCTGGCGAGGCGCGTGCGCAGGGGTGCTCCACTGCAGCGCTGCCCATGGCGGTTTTGTTTTGCGAGGAGGCAGCCCTGCTTGCCGGGGACGCACCACGCGCATTCGTGGGTCCACCTTGAAGGAGTGCCGCAGCTTCAGAGCGTGCCCGCATCCCTGCAGCAGCAGGGGCAGAGACAGTGGCACCTGGCGGTGGAGGCGGCATCTGCCGGCGGAGTTGGGAGGTTGCGGAGGGGCGGCAGCGCGCGCTCTGACCTTTGTGTTGACCCATCGGAAGAGGGAGCCGACCCCCGGTAACCTCCGCTTCCCCCGCGGCGCCAACGACGCTTGTGCGGGCGCGATGTGTGCAGGAGGAGGGGCAGGGACAGGGGTAGCCATCGCTCTTGATCAAAGAATGCAGATGCAGATGGCGAGGGCGATGGCGTGCCGGAATCGTTTTCAAGGCTTCTTTGCCAGCGCGCATCCACGCCGCCTGGCAGCACGGCCAGGCTAGGCAAGCCCATCACCAACCTCAGCTGTGCCTCCTTTCAAAGCCTTGCACACCAAAAGTGCAGTGAACGCCGTAACCTTGTGCCAAGCAGGTGCATGCAGATCGATGGCAACGTCAAGCGAGACAACGGCGGACTGCCGACTTCCCACGTGGCGGCTCTTCTAAGGGTCCTTGCTTACTGGCCTCGTGATGAAATATGACAGATCAGCGCAGGAAGAGTGTAAATCGGATGAGGAAGGATCAGGGCTGCGCCCGCACGCAGGGGGTTGGACAGGCCGGGCTGCAGCCTGCCGTGCGATCGTTGCACCAGCGGGGCTATCATCGCCCGCTGCCTCCCCCTCCTCCCATCCAGCTGGTCCAGCCGCTGAGGTAAGTTGTCAAGTCCTCGCCGTCTGCACAGTTTGGCAGGGTTCAAAAGGGATGGACATGCTCATGCGGCACAGGAGCACAGTGCATGCCCGTGCACAGCCCACCCAGGTGGCACAAGCCAGCGCTGCGGCCGTGCCACATACGTCATGCAGCCGCCCCGGCCGACGCACTTGCAGAGGCGGCGGGGGCGAGCGCCCCTCCTCGGTGGTGCAGCGCATCGCGGCAGCGCTCCAGCTCGGCCGGGCTGAATTGCAGCACCTGCAGGGTTGGAGAGGGGAGGTTGGGGCAGATGCCGGGAATGAGGCGAGGGTGCCAGCAAAAGCGGTGCACGCTTACATGTGGGGCGCCTTGACTGACGATCCAAACTCAGCAGGGCTAAGGTCCTGCCCATTGGTCAGCTGTGGGCAGAGGCCCCACCTGCGCCACCACCGGCAGCAGCGACTCGGCCTCTCCGGTCTCGTACAGCCGCAGCAGCACGTTCTTGAAGTACTCCATGTCGACTGGAAGGGGGGGTGGGGGGGTGGGGGTGGGGGGACAAAGCAGGGCAGCACGTTCTTGAAGTACTCCATGTCAACTGGAAGAGGGGGGTGGGGGTGGATGGTGTGGTGTGGTGTGTGTGGGTGGGTGTGTGTGGGGGGGGTGGGTGGGTGGGGGTGGGGGGCAAAGCAGGGCAGCCCGGGGCAGTCAGAATGGCACAAGGGCCCAGCAGGGCGGCATGGGTCGCCTTCGAACGCTCAGCCTGGCGCTGGCTGTAACGGCTTGGCTGGAGTGTTCCACAACCGAGGCAGAACCCAGAGGATGAGCCAGGGGCAACAAATGCGCTGCTCTTGGACAAGCGACGGGTGAACTGCGCAGTGCAATTGGCCGGTGCCGGACAGCCCAAATCCCCAGCAGCCGCACCGCACCACCCCGGCAGCACTTCCCCTGGCTGCTGAAACAGCCATCCAGGGTGGCTCACACGCCGCGCAGCCGCTCTCACCCTGCTTGCCGGGCAGGCGCTGCCGCTCTATCTCGCGCTCCAGATCGCGCACCGCCTCCTTGAGCGCCTGCTCCTGCGCCTGCCGCAGCGAGCACTCCCGCTCCAGGTCTGCCACTTCCGCCTCCAGCGCCTCGGCGCGCTGCCGCGCCGCCGCCAGCTCGCGCTCCCGGTCGGCCAGAGCAGACAGCTGTGCTGACGCCGCGTCGCCAGCTGGCAGTAGCAGCCCCTCGCCGCCGTATTCAGAGCTCGTGCGCCCGCGGCCCGCCAGGCCCAGCGGCTGCTGCGCCGAGCCGGCCAGCGAGGCGGCAGAGGGGAGGCGCTCCAGCTCGCTGCCCCCCTCGCTGGGGGCCGCCCCGGCGGCCAGCGAGACGGACCGGGAGTGCTGCAGGCTGCCCGCGGAGGGCAGCGGGCGCGCGGCCTGCTGGCGCAGCACCTCGTTCACCGACCGGAGGTCTGCCAGCTCGTCGCGCAGGCTGGCCACGGTGGCGCGCAGCCCGGCCAGCTCCCCCGCGGCGCTGCCGGTGGCAGCCTCAGTGGTGGCGCGCAGCGCGGCATGCTCGCCCTGCAGCCGCGCCAGCCGCTCCTGCAGCGCCACTGCCTCGCCCGCCGCCTGCTGCGCCGCCGCCAGCTGCGCCTGCCCCTGCTGCGCCCGCAGCTCCAGAGACTCGTACCGCAGCTTGAGCTGCTCGTAGGCTCTGCGTGGGGACAGCCAGCGCGTGAATTGTTGGGGCTGATCTCAGAGTGGGCAGGACGCGGCAGCATAAGCCGACAGCTGCCATGCCACCCTTGACAGAGAGAGCGCTCTCCCGTCTGCAGAGCAAACCCTGCAGGGCAGGCAGCAGTGTGCTCAGCGCCACCCACCGCTTGGCGGCCTCGGCGCCCTGCGTCGCCGCATCGGCAGCCTGCCGCAGCTCGGCCAGCTGCGGCTCATACTTGGCAGTGAGGGCTGCTGCCTGCGCTGCCATGCTGGCCTGCAGCTCAGCCAGCTGCCGGGCTGCCGCTTGCTGCGCCTGCTCCGCCGCAGCGGCGCGTGCCTCGGCCTCGGCTGCCGCTCCCTGCATCTCCTCCCTGCAGCAAAGAAGGCAGGCAGAGGGGTGCTGGTAAACCGGGCGGCTGGGAGGAGGCCACCGTGGTAGCTGCCCGTCTGGCATGCTTCCCTGCCAACATTGTGCAGACCAACACTTCGCAACTGTGGGTGAGGGCAGCAACCACACATTGGAAAGCAAGGGACGCGGCACAACGATACCGTCCCAACGCTCCCTTCGCCGCTCGTCTGCAGCACCTGCTGCCAAATGCGAGGCAGATGGCAGACCTCCTCTGTGGGACGGACCAAACGAAGCAGCAGCGGCATGCACTCACTTGACAATGTCGCGCGCCGCCCTCAGTTCCGTCTCCTTGGCCTTGAGCAGCGCATGCGCCCGGGCCTTGTAGTCGCGCAGCTCGCCCTCCAGCCGCTGGCGCTCCTCCTGCAGGTGCGGCCATGTAAAGAATCGCTTCTAAGACATCACGGGAGCGCTTCAATTTCCTCCTGCGCGAGGGGAAAGGCGCAAGGGCTGCCCCTGCGCCCTCCAACCACCAACTGCGACCTTGCACCAGGTGGGGTCACAAGGTTGGCCCTGGCGCGCCCGCATGGGGAAGGAGCGAGCTGGTTCTTCCGCGTGCACGCACCTGAGCCGCAAGGACACGCTGTTCAGCAGCTGCCACCTCCTGCTGCAGGTCCTCGACAGCTGCAGCTGCTTTCTCATGACTCTCAGCGCTTGCAAGCTCCGCTGCCTGCTTCTCCTTCTGCAGCCTGCAGAGTGAACGATTTAAGTGCAACGTAAGATGATAGACAAGCACAGTCTTGCGTGCACGCCACACGACTGCCAGTGTGGCCATGCTCCTGGCTTGTCCATCCCTGCAATCCCACCCACGAGAAGTCTCCTGTCCTCATCCTTACCCATCAATCTTGCGCTTCATCTCCGCAATTGCCTTCTTCACGCGTGCACGCTCGGCCTCCTGCTGCTGCTTGATGTTCTGCACCTCGGCGCGAGCGGCCTCCAGCTCCCGGCCAACCTGGCTGGCCTGCAGGCAATGTCCAGGGACCAGAACAGCTGTAAATCCAGTGTCTGTACTGCAGGATCCCGGCAGGAAGCGGTTGGGGAGGGCGGCCCGGGATGGGCACAGCTCCAACTTTCGCACCTGGCATCGACAGCCAGCACCGCATGCACCTGCAAGGTCATCACAGCAGCACAGAACCTAGTAGGGGCCCAGCGCACCTCCTCGGCGGACGCATCCCTGCGGCCCGCCAGCTCTTGCTCCCGCTCCGACACAGCATGCTCAGCAGCCTCTGCCCGCTCCTGCGCCGCCTCCAGCTCTTTCTCCCTGGCCTCCAGCCTTGCCTGCAGGGCCTCCGTCTCCTGCAGAGTGCAGGCAGGGACAAGAAGAGGATATAAGATGGGTGGAAGCAGAGCAGGCACAATGGTGGTTAATCGCAATCCCGCTCGATACGTTGCCAGCTTTGTTTGCACAACACCGGCAGGCCGCATCAACTGCACGGATGGAAATTCCTCCCTGGTGCTGCAGCTCTGTGTGTTGGTTCTGCATGCCCGCTGAAATGACCAACCCTGCGCAACGCTTGCCCACCTGCTGGTGCTGCATGCGCAGGTCTGCCAGAGCCGCCTCGTGGCGGGTGCTCTGCTGGCGCAGCTCACTCTCCAACTGGTTGAGCTGTGCGGACTGCAGCGCGGCATACCAAGTCAAGATAAGGGAGGAACCGAAAGGCCGAGCATGCTGGCAACAGGCATGCCCTGCAATATCGGCCGGCAGGTGTGACCCAGCCCGGCCTGAGCAGCCTCCGCAGCGCGCGCACAGGGCCGGTCAGCTTGCAGCAGCCCCTTGCCTGCTGCGCCAGGCGCGACTCTTTGTCGTCGGCAAGGGACTTCCACTGCGACAGCTGGCTGTGCACGGAGCTCTGCGGCAGGCAAGGGGGCGGGCAGCCAGCCAATGGTGCTGTCTGCAGTCATACCTTGACTACCTTTGACTACTTCAGCTTGCCTCTTGCCTCCCTGGCAGGCTGCCTAGCCTCCACTGCCATGCTTGACCACCAAGCTGCCTCAACGCCGCGCTTCTTCTACACTTTTCCTGCACAGACCTGGGTGGAGTCCATCAGCGCCCGTGTGTCGGCCAGCTGGCTGCGCGCCACAGCCAGCTGCTGCTCCAGCTGGTCGCGCGAGGACTCTGCCGCCGCCAGCTTCTCCTCCACCTCTTTGAGCCTGGCCAAAGGAGGAGGCAGCGACGGGCAGGGCCGGGAGGAACCAGGTGAGAAGGGCGAGAATGCAGGATGCCATTTTCCTAGCAATGTCCCTGCGATCAGCAGCCACCGGCGGCACAGAACACGAGGTCCCAGCTCACCTGGCAGTGAACTCCTGCTGCTTCTTCTTGGCCAGCAGCACAAACTTGCGCTTGGCATCAGTTAGTTCCTTAGCAAGCTTCTCGCACTCTGCCTGCAGGGCGGCACTATCTCCGCCAGCCTCTGCTGCCGCTGCCGTTGCCACCACCGCTGCGGTTGGGGAGGAGGGCGCGGCGCTGTCGCCGCCAACGCCTGATAGCTTGCGAGGGGTGCCCACTTCGGAGGCAGATGCCTGCGCCGAGGGCGGCTCGAGGGCAGCTGCGGCAGCAAGCTCTGCTTGCAGCTGCTCAGCACGGTGCTGCTGCTCTGCCAGAGCCTGGCGTAGGGCCGCCACCTCACTCTGCAGATTGGCCAGCTGTTGCTGCAGGCTCTCGGCACTGCTTGCCTGCTGGCGTGCTGCTGCTAGCTGCTCCTGGGCTTCTGCTAGCTGCTGCTGCAAGGTCTCAGACTCGGCTGCTTGCTGCTGCGCTGCTGCGTGCTGCGCCTGCAGATCCGCTGCTTCTGCGACCTGCGCTTGTGCAGCGCCAAGCTGCTCCCGCAGCGCCCCTGCTTGCAACCGCTCAGCCGCAAGCTGCTCGGCCAGAGCTGCCGCCTCCTGCCGCGTCTGCTCAAGCTGTTGCTCGAGCTGTGCAGCACGCCCAGCTTGCTCCTGTGCCTGGTGCAGCTGCTCTGAAGAGGCGGCAGCCTGTGTCTGCGCCTGCTGCAGCTGCTGCTCAAGGTCCCCGGCAGCCTCTCGGCTGCTGGCCGCTGCGGCCGCCTGCTGCCGAGCCTCTGCCAGCCCTGCCTCCAGCTCCTCTACCCGAGCCTGCAGCCCGCTCACGCGTTCCTCTGCTGCAGCAGCCCGCTGGGTTGCCTGTGCGGCCTCTGTCTGGGCTGCAGCCAGCGCCGCCTGCCCCTCGCCCACTTGCATTTGCAGCTGCTGCACCTCCTGCTTGTGGTCTGTTGCTGCAAACTCGTGACTTGCCATGCCGTTTTCTGCCGCTTCCTGCATGCTGCCGCGCCCGCCCGTGCTCCTCAGGGCCACAAGCTCGGCTTCCAGGGCTGCCACCTCCTGCTCCCGCCCTGCCAGAGCCTCCTGCAGCTCTGACACATGTGCCTGCAATCGAGGATGAATGAATCGAATACATGAATAAACAAACAGAAGCTCTCCAAGGACGGATCCTAATTTCTCAACACGCACGCTGAGCAAGCGCTGTGCCTTGCCTCCTGTGCATGCAGCAGTGCAGCCAATCCCTGCCCCCTCGCCTGCACGGTCTCCACTGCCGAGGAAAGCAGCTCCTTCTCCACCAGGCTGTCTGTGGCGCGCTGTCCCTGCGCCGCTATCTCGATCAGGCGCTGGCCCAGCTCTGCTGCAGTTTGCCGCTCCGATTCAATGAGGCTGGCATTCTGCGCCTCCAACTGCCGAACCTGCAGGGTGGCAGAGCGCCAGGGGAGAGAAATCAGTGCAGGTGGGATTAGAGGGAGGATCGACGGAGCATGCCGAGTTGGCTAGTATGCTGCAAGGTAGCTGGCCAAGACACAAAGCATGCAGAGCTCAAGGCAAGAGGCAGGGCATCAGCATGTAAACGCACCTGCACCTCCAGCTCGTGCACTCTCTGGTGCAGCTTTGCAGCTGCCTCCTCCCCAGAAGGACTGCTGTCCACCATTGGTGCTGCCGCCGCCGCAGCCGTGGCGGCAGCGCCGGCCGCATGCGCCTCTGCCGAGGCCCGCTCATGCGCTGCCTGCTGCTCCTCTAGCGCGCGGCTGTGCTCCTCGCGCTCCTGCTCTGCTGCTGCCCGCGCCTCTGCCCGCGCCTGCTCGGCCGCTGCCCGTTCCTTCTCAGCCGCTGCCTGCGCATCTGCGAGAGCCTGCTCTGCCGCCGCCTGCGCCTTCTCAGCCATGGTCAGCTCCATCGTCATCTGTTTCTCGAGATCCTCATGCTCCGCCTGCTGCTCAGTCAGCAGCTCCTCCAGCTGGCCCACCCTGCAGCAAGGCAACGACCGGGTTGGGGATGTGGGCCGTTGAAAAGTTGGCCGAGAGGGTAGGCTCAGTTTGACGACAAGCACGCTGGGGCAGAGGACGAATGCACGTGTTACATTCCTGCGTTGCATTCCTGCACTCTGCAGCCCGACCACATCTTGACCGCACCGTTGGATGGCCTGCTCCAGGGCAGCCGCCTTCTCTGAGCTCTCTGCCTGCGCTGTCGCCACCTGGCCTGCCAGGCTGTCACGCTCGGTCGCCAGCTCGCTGACTTTCTGGTTCAGCTGCTCAACCTGCTGGCGCAGGGCCGCCGCCTCTGCAGCAGCCTGCTCTGCCTGCGCCACACTGCCTGCACTCTCTGCGGCTGCTGCCTCTGCCGCTGCCGCCTGCAGGCTCTGCACCTGGGCCTCCAGCTCGGCCACACGGGCAGCACCCGCCTCGGTTGCAGCAGCACGCTCCTGTGCTGCTGCCGCCGACTGCTGCAGGCTCTGCACCTGGGCCTCCAGCTCAGCAATGCGCTCCTGTGCAGCAGTCGAGGCAGCTGCCTGCTGTCTGGCCGCCTCCCTCAGGCTGCCAGCCTGCTGGCGGAGGCCATCAGCCTCCTCTGCCGCCGCCAGAGCCTCGGCGGCGCGAGCCTGCGCCTGCTGCTGCGCCTCTGCAAGCTGCGCTGCCAGCTCGGCACGCTCTGCTGCAGCGGCATCGCCCGCGCCACCCGCTGCGGCCTGCGCCTGCTCGAGCTCTGACTGCAGCTGCACCACTAGGGCCTCCCGCCGCCCAAGTTGGTCTTGCAGGTCAGCAACCGACTCGTGCTCAGCAGCCGCTGCCGCCTGTGCCTCGGCTAGCTGCCGGCCCAGCCCCGCTATCTGGTCCTGCAGCAGCTCCGTCTCCGCTGCCAGCCGCGCGTTGTATGCTTCTTCCGCAGACAGCAGCTTGCGCTGCAGTGCAGCCACTGTGGCCTCCAGCTCGGCGGCCCTGCCAGCACCCACGTCGCCGGCGCCGCCGTCGGCTGCTGACCCTGCCTCCTTGGCCGCCGCGCATGCCGCCGACAGCTCTTCAATCTTCTTGTCACGCACCTACAAGAAGGGCGGCAGCTGGAGGTTGCAGCCAGGGCCGGCTTGCAAGGCGAGGCGGTGGCCGCCGCCAGCGAGTGGCGGCGGTGCCGCTGCCAGGGCTGTTTGGGCAGACCGAGTCGGCTTGCCGCCGATCGTACCCATTTAATGGAGAGGACCTCGACACGAGCCCTGCGGCGCAGAGCAGGCTGCCAACCGCACGCGGAAGTCGTTCACGGCGATCGTCTCACCTTGAGCTTTTTCAGCAGCTCCACGGCCAGCTTCTGCAGCTCTGGCAGGGGCAGCTTGGCCACGCTGGGCGGGACGCCTGCAGGGGCGGCCATACTGCCACGACCTGCAGTAGTGCCCGCCTAGGCCCTCGAACGCTCTTGTGAACGCGATCAGATGTATAAACAATGCGCCTTTTGGGCGCATCGGCTGCAAGGGGCACGCGCCTTCTTCTGAAGGGCGCCAAAGGGTGCCAATGGCCTTGGCATGCCATTTGATCGCATTTATACTTCATTGTCGCGGTTTGCAAGCATCGTTTCCATCTGAAAGGTTCTCTGTATCTTGGAACGTCCCCCTTGTCCGCTGGGAGTGCCCTAGGCAAGAGATACGCCTTTGCGAGGACCGGGTGTTCATCCCAGGCCAGGTAGCGGATTCCTAGGGGAAAGCGCCTGCTTGACCGCCCTTCGAGCGTCGCAGAGGAAGAGCCACCGCTGCCGCTCCCACCGCTGCTGCTGCAGAGCGAACGCCTAGCTCGCTTCCCTGTGCCCGGGCTTTCACTCCATATTTCAATGCTGCACGTCCATGTTTAGTTCCATGATTGCTTATGCCAGCCATTGAACTCTGATTGTGCAGGTGTTGAGCTGGCGGGGCGCCATGCCGGGCCCCGACCTGCTCCTGCAGGAGGCGGCCTCGCCAGCAGGCACAGCCAGGTGTGGCCGTGGTGCCAGGGGCGCCGCTGCAGCACGATGCCACATGGCTGGCAGGAGGCCTGGGGACTCTGTCAACGCTTGCTGGCGGGATGCTGCGCTGCCTGCTGCTGCTCCTTCCGCACGCTGACACCGCCCTGTTATTTCCCATGCATGCCGCCCTCCACAGGTCCTCTGTGCTGACCCTCATCAACTCAGCCGTGGGAGCCGGCGTGCTGTCCTTCCCCTTTGCCCTGCGGGCCATGGGCTGGGCCGCGGGGCTGGCGTGCATCGCGCTCATCGCCGCCACCGAGGCCTTCACTCTGTTTGTCCTGTCGCGCTTTGCCGAGCACACCGGCGCCCGCAGCTACCCAGCCCTGGTGAGGCCAGCCCGGGCTCCTGCCGCACGCTGCCAGCCGTCATCCGTGCTGTGCGCACCGTCGTGTGGCATGCAGCGCCGCCCGCCCGCTCGACCACCGCCGGCTGTCTTGGCAGCGCCCCTGGGAGCTTGCTGCACGGCTGAAGGGCCAGTAGCGCTCCATGCATGCTTTGCCGTGTAGGTGCACCAGATGCTTGGGCCAGCAGGGAGCCTGGCCATGATTGTCGTGGTGTTCGCCTACTGCTTTGGCAGGTAGACGGGCCGTGCAGGCAGGGGGGTGCAGAGGTTGCACGGCTGTGCCCTGCCGGCCATGCACCCGCCCCCTGCCGCTCTTGCTGCCAGACTATCGGCTGCTGTGCTAACACACGCACGGTCATGTGCCAGCAGCTGCAGAGCATACCTGTTCCACCCGGGGCGACAGCCCCCCCCCCGCAGCTGCATTGCGTACCTCATCATCCTGGGCGACAGCTTCCCCTCCCCCCCCTGCAGCTGCGTCGCGTACCTCATCATCCTGGGCGACAGCTTCCCTCCC
>KQ481942.1:73808-85369 GCA_001430745.1 Auxenochlorella pyrenoidosa
CACACACACACACACCTCTTCAGGCGACATCTTCAAGTTGGTGGGCGGCACCTGCGGCTCCGTCCTCATCCTGGCCATGCCCGGCTGCCTCCTCATCGCTTACGCGCGCTCCAAGGCGACAGCCACCGCCCGCTGCCCCTCCCCCCTGCACCAGCCGCTGCTGGCCGCGGCCGCTGAGGCTGGCGCCGGCTGGGGCCCCGAGCCAGGGGAGCGACCCGCGGTGCAGCCGTACCGCCTGTGGAGGAGCAAGCTGTACTGGAGCGGCATCCTGCTGCTAGTGCTAAGCGCGGCGCTGACGGTGCTGACAATTGCAACCACGCTGCACCCGCTGCCGCCGCCCTGAAGCAGCCCATTCCAGCGCGCCCACCCCGTGCCGGCCTCGCCTGCGCATGAACAAACGTGCCCATTTTTGCAACCGCTTGCATGCATTGTCTTCCAATGCTTTTTGCGCTTCCAGTTTGCCTGCCACTGCGTTCAAACTTCCAAACCTGCAAGTACTTGCCGCCGCTGCGCAATGCAGACCACCCTTGTTCTGCCTTGATCCTTACAAGCACACTTTCCCTGCCTGTGTGACTTGGCTGCCCAGGCCCAGAAGCCACCTGTATGCTGCACTGTAACCTTACACTCGACAAGATCACTTCCCAGGACCAGTCGTGATTAGCGCTCAGTGTTGGCGGGATACTCAGCCCAGCTGGCCACCAGGGTTCCCTCCCTGCCCAAGGCAGCTGTGCCAAGGGGTTCCGTGGCCCAAGCGCTGCGATGCAGTGACAGAGAGCAGAGTGTTGGGCTGCAAACAGCCCAACCGGCCATAGCTAGCTACGTGTTGCGTTCGTCAAGGTTTAAGGTGCTGTCTGCTGCCTATGCTTTCTGGCGCCAGTCGTGCCGCACAATCGTGAGGTTCTGCGTGAATTTGTCCCTGTTCTTGGGCTCCAGACTCCGCTGCACGTCCTGCAGAGTCGCACAGGAAGGCGCCAAAAGGGGCTTGGGTAGTGTGCAGCACACAGCAAGAGCTCACAACCAGGGCAGTTCGGCATGCCGATTTGCACGCCCCAACTGTGCTTTCTAGAAAGGGTGAGCAGAAACCTGCCCCTTCCGCACCATCATGAGCTTTTCTAGGCATGCCGCCAGGTGCTGCTGCCGGTCAGGCATCTGTGACGCCACGATCTGCTGCTTGAGCTGCCCGTACAGCGGCTCGTTGATAAGGATCAGGCTGCAGAGGCACGAACAAAGTGAGTGTCTGGGTGGGTAGGGACGGCACAGGCCGGTGCCAAGGCTTGCCTGGCCGCGCCCTGGCCGTCTGGCTGGCTGTCAATCCCAGCTCATCGATGAAAGTCGACGACAGGCCCAGCGCGGCCCCGCCAGTCAGCCCCACTCGCTCCTGTACCCGAGTCGAGTGCCCACGGATTCGACATTTGGCTCCTGATATCCCAACACGGACTAGGCAGGCTGCTGAGCACATTGCAGCATGCCCCGCGGAGGGCGGCGGGGAACGGATGCGGGCGACCGCCCTGCGTCTGTGCATACGCCCACCTGAGCATGGGCCGCGAGAGACTCCACTGGTTGGTGCAATCCTCAAACAGCACAATCTCAAAGAGGGTGGAGAGGATTTGCGGGAAGAGCTCCGGCCGCTGTCGCAAGTGCTCTGCTATGGCCTGCAGCGATGGGTGGTGGTGGTGGTGGTGGTGGGAGGCAATCATGTAGGTAGGCACAACAGTTGTATGCGCCTCTGACTGAGCCGTCGAGCGATAAAACATCAGCAGACATCAGCAGATACGCGCCGAGGTGGTGGCCAGTGTACTGTGCGAGCTGGCGTTGCGAGCAGGCAGGCGACGAGGGCGCCCTGCAGGGCTATGCGGGCTGTACAGCTGTGTGCGAGTGTCGGAGCTGGCATGGTACTCACTGCTGCTGCTGGAGTGGGGCTGTCGCTGCTTGGCATGTGCTTGAAGTAGTAACCTGCCAGGTTGTCCACCGCCGCCGCGCACTGCACAAGGCAGGCAAGCATGAAGGGGTCTGGCACGCGAGTCGGCTCTCGAGAGGAGCATGACGGGGCATGCAGGCTCAGCGCACACAGCAGTAATCGCAGGCATTCGGCGCGCCGTGTGTGCTGCATGTGCTGCGCCCAGGGGCAGGGCGATAGTGCAGGACAACCCATCCCAACCGCACCCCCCACTTCCGCTTTTCATTCTGTTCATGCCATGTTCTGGACTTGCCTGCGAGCTGACGCTGACATCCAGCGACTTGAGCCCCGCATCCAAGCTGCTGAGCAGGAAGGCAAAGGTCGCTGCAGGCGGGCCGGGGGCGGCGGCACAACAGGCAGGGCCAGGCTGGGCGGCAGCGGCGCAACAGGCAGGATCGCAACTCTTCTTCAGCATGGTGTTGAACCCAGGTTCTTGCCTGCAGTGGCTGTGACGCATTCAGTGCTGCGCTCCGCGCGCAACGGTGCGCAACGCAGCGCAACGGAGCGCAACGGTGCGCAGCACCCAACACGTTACAGCCATGCCGGGCAAGACCCTGACGTTCGCATGCTGGAGCTCTTTGATCATTGAGGTGCCTCTGGGTGGCTGCTTCGCCCGGCGCGCAGCCCCTTCGCCACAACCGCCAGAGGGGGCAGCACAAACGGCTTGCCTCCCACCACAGGAGGCAGGGCAAGCAGGCCGGCTCCCCGCCAGAGGGGTCAGTGCGGGCCCGGCCAGAAGGTGCTCACTGGTGTCGCGCGTGGCGATGACGTTGGCGTGGTTGTGGCACAGCACGTCCAGCAGGGCAAAGTATGCCTTGCCCACCTTCCTGCAGCATGAAGGGGAAAACAGCAACAACAATTCTTTTGCATTTTCTACTTGATTATGTCAAGAAGGAAGTTCATTTTACACCTGTCCCTGTCCAACATTGGCGGGCGGGGAATGCGGCAGGGGTGAGGCTGAATGCCGGCCCGCCGGTGGGGCCGCGGCGCCGGGCCGGCAGGCCGACCGCCGGCGGCACCCAGCACAGGCGCAGCCCCCAGCAAGCGGAGTGCTCGGTTGTTTAGGGTTTATTCAGGGCTACATCAGATGCGCCTCGCCTGTATGCCAGGATGTCGCTCAGCGGGATGGACAGCGCCATTTTGAGCGACATGTCCAGAGCGTCCTGCGGGCAAACAAAGGGGCTCCATGCAGGGGAGGACGTCAGAGGTGGCCAGTGCGCGGCATGCAGCCGACAGGAAGCCACCGGGGAGAGGTATGCAGCGCGCACAGCGCCCTGCAAGCGCGCACGCTGACTGCCTGCAGGCGCCTGAGGGCGCAGCACCGATCTGCAGCATGCAGCACGTGCATGGCGCACGCCCTGCCGGCCACAACTCCCAGAGGCCGAGACCGCAAGGTGCGCACAGCACAGCACAGCACAACACACCTCAGCGCCGGGTCGCCATATAGCTCAGCGCGGCACAATACAGCGCAGCATGGCACAGCACAGCACAGCACAGCACAGCGCACCTTGAGCGCCGGGTCGCCGTACAGTTCAAACACCCCAAAGTTCACGTAGTTGCCGCCCAGCGCGCGCGTCAGGATGGACAGGCAGATCCAGATGCCCTTGTACTTCTGTAAGGCAGTACAAGGCAAAGAGGCACTTCTGTTGGGCAGAACAGGGTGCAGATGTGCCGTTGAGTAGTCGTGGAGGAGCAGGGGGCCGGCCTCCCTTGAGTGTCAGCACACGAGCGCGACAAGAGCAGCCAGCAGAGGATTGCTTGGGAAGCTTTGAACAAAAGTCGACCCCAAGCGCCAGCAGGGGAGCGTGTAGGGCGTGCAGGCGGCCATGGCAACCATGTAGGGCGGCGGCACCAGCCGGGCTTCTGACAGAGCATGGCACGGCAAAGTGCAGCGCTAGGCAGGCGTGCCCAGCGCCCCCCAACCCCGGCCCGTTGCCTGCTTGCCTGCCCATAAGGGTCGGCAGCGGGCCCTAGCTGCAGCATGCGCGTGCCATACGTGACAATGACCTGCACGCAAGGAGGGCCCGGGTCGGCTGCGGGTTAGGCCCTGGTGGGAAGCCGAGCAAATTAGTCAATGACAGCCTTTCCACATGGGCTCCTGGCCACTGGGAGCACCAACGGGGCAGGAGAGCAGGCCTTCAGGGAATGTTCCGCCCTCTCAGCGCTTGTCAGGACTTGAGGGGGAGCGACCGCGCATGGCCGGGTGGGGCCGGGATTGTCGGGAACAAAGGGGCAAGGAGGGCAGGCGCACGCAGCGGGCGGGGCGGGCGCCCACCCACCTTTGAAACCTCGCGAAACAGCAGGATGCCGTTTGGCGAGGAGGAGTCAAAGGTCAGCCGCTGCGTCTTGTTCAGCACAAACTCTGCCATGAACTTGAGCAGGGCGGTGGTCACCTCGGGCGTGTCTGCAACGAATTGGCAAAAAAAGAACAGAATCTGCAGAAATGCGGGCGGGCACGCAGCCAGCGGGCAGATTCAATCCTTGCTGCTGGGCACGCAGCGGGACGGGCAGATCGAGCCGTGCTGCCGGGCACGCAGCCTGGCAGGCAGATCGAGCCGTGCCCACGCTGCCGGCGCCATGCATGCTCACACGCAGCAGCGCCCCAGTCGGAGGGATGCAACACCCGACTGGCAGGTGCAAACGGCACAAGCAGTGGGTGTTTGAAGGGGCCCATGGGGCGCTGGCTGCGGGGACCTCACCTGCCCACGCCTCGAGGCACGCCAGGACTGTGGGGAAGTGCGCAGGGTACAGCCAGTCGAACAGCATGCCTGCATGTAACCAGGAGAGGCAGGTGACACAAAGCTACAGTCACACAGTGCACTGCCTTGTGTGTGTGTGCGTGAGAGGGGTGGGGGGGTGGGGGGATGGGGGGTGGGGGTGGGGGGGGGGCACGGATGGGTGGCTGGCATGCGCATGCCTGAGGCCTGAGGCGCGCTGAACAGGACGCACGGAGCAAATAAATCGGGGATTGCACACACCAGCGCCGTCGCTACTTCTGGGGATCATTGGTCGTGAGCAAAGCGCACGCAATGCACAGCAGGCAGCGGCTGGCGGGTGGCAGGCGCGCTTGCCGTATGTTCTTCGGCTGTTGGTGGCGGTGGCAATGCCTCGCAGGTCCCGGAACAGTCCGATGATTGTCTCCTTGGGCACGCTGCTGCGCAGCGCCGCCGCGCTGGTGCCGTTGGCGCTGGCGCTGGCCAGCCCCGAAAGCACCTGATGGTCATGCGGGGTTCAGTGGCATGGCAGGCCCTCATGAATCAAACAAGGCTAATGCTGCGTGTGCTCTCGCCCTGGCCTGTCCCTCAAACTGCTGCCAAAGCCAGAACCCACCGCGCTTCAGTGCAAGCCGTCTGCAATGCAGGCAGGCACTGGAGCACATCCATGCCACCAGCTTGCTAAGCTGGCATGCCCACTCAGCGTGCTGAGCATGATCCACGCCCACAATGCCGCAGCGCAGGCAGTGCCACGGCACGCACGCCCTGCCCGGCGCCGCACCTGCTGCAGCGGTGCCACAAAAGACTTGAACTTGGCGGGGGTGTCCTCCATGAAGAGCAGGCGCGCCAGGGTGTGGTAAAATGTGGTGCGGTTTCGCAGGTTGGCAGGGTCGCTGAGAAAGGGGAAGTAGTCTGCAGCCCAGGCGGGGCAGGACGAGGCATCGCATCTTCAGGGTGTGTGGGGAAGCTCTGTTGCCGCAGTGCGCGTCCTCAGGGCGTGGCGCATTGCGCACACGGCTCACAAGCAGGCTCCTGCGCGGCAGCATCCTGTCGCACCCCACAGGCAGGTTGCGGCTGACGACCGGCATGCTGTGCTCGCGCTTCCGATGCATGCATGCATGCGCGCCAGCTGGCCCCAAAGGTCCCCACCCGACGTGTGGTGCGTGAGCAGGAACGCAATGGCATCCAGCTTCAGCAGCAGCTTGCCGCTCATGTAGCCAGCCGCCAGGTCCTGCAGGCAGCAGGGCAGGCAGCCGCACTCTGGGTCAACCACTGGGTCGGTCGGGCCATTTTCCAGACCAGACGCAGCCATGCGTGCATGTGGACCACAGCCTTGATGCTCGGTTGCTTGCATGCCTCAGCTCCTGGCTGCATTTCTCCTGATAGGTAAAGACCACCACACAGCCCCCTCAGCCGGGCCTGCCTGGAAGAGCGTGAGTGTCTGCTCCACGACCTCCTCACAGCTGGCAAACACCTTCAGGTTGGTGGCAATCTTGCTGCAGGGGGCAGGCGCAGGGGGGTGGATGCTTACAGAAGTGTGCGCAGCGGCGTTGAGTCTGGCTGATCGGGACGAGGATGGAAAGTGTCCGGTTGTTTGATTGCGCCAGAAACATGAGAACAGCTCGCCAACCAATCAGCAAAATGCATGTCTGTGCCAGGAGAGTGACAGGGTTGTGAGCAGTCCCACCTGAGCATGACGTTGAGCACGGTCGAGTGGTCGCTGAGGCCTAGCCGCTCGTTGAGCTTCAGGTACACCTTGCTGCTGTGCATGACCTGCAGGCGGAAGAGGCAAAGGCAGGCAGGCTGCTTTCGGGACGCAGGGAAGACAAGGCAGGTAGGGCTGCTTGCAGGGAGAGGGTGCCAGGAGGGCATGCTATCGGACACTGCTCCACCCCAGCCAGCAGATCGCTCGAGCAGCATCCCTGGCTGGCAGGCACCATGCTGGGAGGGGCTTTGTCGGCCGATAGGGGGCGGGCATCTGACGTGAGGAAGCGCAGAGGGGAAAGGGCGGCACCAGATGAGGGAGCCACGAAGCCCACCTGCTCCCCCACGTAAACTTTTCGAAAGTTCTGGAAAAACGAGAGGAGCGCTGCGTCGAGCCGCTGCCGTGAGTGCTCGCCATACCTGCTTGCAGGGGGGGGTCAGGAGGGGGTTGCATCGGACCCCACCCGGTGTGCACGTCCAAGCAATTCTCGGCTGGCGGGGGAGACCCTTCTGAGCACACAAGCCGCTCAAGATGATGAGCATGTGTGTTCAGAGCCGCACATGATGGGGCTGGTCACAGCGTGCACAGCGTCCACAGCTTGCTGTCTCGTTTGCACCTCAAAGTATGCCATGCAGCGCCACGCTGTCGAGCAGCACGACTTTGAGTTTGCTATGGGGCAGAGTGCATGGCGCATGGATGGTCTCACCGCGTGGTGTGATACCCTGTGTCTACCAACCGCAGCAGGCCAAACACGCGCGCCGCAAGGTCCCCATCCATTGTTTCCTGCGCGTCTGCACCTGCACGCGGAGGGGCAGACGATGCAGCCCCTGCCGTGGGCTAGAAGGCAGCAGGGCCACTGGACGATGCACAGCAAAGCCCTGTCCAGCAGCGCCTAGATGGCCAAACGCCAGCTGTCGCGCAGCGCCGCTCCGGGCTGGCTTGCTGTCACGCTGCGCGTGCTGCGCATGCTGTGCGCGCCTGGCGCCCTCCTCACCTGTGGTGTTCATCCGCCCCCGCACCACCGCCCCAATGATGTGCACCAGCCACGTCAGCTGCCCCTCCAGCATGTCCAGCTGCTTCAGGTCCTGGCCTGCAGTACCGGGGCAGTGCAGGCTTGGTACTGTGGGTGCTGGGGGAGAAAGGGCAGCATGACAGCCAGCATGCCCAGCATGCCCAACACCACAGATCCCACAGCCAAGCCACGGTGATGGCAAAGCAACCACAGACAAACGCGCGCCCGCCTGGCCAGGCACTGATTCGGCACTGGTTGCGTGCGCTGCACAGCCAGCGGCACAGCCCGTGACAGGGCTCCCAGCAGCGGTGTGCCCCTTGGCGCCCCCGGGCGCACCTGATGCCGGCCCGCCGAACGATTGGTAGGCAGCTATGAGAGGGTCTGTGAGGCTGGCCAGGTACTCTGCTGTCTCGGCGTACTGGAAGCGGCACAGGTAGGGCAGCGAGTCCATCTGGTCCTGCATAGGGCACAGAGAGCACCTGGTACTGTGAAGGGCAACGAGTCCATCTGGTCCTGCAGGGGGCAGACAGAGGCGCTTGGCAAAAAGAGGCGCAGCAGCGGCGCTTGGGGGGGGCGTCAGAGGGCTGGCGGGGCGGCCCGCCCGCCCTGCGGTGCTGTGCAGCTGCGGCCTGCCAAGCTCAGACTGTCCCTCTGAGCGAGAGCACTCTCAGCACGGACTCTAAAAGTGCTGTCAAGAATACCTGCAACTGCTCATCATTGTCTAAAGGATCCTCTGCAATGTTCTGCAGCACCACCGCTTGCACTGCAGGCAAGGGGGTGCACACAGACAGGCATCGTTGTAGCCTTGCCAGGGAAGAGCTGCCAAGAGAGTCGTGTTGCTTGCCACCGCAAGGCTTGGGAAGCCCAGAAGAGGCGGATAAGGGCAGGGGGGCGGAGCGCCTTTCCGTGGGGGTGCCGCGCCTACCTGGCAGCGGGCTGCCCGAGCCGCCCGGCAGCCGCGCAAGACGGCATGCACTGCAGGCACTGCTACAGACCAAAGCGCACCCGACTCGAGGCGTGACGTGATGTAAGCGCGCGTTATCTCGGGCACATACACATCCAGCTGCGAGGGCGCGTCCCCTTTAAGGTAGGGCATGGAGGAGACGAGGCGCGACCTGCCACAGGGGGGTGGGGAGGGGGAGGAGGGGTCAGGCGGCAGGGCGGGCAGCGCGAAGCGTTGGCGCGGGGGCACGAACGCCGGCCAGGATGAGTTGCAACAGCCAGGCGCGGCAGTGCGCGCTGCGACAAGCCGCGGACGCAAAATGAGGGCCCCGCAGGCAGGTACGGGCAGGCATGCGCGGTACACGCTGGGCCCAACCCACACGAGGCCGCAGGGAGAACACACTGCCCATGCTGCAGCGGGGGCCATGACAGACGCGCAACGCGCCTGCCGCCCGCCCCGACCCCCCCCCCCCAAAAACCCCAAAAAAACCAGGCGCCCACCAGAGGCCCAGCAGATAGTACACGCTGCCAGAGGCCCACTGCCACGAGTTGAGGCTGCTGATGGTGAAGTCGGCCACCAGCTGGATCCATTCCTTGTAGCTCTCAAGCCCCACCTGCGCCACCCAGGGGCGGGGGGGGGGGGGGGGGGCGAGCGAAAGCAGGTCAGCAGCGCTAAGGTTTGACCGACCGAAGAAAAAATATATATATATATCTTGCAGCTGGCCCGGCAGGCGGCGCAGCTTGCTGCGTGTTCCATCCAGGCAACACAAGCCGCGACGCAGCCGCGGCACGCAGGCGCCCCCGTGGAAGCGCACCAGCTCAGCAAGCTGGTAGTTGGCCTTGAGTCTGCCGAGCAGGCGGCAAAACTCGTGATAATTCGCGTGGTGTGCCAGCCCGCTCTGCTGCCGCAGCAGGTCGCGCGTGCCGTTGACCAGCCTGCGGGCGGGGCAGGCTTCGGCGGCAGGGCGTCGGCGGCCGAGGCGGGCGCTGCGCCTGCTGGGGCCGTGGGATGCCCAGCATGCAGAGCACGCAGCAGCGGTGCCCAGTCCTGGGCCCCAACTGCGCCGGCCGGGCGATGCAGCTGGCCGGGCCAGCAGCAGCCCCCGCAAGAAGCACCGTGAGCTGGGCCCAGCCTCCGCAGCCGGCAGCGCGCCTGCTGAGGAAGTTGGATCGCTCGGTTTCGCTGGAGAAGAGTGATCGCCGCACAGACGCCAGCCGCACCTGCAGGGGGCACGTCGAGGGTCGCGACAGCAAGGGCAGGGTTGGTAGGCGATACTCCGCGCCATGGGCATGCCGACAGCGACGCGCGCCCGCGGCTGCTTGCCACCAGCGCATCCCAGCAGCTCTGCAGCGCCGCCGCCCCGCCCCTGCACCAGACACCGCCCCGCCCCCCATCCCACCCCTGCCCACCCATCCCGGCTACCACAAAAACGCCCAAAAACCCAATCCCGTCCCCACCAGGCACTCCAGCGCCATGTTGCTGAGCGGCGGCTGGGTGGCCGTGTAGAAATCGATGAACAGCTGCAGGGTGGAGGGGTCCTCGATGGATGGCCGCCAGGCTGCACCCGGGATGGACACAGCATGCGCAGCAGGGGCAACTCAGCAGGCGGGGCAGCCACGGAGAGAGCATGCGAGAGACTGCGGGCTGGAGGCTGCCGGATGGCACGTCACCTGATGGCGCTTTCTCTCCCATCCCATCCTCTTCTGGCCGCCCTGACCAGTACATGAAATCGACAGACAGCTCGCCGCCAGCACGGGCCTCTCCCTGCTACCACCCGCCGCTGCCCTGCCAGCTTCCCGCCGGCCTCGCCCCTGCCCTCCCTGCAGCCACCCCACCACGGCTGCGTGCCCTGCAGCAACCCCACCACGGCTGCGTGCCTGGGCGGCTCACCTGACGGCACCTGGATGGTGCCCAGATCCTCTGAGGACTCGTCCAGGCATGTGCCAACAAAGTCAAAGGACAGGCACTGCAGCGCCAGCTGGACAGCCTGCAACAAGGGGAGGCCCGGGAGGCGGCGACAGGGCTCGGGCCGTGCCACCTCTGCGCACACAGCAGTGCGGCGGGCTTTGTGGGGGAGTAACCTCGCATGCCGGGCAGCTGCGGGGGCCCTCAGAGGGGCCAAGAGGCGGGCCTGTGCTCCAGGTGGAGTGCGCAGCCCCTGCCGCGCAACTGACAAACAGGCATCGGGGGGCGGCGGAGCGCGGTGCGCCGCACCTGCTCCTTCAGCTTGTCGTCCGCGGAGGTGCCCTGCAGGTGGCGCAGCGCCGTCAGCGCCAGCTGGAACACCTTGTACAGCGACTGGTCCCTGCGGGGGGGGCAAAAGTGACAATTAGGGTATGAGGCTTGCTCAAAGCTGGAACACCTTGCACAGCGACTGGTCCCTGCAGGAGAAGGGGGAAGCAAAAGCGACAGGGGGCGCAGAACCTGTTCAGGACTGGTCCCTGCAGGACGACAGAAGGGGCAATAAGGGTATAAGAAAGGGGCGCGGGGGCACAGGGTTCGTTCGGGACTGGTCCTTGCGGGGCGGGAGGAGAGGCAAGGGTGCACGGCTTCGCCCAGGACTGGTCCCTGCCGGGCGGCAGAAGAGCGGCCGGCCTCTCAAGGTCTCTGGCCGGGGCAAAGCGCTGGTGCAGGTGCAGGTGCAGGTGCAGGTGCAGGTGCAGGCGGGGGGGCCTGGGAGGGGGTGGGGTGCCTCTCTGGGAGCGCACCTGAAGTTCACCGCGATCTTGCGGTGCTGCGTGAGCGAGCGGCCCGCCGTGGGGGAGTTCATCTCCGCCACAAGCATGTTGAGGATGCGCAGGCCCAGCAGGTAGTGCGCCTGCGAGCCGCCCTGCAGGGCAGAGAGTGTGGCCGGGGCAGAGCAGTCGCCGCGGCACCGCGGCAGAGCAGGCGCGCACCACGCTTGTTCCGCCGCTCGCGGCGCTGCCTGGGGTCTGGAGACAGGCCGCCATCCTGCGGGGCGCCAGCAGCCGGCGGCGCAGCGACAATACAGCTGCCGCAGCCTGACGGCAGCTCAGGCAGCACGAGCCGAGCACAGATAGGGAGAGGTGAGCACACACAAGCTCAGCACACACGAGCTGAGCAGGCAGGGGAGGCACGTACCGAGGTGCCGCGCTCCAAAAAGTTGCGCGCCTCATCGGCCAGCGCCCGATACCCATCGTCCTCAAACCAGCCCAGCTTGGTCATGCGGCAGAGCAGCTGGATGAGGGAGGTGGCCACAAAGGGCTCCA
>KQ481942.1:86555-102082 GCA_001430745.1 Auxenochlorella pyrenoidosa
AGAGAGAGAGAGAGAGAGAGAGAGAGAGGTAGGTAGGTGGTGGGTGGGGTGGGGGTGGGGTGGGGGTGGGGTGGGGGGGGGGTCGGGGGTCGGGGCGGCGGCGGGGCGGCGGGGGTTGCAGGGGGGACCCAGATGATGGGGTGCAGGCAGGGGAGGGGCCGTGTGGCGCTGGTGGCGCCGTGCAGCACGGCAGCTGCGCGCTTGCGATAGGGTCGGGCGAGCCTTCAAGGTGCAAGTTGAAGATTGTTTGGCAATGGCAACAGGAGGGCGACACGGCCGCGTCAATACCGTGGCACCGCAGGCATGAAGGGATCGCAGGGTGGACGCCATGACAAGCAGGCAAGAGGACAGGGCTTGGGCAGTGACGCCCCGGACGCATGTTGTCCGTCCACCAAAGCCCACCTTGCAGTGTGCCACATACTCTGTCGAGGTGCTAAACACGCGCAGCATCTGCTCCGCCTGCGCCCGCTCCTGCGGCACCTGCACAGTTTCGACGACCGGGCGGCAGCGGACGACGTGGGCACAGGCAGCCCGGTCGATCCAGCCGCCTTGGAGGCCGGCACGCGGATTCAATGGCCACTTCCCCTCGCTCCGAGCGCTCTCCATCATAGGCGCGACCGCCAGGCATGGGCAGGCGAGGCACGGGGATCAGATCGGTCGCCTGGGCTGTCGCCGGGGCGCGTGAGCATGCCTGTGAATTGTAAAGCCGCTCGCATAGCGCCTCCAAGTCCGCCAGCTGCAGCTGGGTCGCAGCCAGCGGCACGGCCCCAGACATCGCTGAGTTGCGCCTCTACAGGGACTGCTGCATTGGCGATCACAGAGGGAGGCGTGCGATGATGAGGATTGGCCGCCGAAGCGGGCAACCTTCGTCGAGAATGGAATTGCGGAGCATGTCGCAGCAGTCGTGCGACTTGCATTCTTCCTGGTCACAATCCCTTGCATTGCCAGCATTGCAGGGCGCTGTTGGCATCGAGGTGGCCCCGAAAACGCAAACTTGCACAAACCCCACCCCTCTTCCGTCGCTGAAATGGCCAGCCCCGCCGCCTGCAGCGTGCAGGGCACCATGTTGAGCAGCCCGTGGTGCCGTGCAGGGACCCGCACAGGCGCCAGCTGCAGAGCAGCCTGGTTGCCGACCCGCCAGCAGCGGCGGGCACTGGTCGTGGCGGCAGCAGCCAAGCTCGGCGGCAGCAGCAGCAGTCCGGCGGCTGTGCAGACCGCGGCGACACAGGCAGCGACCCTGGTCGCCAGCCCCGCAGCTGCCACGGCTGCCGCGCTGCTCCTGGGTGCGGCAATGGCCGGGCCAGCCGCTGCGTTTGAGATCCATGCCGAGCCGGCCAACGCGCTGAGCCTGCCCACCTGGGCTGTGCACACCTCGTCCGTGCTTGAGTGGGTCACCGCCATGGGACTCATGTGAGGCCACTCAAGGGCGGTCCGCAGCTGAGGGCGTACATACGACGCATGCCTGACCACACAGCATGCCCGCGCGTGGCCTCGCACATCCGAGGCAGTCGCGCTGCCTGCAGCAGCCCGTGGGCACCCAGCACGACCTGCCCATCGCTGCGGCTTCCAGATGGAAGGTGGCCCAGCGCCGGCGCTGCCCTGTCGCACACCCCTGCTCCAGCGCCAGCCATGGCCACCGCCTATCTGTCCCTTTCCCTGCGCAGGTGGCGGTATGGAGAGGTTAGCGGCAACCCGCGGTGGAAGGGCATGGCGTGGGGCATGATGCCCTCCCTCGGCTCCGCCATGTGCGCCTGCACCTGGCACCTGTTCTACAACAGCCCGGACCTTGAGGTAAGCACCTGTGGGCCTTTTGTGGGGGAGCTGCCGCCCTGGCGTGGGTTCAGTGCATCAGGAGTCGGGGACCAGAGGGGCTGCAAGGCACGTGCTGCCGGGCGTGAGCGCCGCTGGCAGCAGCCCGCGCTGGAGACAGGGCAGGCGTGGGCGGATTGCAGCATAGCAGGGAGCTCCTCTGGGGCAGGGAGGGCACACGGCTCGCCGGGCACGGCTTGGGAGCCGAAGTAGTCCCCATCTCAGTTTCATGGCCTGGTGGCCCTCTGCATCCAGCGCCCACACCAGCCGCCTATGGGAACAAAGGAACGACCACTCTGCGCCGCTGTGCCTGCGCCCTGCAGTTCCTGGTGGCCCTGCAGGCAGCGCTCACAGTGGTGGGCAACTTCACCTGCTGGTGAGCCGAGGGCCCGCTGCGCCGTAGCATGGCACCTGCTGTGTGCATGCATGCTGGCCAGCCTGCCAGCGTTCTGCCTGCCGAGCCAGCGCCGCGCCTGCGCATGGTGTGGGCGTCTCCTGCTTTCCCGCCCCACCGCCCACGCTGCCTTGACGTCGTGCAGGTGGGCGGCGTACCGCATCTACAAGGGCGCGCAGCAGGAACAGGGCGCCTGAGCTGCTGCAGCGGTGGCGGGCAGCGGAAGCCGCCCGCCGCAGCAGCTGTCCTGCCATGCGCCCTGCCGCTGCACCAGCCTCCTGCCCGAGCCTCTTTTTGGCGGGACTCTGTGTAACAGATGAATGCGAGCTGAGCCTGAAGCGATGCCGTCCGCTTGAAACGCATGCTTGTGTTTTGTCACATGCGGTCCTGATGCAGTTGCTCCTGCTTGCCTGCTGCTTGATATGCTTCTGTGAACAGCGCGGAACCGGGAATAGCATCAAGAGCACGGTGCATTTTGCCGAGCCTGCATGCCTGACATAGTGTGCGACTCCAACCCATCCGCACTCCTTCCTGCGTGGCATATCATGCTTAGCCCGTTCAGCCACTGAGCTTCTCGCCAGAATTATGAGGCATTGCCATACAAAGAAACCAAGGAAGAAGAACTCATTGTGTGCCGGTTGGCTGGGGCAGCTGCTGCGGCTGCTGCTGCTGCTGCTGGCCTAGCTGCAGCGCCCCCTGCTGTGCCTCCGTGCCTGCTGCTTGCTGCTGCTGGGCTGCCGCCTGCTGCTGCTGCGCCTGCTGCGCCTGCTGCGCCGCTGCAGCAGCCTGCTGAGCTGCGTCTCCCACCCCAGCTGCAGCCTGCTGCCCATCAGCACCTTCGATGGCTCCTGCATCCTGCGTAGCCGCCACCGCAGCAGCGGGCAACGGCTCGCAGGGGCAGAGGCGGCGCACGCTGCCTGCGGCCTGGCTGCAGTTGAAGGCGGGGCCGGGCTGGCCGGGGAAGGGCGGCAGCACGGCGCAGAAGGCGGGGCGCTGGTGCTTGGGGGCGCTGCCCTCGATGTAGCCAGGAAACTCTCTTTGGTCGGCGGCAGCCGCGCCGCAGCCTGCAGGCAGGGAGGGAGCAGCACGTGCAGTGGGCCTCGCGTCCCTCCTCAGGGCCCCACTCGGCATCGAGCGTCCCCTCGCCTGCCTCGCTCCTTTCCTCTGCCTGCACAGCTGTGCCGTCGCAGCCCCAGCCCCACCTGCTTCACACATGAACTTGGCCCGCAGGCTGTTGCAGTCGTTCAGGCCCGCAAAGTGCTCCGCCTTGCATGCCATGCCCTTGGCCGCGCAGGCGGCGTCGCAGGGCTGGGCAGCCGCGCCGGCCACCAGTTTGATGCTCTTGGGCAGCGGCGGCGCGGGTGGCACCGGCACATGCGGCCGGCCCAGCTGCAAGGGATTGGCCCGAAACGAACACGCAATCCACAGTGACAGCCCAGTCAAAGAGGTTTGGAGTAACAAACCATGCATGCTGTGCAAAGCTGGGGAGAAGGCGCAGGAGCTACCAGTGCACACGGCACGCCTATCCCCTGCTGCCCGCAATGCTTGCCCTCCCAGAGCCCTGCTCGCCTTTGAGAAGCAGTATCTGCGGTCCAGAATGAACGCGTTCTCGTGCTGCGTGCTGCGAGCGGTAGTGCGGCACACTGCCTGGCAGTACTCAAACGGCGTCTCCCAGTGGCCTGTCTCGGGCCTGCATGGTGCGACAGAGCGGCAAATGTGTGTACGGAATGAGCGTAAAAAGGCACGGCCAGCACTTGTAGGGCGGCATGGGCGGAGCGCTGTCAGGCCGTGAAGCTGCGCGCCACCATGCCTGGCCTGGCCTGTCCCTTGAAAGATCGAATTAAACAAGTAAGAAAAAGCAGATTATTCCGAATTCAAGCAGAGCTCACTTGTTGCGGCCGCGGTAGATGTCGTGCATGTGCGCCTCCGGCTCGTTGTCGGGCTTGAGGCAGCACGACACGCAGTGCTCGTACTGCGAGCAGCACTTGTCCTCGGCCTCGCACCTACACCGGCGCCACGGACGCAGCAGCACAATCCATGAGGCGGTATTCATCAGGTTGCACAGCAGGGCAGGATGCTGTACGGCCAGTTGCCGTGGCTGCTGCGCGCAAGCGGCACGTCAGCGGGCGCGCCCCTCACGTGTCGCACGTGTGCTGCTGGCCCGTGGTGCAGCAGCCGGTCTGGTGGTCTAGCTGCTGCCGTGCGCAAACCATGCCACGATCGTCAGCGATGTACCATCTGCATGAGCACATAGGCAGCAGGTGAGCGCTGGCGGGCGGCGGCGGCGGCAAGATCGGCGGCGCGCAGCGCAGGTAGCAGGGGGAGGCTCCAGGCTGCGGAGTGCGATCACCTGCCGGACGCGGTGTTGCTGCAGCCCTGGGGTAGCTGTTGAAGCAGCCTGCGACAGCAAGAGGGAGAGAAGGACCGGTCTCGCAGAGCGGGCGGCTTTGTGCGCAGTGCGAGCGATCGGTGTGCCTCCGAGCTCACTGGTGGGCGCACCTGCCATGTTGCTGCCCCGCCGCGGCGCTGGCGGGACCGCCGCTTAGCAGGGCGGCTAAAAGCAGTCCCGCAAAGTACCAGATCATCGTTCGGAGGGTCGGAAATAGGAACGCCAGGGTAGGGAGCCGTGCCACCATGATCAGAGGCAGCTGGCTCCGCCGGCAGCATGCTGCGGCACCTGGCACAGGCGGCATGTCGCAGCACCCTGGCCACGCTCCCATGCTCTCTTCCTCCTTGCTCTACGTTGTGCACAACCGTCACAACAAAAATAGCGAGCTCTGGCCACTGACAGTGCCTTGGATCATTGGAGCGCGGCTGCTTACGCAAAATGAACTAGGGGTCATGAAGCTGGCAATTCAGTTACCTGCTGTCGTTGGGATGCATGCAATCCTTCTCCCTCTTATGTGCTCCTTCATTTTTACAGGCAAGCAAGCAGAGCCACCGACAGCCACGCACGATTGGTCGGCACCAGAATGCAGGCCTCAAGCGTCCACACTCAGGCACAGCATGTGCTGCACAAGCGCCGGCGGCAGAGTGCAATCGAGGCGGCGCGCCTGCACGCGCCCCAGGCACAGCGCAAACGTGCGCAGCCTCAGCAGGTCGGACCGCGGCAAGCGATGCACCAGCTGCCTGCCCTGCCCGGCTGCCAGCGCCGCCGGCAGCGCGCGCCCCAGGCTGGGGCAGGCAAAGGGCACCGCATCCCACTCTGCCGCTGTCAGTGGGCCCTGGCTATGATGGAATCCGGCAGCAGCGGCCAGCCGCGCTCCGGCCCGGCGCGGCGCAGTGCCTGCAGAACTTGAATGGCCGGGCCTGCCGAGATGAGGGCTCTTGCTACAGCCTGCCGCGCACCCACTGCTTGGATGGTGCTGCGCCCCAGCGCTAGCTCCAGCGGAAGCGCTCCGCCCGGTGCAGGCATCGCCGCCGCCTCGGGCGCCGCCTGCAGGAGGAACCGCACCGCCGCCTCTGCCCCTTCAAGCCCAGCCACGGCAGCCGCATCGTGCAGCGGGCAGTAGCCCATCCGATCGCGAGCGACAGCGCCCGCCGGGAAGGCTGCCAGCAGCAGTTGGATGGTGGGGGCATGCGCTGCCTGAGCCGCGGCGTGCAGCGGCAGCCGTTCCATCTGGTCGGCCTCCTGCGCCATGCTGGGCGCCGTGGCTAGCAGCTCTGCCACAGCTGCGCTGGTCTTTGTCCAGCGAGTGGCACCAGCGGCTAGGTGCAAGGGAAAGTCGCCGTTCAGAGTGGCTACTGTGACGGCCTGTGGAGCGGCCGCCAGCAGCAGGCGTATTGCAGCCGCATGCACGCCCGCCTGCGCTTCTGAAACCACTGCAGGGCCGGCCGTGTGGCTGAGGTTGGTGCCACCTGTCGTCCCGACTGCCGCCGCCGCCGCATGTAGGGGCAGACAGCCGTGCCTGTCGGCAGCGGCAGCGCTGCCTGGTGCCGCATCCAGCAGCACCCGCATGGCCTCAAGGTGGCACCCCGAGCTGGCAGCATGCAGCGGTTGCGCTCCCAAAGTGTCGTGCGCTGTCATGGCTTCAGGGGCAATGCACATGGCCAGTCGCAGGGCGGCTGAATGCCCGCCCCCTGCAGCGGCAAACAGCAGCTGGCTCGCTGCAGCCGCTGCAGTCCGCGTCAGGCCCAGACCTGCAGCCACACAGGGGTACGAAATGGGGGGCTGAGTTGGCTGTTTGCTGTGGCATGCATGCAGTGGCCGACAGCTGACAGAGAAAGCAGGAAAGAACGGAAATACCCCTCTGCAGGCCGGAAAGGCGATGGCCAGTGAGGCAAGGCAAGCCCTCGCCATGGCATGGTCTCACCACCTGTTGGGCGCTGCGCCCACAGTGCACACGCCTGCAGCTGCCTGACCATCTCTACGGGGCCGGCGGCTGCCAGCGCAGAGTGAGCGGCAGCACTCAGGTGGGCAGGCCCCTGGTCGCTGCGCCGGGTGCGCAGGCACAGCTGCTCCAACGGCCTTTGAGCCAGCGCCGCCTCCATCACTGCGCACATCGCAGTGGTAGTTGGAGGGAGGAAAGGCACCACTGTTCAATGGCTCGCAGCGGGAACAGAGCTGATGGGGTGCTGCAACTGGGCGGCTGTGGTCAAGCGCGCGTGACCGATCAACCTCGGCCGGCCTCACCCGCCAACGCGTCCAAGAACAGATCAGCGGTCAGCTGGCTCTTCAGGCCTGAAACAGCATACTCCTGCCCTTCTATGGGCAACACAACCTGCAGGGAAGCCGAGGGCGGAGCAATTGGGCGCCGCCGGAGCTGCGGCGGGCGGCAAGCGGAGGCAGCGGCGAACTCGGCCTCTCGAGGTGTCGGACGAGCAGCCAAGTCGGTCAGCATCACCTTGAAGCCGCGCCAGTCCTTGCTGATCGTCCCCTGGGGCACCGAGGCGGCTGCCATCGTCGAAGCGCTCTGAGGGTGTCTTGAAGCGGCTTCAGGAGGACCGAGTCGCTCTTACCGAGAGCAGTGCGCGGGAAGGGGAAAGTGCGGGTGACCTTGCAATGAAAGCGGCCTGGAAAAAAGAGGCCGCAGCATGGGCGGCGCGGACGGCCGGCCAGCAATGCGCAGGCAGCGAGGGCTCTACCGTTATGTACCAGCTTCGCACCTCGTGGCCTATGCACTGGTGAGTGTGTCATACAACGGATGCATGGGCACAAAAACTGTGCACCCAACATACTGTTGGTGGCTGCTGTGCGGGCATGCAAGCAGTGCGCCTGTGCGCCCAGATTGCAACATTGCTGTTCAAGCGGTGGCAGTACCGCATGCTTACACCCCCTACGGCCTGGACAGATGTGATATATCATATAAGCTGACTGAGAACCAAAGCAACCAACGTCAGCCATGCACACAGGGGCAGGCATGATGGGCATGGAGCAGGTCAACGGCCTGAAGGGGGAGCCTGCACCAGCAGTGGGTGTCACATCAGGTCCTGCAGCAGGCACCTGTGGGCAGGAGGCCTCCTGCAGCACCTAATGCACCTTCTCCAGGGGCTCCTTGGCGAGCAGCATGCTTGCAGTCAAAGGCAGCGGATGGCGCCGGCTGCACAGCAGACGGAGAGCAGCTGGCACGAAGGACAGGCAGACACGGTGTGAAGTCGCAGTCATCTGCCTCGGCAGGCTTGTCTGCGGACTCCTCACGGTTGGAACAAGCCAGGGAACGAGCAGACGTGCTGGCAACATGCGGCCCTGCTGGGCGCACCTGCCACTGGAGGTTCTAAAGCTGGTGGTGGATGGGCTGCACCAGGAGGACATGTGAGCTTGGAGAGGGCTGCTGCAGCCGTGGAAAGCCAACCCCTGCTGCCTGCCGAGGCCGTTCCCCGCCCGCCCGCCTGCAGGCTGCGCTGCCGCCTGGTGTGCAAAGCATGGGCCGTGGTGCCTCCCAGGGAGTTGGACGCCTCAAGCATGGCTTATCATGATACGCAGGAGCGGCAGCACACAGCGGCTTCGGCGCTAGCAGCCTGCGGCAGCCTTGCCCTCTTCTTGGGCCGCCCAAGCATGTGCTCCTGCCTTGAGAAGCTGAATTTGAGTCACATGCCCAAGGAGTTGCCCAGCGCCGCCCTTGCGGCCCTGATCATGCAAGTGCCACGCTGCGCACCCTCGCTGCGTCGCCTGACGCTGGAGCAGCACGGTATGGACGCTGCCACGCTGCGCTGCTGTGCCCGTGCCCTGGCGCAGCTGCCACGCCTCACCGATTTGAAGCTGCTCTTCCACGGCTCCATGCCCATCACTCCTTTCTCTCAGATCTCCAGCCTGCGATATCTCTACATCGACTGCGAGGGCAGCGCTGACTTTCTGCCCACCGCCCCCCTGCCCCATCTGCGTGCGATAACAGTAGAAAATGACGCCCAGGTGGCATGGGATAAGCTGCCCAGCTTGGAATACATTTGTTGTGATCTGCGCACCCCGCTCGACCTGTCGGCCTGCGCCCCCAACCTCCGCTGTCTATGTTCGATGGACGCGCCGGTGATCTCTCCTCTACCGCGCCTGCACACCCTGACCTGCGTCCTTGCCAAGCTTCCTAGCTTCAGCACTTCGTTGCCTGCCCTCAGACAGCTGGCCCTTGACTGTAGGACACCCGCAGAGTTCCAATTTCCCCTCCCACGAGCTGTTCGGCGTGCACTGCAGGGCCTCCCCGCGCTGAAGCAGTTGCACATCTTCCCATCTGGTGGGCACTCGTTAGAAGCCCGTCCGCTGGCCGACCTTGATGCGGTTGCGCGTCTGCAGCGCCTGCTGCCGCATGTTACGCTGTCATTTGCCCATTGCTCGTTCGGAGAGTGGTGGTATCAGGAGTTCGACATGACCCCTGTGGGCTTCCCCCTGAGCTGAGGCTTGTAAGCACATGCAGGCGCCAAGGTCCATGTCAGTCTGGTGCGCAGCAATAGCTCTGGCTGGTGGTCCCTGACAGATGACGGATGCAAGGGTACAGAAACTGTGCCAGCACACACCTGGTGGCTGCTGTGCGGGCATGCAAGCAGTGGGCACGCGCGTCCAGAGTGTAACGTTGCTGTTCAACCCTGATACTGAGAAAGCGGTGCCAGTACCGCACACGCTTTCACTCCTGATGGCCTGGAATGATGTAATACATCATATAAGCTGACTGAGAAGCAAGGCAATAAACGTCGGCCCCGCAAACGGGGCAGGCAGGACGGGCGTGGAGCAGGTCGACGGCCTGCAGGGGTAGCCTGCACCAGCACGGATGGTTGCTTCCGGTCCCGCAACAGGCATCTTTGGGCAGTGGGTGGGCCTTACAGCCCGTGGATGCGCCGCGCCTCCTGCAACACCTGCTGCACCTTTTCCAGCGGCTCCTCGAGCAGCTTTCGGTCAAAGGAGTCGGAGGGCGCCTCGCCCAGCACGCCTGCAGGGGCGGGCCAAGCGGCACAGACGGGAAGGCTCAAGCCAATGAGCGTTCGCCGTCGCCCCAGGCAGCAGCAGGCGGCGCGTCCCGGCAGGCCAGCCAGACGACTGTTTGTCACAATCTCCAGGCAGGCCTGCCAGACATGCAGCCTGTGAAGCTAGGGGGTGGCGACCGGCCGGGTGTTGGCCGTTCCCAGCCCAAGCGCTCAGCCCTTCAAAGGGGGGGAAGTCTGCACCAACGCCTAACATATGAACACACTCTCTTACAGCCAGCTCACCCAGGAGGGTGTTGGCCACGCTCTGCCCCAGCGCCTCCAAGTCGTACCCCCCCTCCCGCACCCACACCAACCCCTTGCATAAATGTACCCTCGCAGCGCCAGCTCACCCAAAAAGGTGTTGGCCACGCTCTGCCCCAGCGCCTCCAGGTCGTACCCCCCCTCCAGCAGAAAGACGAGCCGCCCGCCGCACAGGTCGTCGGCCAGCGCCTTGACGCGCGCCCCCAGCGCGTGGAAGGTGGCCGAGCAGAACTGCAGGCCTGCGGTTGGGACGGGGACGCGGGGGCCGGGGCCAGGGTTGGTGGCCAGGACCTGCCTGTACGGGTGAAGGCAGCATCGCCCGTGGCCAAAGTAGAGTGCGGGTCGGGGCCGCCGGCCTGCAGCAAAGAACGCGGAGTTCAAGGCAGCTGACACAAGAGCTGGGTTGAGCACAGGTGCAGGTCGCGGCGTGGTGCGACCCCGCAGCCAGCGAGTGGCATGCAAGCCTCCCGCAGCGCAGCACGAGGGGCACTGGCTTGGTGGCATGCAGGGTTTGGTTGCAAGTTTTCGTGCTGTTATTTAAGGCGTAAAGGCAAGCGTGGGGCCCTGGCCGGGTAGCAGGCAGCCCGCACCCGCCGGCAGTTGGGCAGATTGTGGACGCAAGCAAGCAGGCCGCCCTCACCAGCCAGCGGGTCAGCCCAGTGCGCATCATAGCCGGCGGAGACGAGGATGATGTCGGGCCTGAAGCGACGGGCAGCCGGCTCCACAACCTCCTCCCAGGCCGCCAGGATGGCCTCGTGCCCTGCCAGGGAAGCAAGAAAGAAAGAAGAGGGGTGTGGCACAGCGGTGACAGCCCCGCATGCGGCATGGCCGCGATTCGCCGCAGCGGCCGTAGCAGGCTGCCTGTAGAAGGTGCGCCAGCGCTGGCGCTACCAAGCAGACGCGCGCGGCTCTGAGCTGTGATCTCTGCTCAGAAGGTGCTCACCTGCCCCCCCAGGGAGGGGGACATTGATGGTCGCGCCCTCGCCGTCGCCCACGCCCACCTCCCCCGCCTTGCCGGTGCCCGGGTACGCATCTGCAGGCGCGTGGCGCGGGAGGCATGTCTCTTAATACTTTTTGGAACAGCAGCAAAACAGGTGCTCGGCGAGCAAGAACGCTTGTTTGGATTTGGCGGCAGCAGCTGGCGGGAGCAGGGGCGGCGCAGGGCCTGCGGCTCAGGCATGGCTCTGGGGAGACATGACGTGCAGGCGCGGCGCCGCCGCCTCCCTGGGCATCCGCCCTGCGGCTCTGGCATTGGGACTCAGCCATGTCCTCCATGCACATCAAACACCTTGGTGGGGGCCCCCGCTCACTGGCTTGGTGGGTGGAGATGAAGAGGACATCGGGGTCGCTCTCAAACACGTCCTGGGTGCCGTTTCCGTGATGGACATCCCAGTCGAAAATTAGCACCTGCGGCAGGGCCACACGGGGAGCCAGAAGGCCCTCCGCTTCAGCCAAGTACGGGCGGTGCTCATGGCTGCAGCATGCCTGGCTGCAGCATGCCGCCGTGCCGCTCGCCTCAATCAGAGGTGAGCGCTTGCGGCAGGGAGCAGAGAGGGCAGGCCCACCAAACGCGGGCGGCGCAGGGTGTGCGCATTGCGCTTGCACGGAGCCAAGCCTGCGCTTGATGGGCAGCAGCGACACGACGGGCCCAGAGCCGGGGGCGTGCACGTGCCAGAGCATTACATGGCACCCATGCGCTTCCGGCTGTAGCAAGCCCCCTCCACCCCACACCCCTGAGGTGCCAGACCGCGACCCCACCCTCCTCTACACACACCCCTGCGACGCTCACCCGCTGCAGACCGTACTGCTTCTGAGCGTACCGCGCAGCGATGCTGACGTTGCCAAAAATGCAGAACCCCATGGCGCCGCTGGGCAGCGAGTGGTGGCCGGGCGGGCGGCAGATCGCAAACCCCGCAGGCACGCCGCCGCCGCCGCCGCCGCCGCCGGCTGCCGCCGCTGCTTCTCGCTGCCGGCTGGCTGCCACAACGTGGTCGACGAGGGCGATCACAGCCCCCGCAGCCTGCAGCGCACGCCAGCAGGAGTTTCCTGTTTGCCCTTGGAGGGATGCCGTGCATCGACACAGCGTCGCCAGCATGCCATCAAGCTGTGGCTAGCATGCTCAGCTGCTGGGCAACGGGGGAAGACACCAGGGAGCAAGCAGGCACGCAACTCTGCTCGCTTGTTTGGGCTTGCAGTCTGCCTGAACCCAACAGAACTTGCGACGCAGACCCGCACCTCACCCGCGAGGCATCGCGCGAGGTGGTGCCGGTGAGGTAGGTGGGCGACGACTCCACAATGCGCGTCTCACCGCAGTCGGCGCTGTGGGCCGACAGCTTCTCCAGGGTGGCAACGTACCTTTGGGGTTGGGGGTGGGGTTGGGGGTGGGGTGGGGGGAGGGGGTGGGGAAGTGGGGGAGTGGGGGGTTGGGGGTTGTACCGCAGATGGAATGGAGCAGTCCTATGTGATTGCCAGAGATGTGATTGCCAGAGATTGCTGCCCACCACAGCTCAGCGCGCGCTGTGTCCATTTAAGGCGGTGGGCAGGCAGGCAAGGCGCATCCGAGCGGCACCCCCCGGGGGCACTGCCCCTGCAGCGGGCAGTCAAGTCGCGGGCTGCCCCCTTGCTGCGGGGTCGCTCACTTGTCAGAGTGCACCGCGGTGATGGCTGCGCGCTCTGCGGGGGCGAAGCCCGTGAGCTCTACCAGCTGCAGCCAATCAAGCAACATGCAAAAAAGCATATGAGCAGGTGGGGGAGCAGGCGGCACCCTGAATTTCGACACCCACAGGGGCCGCACCAGCTGCAGCTCTCCCCAGCCAGCAGCAATCCCGTGGACATGCAGCGCGCACAGGCGGCCGCTTGCCTGCCCAGGGCGCGCCTCCTCGGTGAGGCCGCCTGCCTGCAGCGCCCTTAAAATGGCCGGAACGCGCTCTGCGCACTCCGCGTGGCCAGGGTAGTCATGTGCTGGTGCCCCCGCCGTTGCATACAGCAACTTGGCCTCTCCAAGGGTGTCAGCAGGCAGGAGGAGGCTGCTGCTGGCGACCACAGGCGTGCCGCGAGTGCCGCTAGCGGCGGCGGCGCCGGCGGCGCGCTGCCTGCCACCAGCTGATGTGCGGGCCGGCCATGCAACTGAGAGAGACTGCCGGTATATTTGCGATTGCATTTCAGCCCGACAGAGGCCGCAACCACAAAGTTCTGGCACCAACCCGCTGTTTCGCTGGCTTATGGAGTGCTTTCGAGAGCTTAGCAACGCAGATCGTCGTGCCCAAATCGCAAAACACGGTATGATCTAGGCAATGCGCACCGAGCACAAAGAACCCTTGCCACGGTTGCAGGCCACTCGCTTGCAGCCTGCGATTGTTTGAGATCCGACTGCTTGAATTGCTGCAGTGAGCTCTGCAAGCCGCTCTGTATTCTGCCGTGAGTCTCTCCTCCGTGTGCTTCTCAAACTTCTTGGCCTGCGACTGGACTGAACCTGTGGCGCTGCTACCAGGGCGTCGACGACTCAAGGAAGTGGGCCTTTTGAGAGCCTCTGCCGCTGGCACTTGCAGCCCAGCGTGCCACGACCAGCACCGCCTACCCTGCCGCCGCTTGCCGCTCCCCGCGGCAGCATGATCGACGACACGCTCGTGCCGCGGCCCCTGTACGGCGGCGCCGCGCAGCTGGGCATCCCGCAGCGCTTTGCCGACATCTCTGATTTCCGGCCGGTGCCAGACCACCAGGAGGTGGGTGCTGGGGCCGGCCAGCCAGCTGGGTGCTGGCGCCGGCCAGCCAGCTGGGTGCTGGGCCGGCCAGCCAGCTGGGTGCTGGGGCCGGCCAGCCAGCTGGGTGCTGGGGCCGGCCAAGCCAGCTGGGTGCTGGGGCTACCAGCTTGCTGAGCCGCAAGCTGCCCTGCTGATGCGCCCAACACCTGGCAAAAGGTGCCAGCATGCGACAACCGCCAAGCTTACGGGCATATGGGCTGCACCGGGCCCAGAGAGGGTGGCGGTGGCTGTGCAAGCCCCCAACGACTCTGCTCATGTGCCACCATCTGCCTGCCTGCTGTCGGCCCCCTCCCGCTTGCAGGTGTTTGCCGACGCCAGCCTGGACCAATCGCTGGTGGTGGAGATTGTGGTGAGCCGCCTGCCGCCGGCAGAGGGTGAAGGCCAGCGGGGCATGCTACCACACCCGGGGCTGGCCCGCCGCGAGGCCCGGCATTCATCCTGCACATATCTGGAGGACCCCTCCAGGAAAGCGCCCTACACTGCCATACCCCCCGCAGGAGCACCAGCCGGTGCCCGATGCCGAGGCAGCCGCCTTCTTCTTCCAGGACCAGGCTCAGCACAACGAGGCGGCGCACGCCCAGATAGATGAGGTGCGCAGCGCCGCCCGCCCGGGCGGCTCCCGCATCAGCAGCCCTCATCTGCAGCCCTCTGTGAGGCTCCGGATGCATGGGGGTGCCGCTTCCTGGCATCATCTTGCAATGCTTCGGCTGCATGGGGGAACCGCCCACGAGCACCCTCCTGCCGCGAGCAGATTGACCTGCTCCCAAGCAGGCCCCCTGTAAGTGCTTCCTTAAACCCTGCTCATACGTCTCCTACCACCCGCAGGCGCGCATGCTGTCGCCGTCCGACATGCCAAGCCTGCCGCCAGAGTGCCACACGTCCCTGGCCGTCGGGCAGCAGGCGGTGTCCAAGGGGCGGCAGGGCAGCTCGGCGCTCAACAAAGTGCAGGTGGGCCGGGGTTGCGGCGGGGCATGCCCCAGGTGGTGTGGGAGGGATGGGTGGACATGCTTTCCAGGGGTGACAGGCAGGCTGAAGCGCTGGCCTGTAGGTGTGGAGGCCGAGCGTGCCCCAAGGCTGTCAATGCTCCTTGCAAACGTGGGCAACGGAATGCCCTGGCCTGGCTTGCACGCGCAGGTCCTGCTGTGCTGCATACGGCTGCCGCGGCACGGCAGCGACGTTCTCATCACCCTCAACTCCCCCATCTACATCTCAGACAAGTCAGCAGCCGCAGAGCACGCAGGCAAGGGGGGGTGAGGGTGGAGGTTGGGTTGGTGTGTGGGGTGGTGTGTGTGTGTGTGTGTTGTGTGTGTGGTGGGGGGGGGGCGCGGGGCATGCAAGGCCAGGGCCCGCGGCTGCGGCAGGCAAGCCCCCGGCGTCGCACCTCTGCACACGTGTCCTCAGGCACAAGCGTGCAGTTCTGCGGCCGTTCTGTGTGTCGTGTGCTCCAAGTCTGCTTGCCCGGCACCCTGCGGGCAGGTTAAGGGAGCGTGCTGTGTTATCAGCTGCCTGGCACGTAAGCTCGGCCCTGTCCAACCACACACAATACTGCAGGAGCGGGTTTCAAGGGAGCCCATCTCACGGCGCCGACGCTCTTCCATCAGATACTGGCCAGCTTCAAAATCAACGACTGGGGGCTGTTTGGCGCCAGCTAGCAGGGCGCACCTGCAAAGCACCTGTGGTACGCCCGCCGGTGCCCTCATCAGCCGACTTAACCAATCTTTTCTGCTTACATTGTGTCAAGAAGCACGGGTGCTGGACATGGCAAACTCAACAGTCAATGCAACAGCGAGGGCGGCAGGCAGGGTCAGTCGGCGCGCCCGTCCCGCCGCTGTTCAGCCGACCGCCCGCAGCCCGCAAACAGCGCGGCCTCCGCGGCGTGCACATCGGGGCAGCCCAGCGTGTTGCGCAGGTGC
>KQ481942.1:103059-138408 GCA_001430745.1 Auxenochlorella pyrenoidosa
GCGCGGCGGCGCTGCGGCACGCCGCCAGGGTGAGGCGCCACCAGGCGGCGGCGCACGCGGCGCCCAGCGCGAGCCCCGCCGCCACCTGCGCCGGGGAGTGGTAGCCCAAGTAGACGCGCCCATAGGCCACTGCTGCTGTCAACAGAAAGAGGAGCTGGACCTCCAAGAGCTGCACAGTCCGGGCCAGGCGGTCAGCCAGCGAGCCCCCTTGCCCGCCGCCGCCGCCACCGCGCCCCTGGGCACCGCTGCTGCGCTTGGCCGTGCTGCCAGCTGCCCGGCCCTGCGCGGCCCGCGCTTCCTGCTGCGCCTGCTGCTGGCTGCCCTGGCGGTGGCGGTACAGCAGCAGGCAGATGGCGGCAGCGAAAGCCATGACGGCAGAGTGGCTGCTGGGCATGCCTGCATGGGGGTGGGGTGTGCATGGGATTCTTCGTCCGGAACATGGCAATGCTGTGGTTCTCGCTGACAGTACACGACGGCAGCAGGAGACGATTGGAGGAGGCATGTGGGGAGCCGTGAAGTCCTGTCTTGTGTTCAGGCAGCCCACCATGCTTGTGGCAGTTGCCCAGCAGGGCGCACGTGGCCGCGGGCCGTGGCTGCTGCAGCAGCTGCTTGATGGCCGAGCTGAGCGCTGCATGGGGCATGATGAGGACAGGTGGACCGGGTGGTGAGGCGACGTGCCTGGTCTGGGTGCCCTGTTGGGCAATGCCAACGACTGCAGAAGCCTTGCAGGGATGCACGCATATGCCCTGCAGCCTTGCCTGTTGTAAACAGCATGCCTAGGAACACAAAAAACACATGAAGCTCCCTGCACAGGGGGGTAGTAGGGGTTGCAGGGATGATTGAGCTGGACGATCGGCGATGGGCGGTGGCAAAGGACGTCGCTGCCGGCACCGGAACTGCGCGTGGCGCCCGCAGGCAGCGACCGCTTGCCTGCGCGCATGTAAGAGCACCGCCACATGGTAGTGTGCGAAGTAGGGAGCCGCTGCGACAACCGCGAGGAGCTGTCCAAGCTTGTCGCCTGCAGTGAAGCGGGCGCAGGCTACACAGAAGCTGGACAGGCGATCGGCCATTGTGGCAGAGCGAGGATGAGAAGGATTAAGTGCTTTCGAACGCCCACTGCTCAATGCCATGTGCTGCCGGGTGCCCCGGCGCGCCCGGGCATGGCCGCTTCATGCATCTTGCACACGTAGAGCTCTCATGCAGCATTCAAAGTGGTCTGTGCAGCCTGGCATGATTGATAGGATACGAAACAACAGGATGGGAGGATAAATTGGAACGTAATGCTGCAGAGGAGTGTTGCTGCGCAAGAATTTAGTTGGCACACAACCGAGCACTGACTGGTAAGCTGAACACACGCAATCACGACAATGGGCGCTGGTCTTTGCATTATCAACCCACTGAGCGCTTGACAAGCAATGCTGTGTTCATACATTGGCTGCACAGCTGCAACTGGGGCAGAAGAATGGGGCCTGCTGCCTGCTGCTCTTGCTGCCACCCCAGAGGTCACGAATGCTGTGGATGTCTGTCTGCTGCTGCTGCTGCTGCTGCCGCCGCCTCAGGAGGTGGTGACCTTGTGGATGGCCTCTGCCAGGCGGCCCACGTTGCCGCTGTTCACGCCCGCCATGGAGATGCGGCCGTTGCGCGTCAGGTAGATCGAGTACTCTCCCGTCAGGCGGTCCACCTGTCGACACATCATTCAAAAACACCACAGCAGGACATCACACAGACACACATCAAAGCACAGAGGTCCGGGGCGACGGCAGCAGCAGCACGCTCTCAGTCTGATTCGCCAGCAGGTCTGTGCAGGAGCGCCGCCGAGAGGCGGGGCACGGCCAAGTGGCACACGCGGCGTGCAGGGGCCGGCAGGGGCATGCGGAGCTGCGTGCTGGGCGGCTTGGCAGCTGCCGTGAGCTGCGCACCTGCTCTGGGGTGAGGCCCGTGAAGCAGAACATGCCAATCTGGTCGGTGATGTGCTGCCAGCTGCAGGCAGGGGCCAAGCGCAGCGCAAATTCTGGTGGGCGTGTGGCGAATAGCAAACGGCGGGCTGGAAGGCTGGTAGACGCAGACCTGCACCAGCCACTGACACACCTCCGCCGGCACTGCTGCCTGTACCCTTCTGCCCACCAGCATCCAGCCCTCCCAGCCTGACTGCCATGCATGCAGCACTTATCGAGCACCCTGAAAGCCTGGCTAAACCACGGGCTGCATCGTTCCAGGGCGATGCAGAGCAAGGCCTGCTCGCACAAGCTGCCGGCTGCCGGCTGCCACCCTACTCTGCCCCCCCACCCCGCCCTGCCCCACCTGTGCGGGCTGCCCAGCGCCTCGAGGTTTTGCCGCAGCAGGGTGCGCATGGAGATGATGCGGTCAGCCATCTCCTTGACCTCGCCGTACCTGCGGGGGGCAGCGCAGCACGCCCAGCACACCCAGCTTGCTCAGCAGCTCGGGCGCGGTGCAGCACGCCTAGCACGCCCAGCTTGCTCAGCAGCTCGGGAGCGGCGCAGCATGCCCACCACACTTCCACATGGGGCCCCACAGTTTGAGTTTTGAGAGCAGTGAGTGTGGCCAGCCCCACGTGCGCAGATTGCCCGTGGGCAAGCGGCGCAGGCGCGCCGGCAAACACACGGGCTGGCATAGCGGTTGCCCCCGCATCTCTGACCCACCAAGGCACCGCTGCTGCCCTTGGGCGCCAGCCCACTCACCACTGCTGCTTGAGGGTGGGGTCGGACAGGATCTGGTGTACCAGCAGTGCGCCATGGAGCGGAGGCGAGGAGTACATTGGCCGTGCCAGCGCCTGCAGCGGGGGCGGGTCCAGACGGCAGGCATGGCCCACCCGACCCGCAAACAGGCATGCTGTGCTGCATCCGGCTCTCCGCGATTGCCACAACATGCAGCTGCTGGCCGCTGAATGGGCCAACGCCTCGTGGTCACGGCCCGCTGGGTCACTGCCTGCTGGCACCAGTGCATGGGATGCGCCAGCTGGAGCAGCTGCCGGGTGCCCGCCCACCTTCATTTGGCTCTCCACCGCCTTGGCTTCGGCAGGGCTGTCACACACGATAGAGAAGCAGCCCACGCGCTGGCCGTACAGTCCCATGTTCTTGGCATACGACTGCGAGCCGGGAGACGGGCGGGCAGGCAGTGTTGCAGGTGTCGGGTAGTGGGCGGGAGCGGGGTCAACCATGGTGCGCGTCCCTAACTGGCACGGGATATCCACCTCAGGCATCTCGTGCATCTGCCGCAGGGAATTCCTGGGCCAGGGCCACACGCCTGAGAGAGCGCCAGGCGGTGCCCGTCGTTGACAAAAATACGGACAGCCTGGGCGTCGCGCTCGCAGTCGCCGGTGGCAAAGCCCTGCGGCCGCGCGCAGGCTGGGGAGCGTGTGTAAAAAGAGCGCGTGCGGCAGCGCCCTAAAAGAGTTTGGAGCTGGCAGATGGCCGGGGGGCCGCCTCGCATGGTTGGCCATGCCCATGCAAGGAAAGTGCTGCAAAGTGCCAGAAAAAAAGAAAAAAAAGCATTCGTTCAAGTGTTTGTTTATTTCATATTAATAATCAAATTTCACACCTGGTATGCCATGTCCATGCAGGCGAAGAGCCGCTTCTCAAGCATCAACTTGCTCAGCTCCTGCCACTGCTCGCGGGTGGGGTCCACGCCTGGGGGCAAGGAAGGAGGGGAGCGGGGGAGGCCAGGTTCTCATTGCGGCAGTCATGCCCCTGCTTCCACTTGCATCCTTGAGGCGCAGCTGGACGTCCTTGGCACTGAACCCAAGCAGGCAGGGCAGACTTGGCTGGCGGGCCCTCAGGGGTCAGATTGCAGGGTTGTTTGCCAACCTGCCTCTGCGAAGTGTGTGGGTGCGCGCGCGCGCGCGCGCGCCCCACCCCACCCACCCCTCCCACCCCCACCTACCCACCACCACCACCCCTCCACACACACACACCACACACAAACAGGCCATGCACACGGATGTGCGCACGCGACATCCAGGCGCACCGGTGGGGTTGTGCGCGCAGGCGTGGAGAAGCACCACGCTGCCGGCGGGCGCGCGGCTGAGCGCGTCGCACATGCGCTCAAAGTCCAGGCCCCTGGTCTCCTTGTTGTAGTAGGGGTAGCTGCGCAGCAGGGCAGGAGAAGAGCAAGTAGAATGTGGGGGTGGCTGCGCAGCAGGGCAGAAGAAGGAGAAGGAGTATAAGGCAGGCGACTGAGAGCACCGAGGGCGCAAACCATGCCGCATTGCAGCCGCGTGCCATGCAGCTGCGCACACGCGCTCAAGTGGCGTCGCTGCATCGACGCATGCCTGCACGTATTTGGGCGGGCAACAGGACCGGCAACCAGAATTGGCCACAGAATGCACAGGGGTATTGTGCTCACATGACCTCCTCCACGTGTGCGTCGCGCCAAATGTTGTGGTGGTTGCTCCTGCAGGACAGGGAGCAGGCACCCGGCTTCAGCGCCTTCCGCTGCAGCTGCTGCTGCAGCGTGGAGGAGGGCTGCGCACAGGCGTGCTTGCCGGCATGGGAGAGCAGCACAGCCAGGCGCGATTGGCAGCCTCACAGCGTGCGGACAGCTCACCAAGTGGGGTTGGGGATGTAAATCTTGCTTCCCTTCATCCAGGTACCCTGGAACTCGGCAAAAAGCCTGCAGGGGGTTGGGGTGGGGGTAAGAGTGGGCGTTTGCGCGGGCAGGGAGCCCAGCAGGCACTTTTGCCTGGGTCGGCCACGTCCGCAATGCGCCGCCGAAACCACAGCGTGCTATGCCCGGCGCCGCGGCTGGCAGGCGCGCGGGGCAGGCTAGCTGCCGAGGCGTCTGGCGTGTGTGAGCGGTACACAGCACACGGAAGCACAAAGCTACGCCAAGGCAAGGCACGAGCGCTTGAATACACCCAGCTGTGGCGGCAGAGGCCGCTGCCCGGGGCACTCGCCTGCAGGAGCCGGTGCCGGAGAGGCTCTGGAGCATCGCTACCTGCTTGCCGTGCACCACGCCGGCTTCCTCGCCGTATGCCAGCTTCACGCTGTCCTCGCAGAACTGGCGGTGCCCCCCGATTGGCAGGTACTCCTGTGGGGGGCCAGGTTGAAGGGAGCAAGGGGGTGAGGAGTTCTTGTTTTTTGGGGGGGGTGTCCACGGTGTGCCGGCTGCTTAATGCTGTTGCAAGTCCGGCGGTGCGTGCTCGGTTGGGCAGGTGGGCGCCAGCAGGCGCCCCTCCTATCAAACACGATGCATGGGCCGTGTCCGTGCGCTGGGTTGCGGTCGAATGCGTCCTGCACTATCGATGGCGTGGGCCCCGGTGCAGCATGGCGCAGCACCCACCATAAAGTGGCTGCCGGCCACGCGGCGCTCGGCCTCGCGCACGCTGCGCAGCACGACCGGCTGCCCAGCATCGTCGCGGTATGCACCCACGCCTGCGCACGTGCAGGCAAAAGGCAGCCGTGAGGGGCACTTCTTCTGACTTCACGCATGCGACAGCGGGCCCCATGGGCACATCTTGGGGCGGTGCCGAGCAATGCAGCCTGGAGATGGCACCCTGCCAGGTGCGCGGTTACCGCCCGCGAGCGCCAGCAGGCGACCAGGTGCGCAGCGCCGCCTGCGCAGCATTCCATGCAGTGCATGGCGTGCCCCGGCTCGCACCCAGGTTCATTTTCAGAGGGTTGGGGTCGGCCAGAAACTTCTCGGTCACGCCCAGGATGGGATCGCGCGGCGCCTCCGGCACGTGCCCAAACCATCCTGCAGTTGCACAAGGGTCACCCATGGCACGCGGGTCGACCATCTGCATGTCTGCAACACTGGAGCAGGCGTGAGGGTGCGGCCTGGCGGCGGCGGCCTCGCCAGGCGGCTGGCGGCAGCACTAGCGGCAACGGGGAAACGCGCGCTTTCGGGGCAATGCATGTGGGTCGTGAGAGCCTTGCCTGCGTGTAAAGCCGCCCGTGGGCTGCAAACCAGCCTCGAAGCACACAGAAGCAAGGCAAGCTGTCAAGGGGCCGAACCCGATTGCTCAACCGCCTTATTTCAGCCAATTGGATGCCTAGAAGACCATCGAGGGCACATCCCGCACAGTCAGGCTCACCTGCTTGGCTCGCAAAGGTCCGGGCCGCAGGCAGCGCCCTGAGGGCCAGCGAGGCCACCCCGTTGCTTCGCTGCATCGCCATGATCGCTCCAAGTGCTGCGATGGCAGTTCCTGGCCGTGCCTTGACCAAGCTGACTCTGCCTAGCTGGCGCATGGCTGCCGCCATCTGTTGCGGGTGCTGGATAAGAAACCAAGCAGATTTACAGGGGGCAGGCTGGCAAAATGTGCCATGGATCAGGCAGGCATGAAAGGGAATTCGGCTCAATGCGAGCATGGTACATGGTTGTCAGAAGCAAGGCATGAGCTGGCATGACAGACACACGGAGAGTTGAGAGCGCAGGGGGCGAGTACTGAGCATTTCATGCGTGGTTGCTCATCAAATGCATCTTGCTTGCGTATAACCCCCACATTCAGAGTGATTTTATTATCAGTCAAGCTGGGCAGTGTAGCACTGGCATCATTCGCAGGGCAATCATGGCAGGGGCCTCAGCCTGCGCGCTGCCGCTCAGCATGCCGGGGGGCTGTTGGCGCAGCCCAGGTCTGCAGCCGTTGCCATGATGTCGAGCGCACCCACCCGCTTCACCTCGCTCCCGCTGCGCTGCAGGCTGGGCCCTCCCGCAGCGGCCGTGCTCACGGTGCGCGCGTCGCTGGCCCGCCGCTGCTGCCTGCCCGTCGACACCGCGGGCTGCGCGCCGCCGCCGCCGGCCCCGCTGGCAGCCGGCAGGCTGGCTGCCGACACAGACAGCGACTGCAGCGTTTTGGCAGCGGCCGCCTCATCCTCGCCTGCCGGCCTCCCTGCTGCCGCATCGCCGTCTGCCGCGCCCGCGGCCGCGAAATCAGGGGCCGGGATGCCTGGGTTCCTCTGCGCCCAGCTGCCGCTGTGCACCATGTCTGCCATCCAGCGCCGCACATCGGCCACGGGAAACCAGTACTTCTGACCGTCGTCGAGGAACTGCACCTCCACCGATGGCACCCTCCGCCCCGACTCCGCCTTGTTCACGCGCCCAATGAAGACCTCGCCCGGCGTGTCGATGCTGCAGGGTGCAGCCGCAGCAGGCGTGGCAGCGAGGGTTAACTGACCGACGCAGCAGTGGGCTGCAAGCTCTGCCAAGTGAACGAGCGCACACTGCGTGCTAGCAACCCAGGCACAGCGCGCTGCCGGCATGCGACCATCCTCCTGAGCACCAGTCTCACAAGAATATGGCTCCAGGCACCTCGACGAATCGGTGCATGATGTCGGCATACTTGGAGGGCCGGTGGCCGCTGCCTGGCGATTTGCCGCTGCCTGGCGATTTGCTGGCAGCGGCGCCGCCGGCTCCCCGTCGCCGCTTGGGAGGCGGCGCCGCTGCTGCCCCCGCAGAAGGCGTGGCGCTGCGCTGACGGCGGCTGCGAGGGGGGCGGGCCTCCTCCGATCCCAAGACCGAGCGCTGCCGTGGATCGCCGCCCTGCAATGGCGGCTGCGCGGGTGCTTGCTGCCGTTTGCGGCTGCGAGGAGAGGTGCCGTCGGGCGGCGGCATGCCCTGCTGCTCTGCATGCTCACCCTGCTGTGGTTGCTGCTGCTGCTGTTGCTGCCGGGCGCTCTGCTGCTGCTGCTGCGGTTGGGTGCTCTGATGCTGCTGTGCTGCTGCGCTGTGGTCTGACATCGTCGGCTGCGGCGGCTCCCCTGAGGGCGTGACGACGGCATCGTCTCCTCTAGCACACGCAGCAGCCTGCCCCGCGCTGCTGGGGCCTTGCTCTGCTAGCGCGCTGCTAGAGTGCGCGCGTGGCAAGGTGGTAGAAGCATCTGGCACGGAGCTCACACCAGCACCCGCGCCGTTGGTGCTGCCGGGCCGGCTGGCTGGGGCTGGCCGCCCGGCGCGAAGCGGCAGCGCAGCGCCCCCCAGGCCTTTAACCACGCCGCGCATTGCGCCGGGAAAACCTGCAGATATGCGGGCGAGGCTAGGGAGGAAAGGGTGACGCGTCGCTTGGCGGCTGCAGGCGGCACCTCTGGACGCGTCCCGGCACAACAGCTGTGCCGCTCCTTGAATGGCACCAAGCGGACCTGCAGCCGCGCTGCGTGACCTCGATAGCCCTTCTTGCACGCCATGGCGCCCGGGAGGGACAAAGGAGAGCGGCAGACAGCACTCTTTGCAGGGCGCGGCCGGGGCGGCGCCCTGCCTCACCTCTTGCGATGGTTTTCGATGCTCAAGCGTCTCTCAACGTGATCGGAGGGGACCACTTGCTCTCCTGGAGAGCCAAACCTCGGACAGAGTTGCCAACTACCTCGGCAATGCGAAGTCGGTGGCTGAAGGGAAGCCTGCAGATGATCGAGCTCGAAAGAACACTAGTGGTCGAGCTAGGGGACCGTATGGGCACCGGAAACCGCTACCCGCGCCAGCACACGCAGCAGGAGGCCTTCATTCTGGGCTCCTATTACCTTTACAGACACTCGGATCGATACATCAGTCTTTGATCTTGCTCACATACGCTGTGGCGCCCCTGGCACGGTATGCCTCCGCTGCGACTCCTTGTCCAGCTATTCTGCTGTCTGTTGGTGCTAGCTCTGGGCAGCAGAGCAGCAAGAGGCCGGGAAAGAGCAGCGCAGGCCACCAGCAGCGGGGTGGTCACTCTCACAGGTGCACGCAGCCTGCGGGGCGGCGCCAGCGGTCGGAGTACAAACCAGGGTACAGCATCGCTCCTCCCAGCACTCATAGTGGACATTCGTCTGCCTGCAGCTCTCATGAATGTGGCCGCCGAGCAGACGTGAAATGGTAACGCAATCTACATCCACAGGCCACAATGCCTCATTGCCGGCAAGCAAGTTCTTCTCACGCCTCCTGCCTCTCTGCAGACCTGAATTTTGATGAGCGCCTCAGCAACGGCAAGCCCTGGCTGATCAACATCTATGCCCACTACGTGAGGCTCTCATGATGCACTGCCCCGAGAGCTTTCCCGCCGCGCCGGCTTGGACGCTTGACTGAAGGGTGCCGGTTTGAGCCGCCACATGGGCGCATGCTTGTTTCAAGCGCAGGCTGTCCCTGCTGCCGCGCCCCTCGCCAGCGTATCACCGTCGCCGTCCTGTTGACGCGTGCACGGGAGATGCCTGGTGCTGTGCCTCGTGCTGTGCCTGCAGTGCCCTGTTACACAGGAGCTGGAGCGCGCGTTCGAGGCAGCAGCACAGGAGCTGAAACCCGAGATCAGCGTTGGCAGGGTGAGGCAGCTTCACTTCCTTCCGCCCTTGGCCGCTCAGCCACTTTGAATGGACACCCATGGGGGCAGCCCCTGGTGCGATTGGGGGGTTAGCAACAGCCGCGAGATGGGCATGCGGCGGCACTGCACCTGGTGCACAAGGTGCGCTGCATGCTTGTCGCACACCTCGCGCCCTGCTGCGCCCCCGGCAGATTGATGGCACGGCGCAGCGCGGCCTCATGGGCCGCTTCCAGCTGCGGGGCTACCACGGGGTGTATCACCTCAACGGCACCGAGACACGCGCGTTCTGCGAAGGCCGGGACGGCAACGCGTGTGAGGGCAAGCACATATCGAAGAAAAAGGTGGGCGGGGGTGCACGCGCGGCGGCTCGTTTACTGCGCAGCGCGCAGCGCGGCGTACGCTGGGAGGGCCGCGCTGGCACGCCTGCGCAGGGAGCGGGCTGGACTGCTCAACCTCCGCGGCATGCCTGTGGGGCAGGCTTTGCCTCAAGTGGGCAGCTGGCCGGGTATCCTGGGTTGGGCGGGGCGGGAGCGACCATGCAGCGGGACTGTTCTCCCTCTGTGGGCCGTGCCCAGACCCGCCCTGGACTGAGCCCCTCCTCTCCCCGCCCTGGCCCGCCCCGCCCGCCAGCAGCTCGTCAAGTTTGCGCGGGAGGGGTGGAAGGCCGCGCCTCCGCGCACCGGCTGCACCTCACCCATCAGCCGCTGCGGCCGGGCGGTGGGGCAGCTCACCAAGTGAGCGGGCTCTGTTGCCCGGGCGTTTGCCCCTGTCCAGCCCTCCACAGGTCGCGGCCCGGGAATTTGCTGACGCAGCCCGGCGGCTGCAGTGGATGTAGTGTACGGCTGCGTTTGTGCACGCCCCGCAGACACCAAGGCTTGCTGCCTGTTCCGCGTCCACCCACCCGCTGCTGCTGGGCGGCTAGCAGGAGCCTGCCGCACGGTGCTCCCATTGCTGGCAGACCCACCCGGGACACCCCCTTCGCATCTGGCCATGGCCACTGCAGGCTGCCGGCCAAGGCGAAGCAGACGTACCACTTCCTGCACGACGAGCGCCACTACTCTGACCTCACGATCTTTGCGGGCCTGCTGGCCGTGCCCGTGGTCATGGGCCTCTCCTTCATCTGCTTCCTGGATGCCTACTACAGCCGGCGGCCCCTGGACGCGGGCTTCCAGCATGCGCATGCAGAGTGATGGGGTGGGTGCTGCGCCTCGGCTTCCGCCATGCTGCCGCCAGAGCGGCGCTGCTGCAGCATGGGTGCCATCCATTGACGTTGACCAGCATCTCCTGGCGCAACCTGTTGAGCACTTGGACGAATCCATCTGAAGTATTACCACCCTCTCCCTCTAACGCCTCTAACATCATGTGTGTAACTTGCGGTGTGCTGGCAGCAGGCATCGTGGTCAACTAGGCCCGCTGCACCTCAGCGTGACGGTGACGTGAAGCGGTCCATGCGGGCTTGCATGCATGTCGCAGCTGGACATCTCGATTCTTATTGGTACTTGTATCAATTCAAGGCCCTCCACGGACGGCACCACGTTGCAATGACGATATGCGGCACTTGCTTGCGCACTGTGGCACGGCTTCATTGTCGGTGAGGCTCATAGTCATTCTCCCTATCGTAATTGTGCAATGTGAAAACGCGTGCCGACAGAAGCGCACTTTCAGCGCCCCTGCAGGCTGCCTCTTGCAGCAGGAGCGACTAGGCGCGGCCTGCGCTGCTACAGCAGCGCATCGGACGCAAATGTCGACTCAGATCACCAAGGCGGCATTGCCGCACCAGTGAGTTGCCACTGCCGCCATCGCTGCTGCCGCCGCCGCTGCCTACTGCCGCCGCCGCTGCCGACTGCCGCCTGGTCCTTGCTCCAGTCTCCTGATCCCCACATCACTCTTACAGCCTGCGCCAGTTTGTGCCCACTCTGCAGGCTCCAGCAAAGCCAGTGCCCTCTCGCAAGCGGCGGAAGATCGACCCGATGACGCCGCCGCCGTCGGCGAGCGAGTTCCCTCCCTATCAGCCCCGAGACTTCTTTCGCTTCGAGGTGCTGCACACGTGAGCGAGCCTGCCGCTGGGCTGCCCCACTCTGCCCCGGAGTACGCCCCTTTACGTGCACCCCCAAAAAGCGCAGCTAGCTCATCCAAGCCTTTGGGCCTGCCACTTCACAACGGCTCCCCCTGCTTAGAAGAAGATGTTGGGCCGCGGCACCTCTGGGGCTGCACGCCGCCCGCCGCATGCGGCGTCGCCAGCAAGACTTCTGACGCCCAGGCACGGCTCCCGGCCCCCTGCATGCAGGTCGAAAAAGTCTGGGGCGCGCGTGGGGCGCATCCACACCCCGCACGGCGTAGTTGACACTCCTGGTTTCGTTGCCGTGGGCACCAACGCGGCCCTGAAGGCCGTGGACGCGGCCTGGGCAGACGCAGGTCAGCAGGGGTGTTATCGCTGCAGCTGCCTGTAGGCCGGAGTGCTGCAGCCAGGGCACACCTCTTGGCGGGCCTCTCAGCTTGCGCCGGGCCGCCGCTGCAGCCTGCTCGCCCCCCCCCCCCCCCGACGGTGTCACTCCTTGTCGCCCCCGCTCGCCCGCCGCGCGCCCTGCAGAGGGCCAGCAGCTGCAGTTTGCCAACACCTACCACCTGCTGCTGCACCCGGGGGCCGACGTGGTGGCGGCCGCGGGCGGCCTGCACGCGTTCATGAACCGCCAGCGCCCGATGATCACCGACAGCGGCGGCTTCCAGGTGGGCCCGCCTGCTGCGCCACCCGGCATGCTGGCCCCATGCCCTGCCTGCTGGGCCGCCCGGCAAGCTGCGGCTTCCAGGTGTGCCTGCCTGCTGCACCACCGTGCTAGCCCCAGAAGTTCCAGCCAATTCAGCTTGGGAGCTCTGTGCTGCACCTCCCACGCCCTCTTTTCTAGGAGAAATTCAACAAAGGGTCCTCTACCAAATTGGCACATTTTTGTAGAGGTCTCCCTCGCCTAGGGCACCGTGCCCGCCCGTCTGCACTTGCTGCCTCTCACACCTCTCATCTCATGGCCCCCAGGTCTTCTCCCTGGCCTATGGCACCGTGCACGAGGAGGTGAACTCGCTCAAGCGCGGCTCGGGGAAGAGCCGGCACAAGCTGGAGCACAACCTGGTGGCCCGAGTATCGGAGGAGGGGGTCGTCTTCCGGAGCTACCGGTGCGGCCCCTGCTGCAACTGCGGCCCAGCGGGCCGCCTTCGGAGCGGGGCCCTGCTGTGCTGACGGCGGCTCAGCCGGTGCCCGTGCGCGCGCACTGCCGCGCCCGGCGAGCTCTAGTTGCAAGGGGCACGATGCGAGGCCCGGGCGCGCGGTTCCTGCATACTGCTGTCAAAATCCCACCTTGCATGCCCCCCCCTCCCTCCCCACCCACACACACACACGCACACGCACACACACGCACACGCGCACACACGCCCCACCCCACCCCATCCACCCCCCCATCCACCCACACAACACCCCCACTCACCACCCCCGCCGCAGGGACGGCACGCGGATGCTGCTGACGCCGGAGAGCTCGGTGGAGGCGCAGAAGAAGCTGGGCGCCGACATCATCATCCCCCTAGACGAGCTGCCGCCGTACCACACCGATCCTGCCACGCTGGCCGCCAGCCTGGCGCGCTCGCACCGCTGGATGGCCCGCAGGTTCGGGGTGGGGGGCTGGGGGGTTGGGCGTGGGTGGGTGGGGGGGGGGGTTGGATTTGGGGATAATGTGGGTTGGGGGGTGGGGGTTTGGCGTCGGGTGGGGTGGGGGGCGGCACCAGGGGCACATGCACCTGCTGGCTGCACCATCCCTCTCTCCAGGGCAGCTCCTCCCTCTTGCCCCGAGCAGCTGCCACGTCCCTCTGCCTATGTGGCCTTCTAGGGCAACCCCCGGATCACTCAATGGGGAGCCGTGCGTCAGCCGGCCCCGCAGGGGCTGTGCCCCCACTCTGCCCCCTGACCATGCCGTCGCCGCCGCTCCGCATCGTGCCAAAGCCCGAGCACAAGCTCCCAGGCGCTGCCTGTGTCTCACGCACACCCCTGCGCTTCCCCCCAGCACCCCTGCAGCCTAAAGACCCACCTGGCGGATGTGCGCCAGCAGGCCATGTATGCCGTGGTGCATGGCGGCCTTTCGTTGGAGCTGCGCCAGCAGAGCATTGACTACCTCACCAGCCTGCCCTTTGATGGCTATGCCGTGGGCGGCAGCCTGGGCAAGGACAGGCAAGGGGTCTGGGGTGGGGTGGGGGTGGGTCCATTGTGAGGTGGGGTGTTGGGGGGCACTGCTGGCTTGCTCAGCAGCTGGCGCACAGAAGAGCCGCTGGACGGATCTCTGCAGGGCAGGCATGCCGGCGCAGCATGCGCTCACTTCTGACCGTCCCGGCCCTGCTCACGGGGGCACGGCGTCTCTCCCCCGCAATCGTGCCCCCCGGCTTCATGCAACAGGCTCGGCGCGGCTGGAGCCTGACCAGCGCCGCGCCTGCCCGCCGGCGCCACCCTGCAGGGAGGACCTGTTCTGGCTGCTGGAGCGCATCATGCCGCGCCTGCACGAGCGCATGGGCGGGCCCAAGCCGGTGCATGTGCTGGGCATTGCCGACCCGGCCAGTGTGCCCCAGGTGCCCGCCTTCTGAAGGGGAGCTGCCCCGAGGCCGCCCAGGGCGCCTGCCTGCGCACCCCGCCAAGCCAGGAGGCTGGCAGGCAGCTCGCCGCTGCATGCGCGCCAGCGGACCGCCGCTGCTATGCACCTGCGCCCCGCTGGGCTCAGCCGGGCTGCCTGCACGTGTGCAGCCGCCCCGCCTCCTCACCCGCCCCCCCCCTCCCTTCTTACCCCACAAGCCCCCGTCGCTTCACCAGCCCCTCCACTCCTGCCGCGCTGCAGCTGGTGACATACGGGTGCGACACATTTGACAGCTGCTACCCCACCCGGGTGGGACGCCACGGCACCATGCTGACAAAGGATGGGCCCCTTCGCGTGGTGGGTGGGCGGCGTCATCAGCGACACGCTGTCACCAGCCAAGGGGGTGTGTGCAGCCCAGCAAGCCTGGCATCTCGGGTGCATGCCCGCAGGCTGCGGCCCTGCTTCCCTGTTTTAAGAAGCAACGCGCTGCCAAGGCAGCACGGCGTGGCTGCCCCCCCGCCGCAGACTTTGCTGCCCTTCCGCTGCGCGACGGCCAGCCCGCCGCCACTCCCTCTGTGTTGGAAGAGACAGCGTTGACCATGACAGTCAACCCCAGTGTTCAACACTCTGCCCCGCAGGTCAGCGGCAAGTACAAGACTGCGTTCCGGCCCCCCGTGGAGGGCTGCTCCTGCTACACCTGCCGCACGCACAGGTGCTGCCGGCTGCGCGCGGCACGCCGCAGGGAGGGAGCGCGCAACCAAGGGGGGCACGCATGGCAGCTAGGCGGGTCGCAGTTGCGGTTGCATTGCCTGGGCAGGAGCGTGCGTCAGCGGGGCGCCCCGGCCCGCCCCTGCTGCCCGGCCCGCCCCTGGGACGCTGGCGCGCGTCAACCTCTGTTCCCTCCCTGCCCCCCTGCCGCAGCCTGGCCTATCTGCACCATCTGGTCAAAGCCCATGAGCCTCTGGCTGCCACCCTGCTGGCCATCCACAACATCCATCACATGAACGCCCAGGCAAGCTGCGCCCTTTCGAGGTTTCCCGGTATTTTCTTTGTTTGGTCAAGTGGAACGTACTTCCATGGCGCACAATGCCCTGTCGCACGAGTCTTGCATGCCTGATACAACCGCCTGCCGCGCCGCTGGCCGTCCATGCTTCGCACGTGTGGCGAGCGCGGGGCTCTGCCAGGCACGCGCGCCATGCGACGCGAAACGCGGGGGCGGCCACCACACATTCATGGGGCCACGTGCCAGGTGTAGCGCCCTTGTGCGCCATGGGACTCTTCAAGCCGCAATGTTGCGCATGCTGGCCCTCCCGCAGATGGCAGAGCTGCGGCAGCGCATCCTTGCGGACGAGTTGTGATCAACCCAGCAGGCCCGGCTGTGCGTGGGCCACAGAACAGCGTCCTCCGCCCCAAAAGCAACTGCCATCCAACCTGGCTCATTCCCTGACAATGACAACCAGCGCACTGCCCGCCCAACCTGTCCACCAATCCCTTCTTCTTTGCCGAATTCATTCGCCCCAGGTGCGCCGCGACCCCAATCTTATGTATCAATTGTCAATCGCTTACAACAAAGCTCTTCGTCTGGGCAGCGCAAAGCCAGCCCTGACTGGACGCGCAAGGGCATGCATCATGGTACAGAGCGTGGCGGCAGGAGGGTACAGGCCTGCCGCCCGGCCACGTGAGCACCCGTGTCAGATCTGCTGAGGTTGGCATTGGATCGTCAATCGTCTGGCAGGCAGGCAGGCAGTTCGGGCAAGGCAAGGCAACGAAAAAGTGGGGGTTCATTGGGGCAGCGCGGGAAGGGCGCGCAGTGATCGGCGTTGGGGGGGCGCAGCGGGTGCTGCTGCTGCGCATTGCACACAGTTCAAGGGGGCTGGGCATGGCTTGGGAGACAAACCAACCTGGCAATTGTGCGCTAGTTCGCTGGCTAAAGTGGGATGGAGATGAAAATGGCAAGCACCTCACATGGAAGACACTAGGCACCGGGGGCAGAGGGGCGTCGCAAGAGGGGTTGAAATGTACCGTATGCTGGAGCTGAACCTAAAGCCGGGCGTCATCTATAAATAGCAAGTCAACGGCGAAGACAAGACGAAGCAAGAAGAAACGTCAGCCAGCTTGGCTTTGCCTCCAGGGATGGGCAGGCCCAAGGGCTGCACCGACAGAGCCAGAGGAGGTGCAGCAGTGCCGGCTCAGCGAGCAGGGCTGCGTCGTAGGCCGGCGGGCCAGCGGGCATAAGTGGGGCCAGCGGTGCAAGGGCGCTGCGCGGTCCCAGCCCCCACCTGCAGCCCAGGCTGGGGGGGGGGTGTTCTCCGGCTTCACTTGCGAGAGAAGAGGGACCTGAGGAATCCAAAGGGCCCTGAGGGGGCAGGCTCCTCGGGCTCGGGCTCGCTGCCAGACAGCTCGCGCGCGCCCTCCTCCAGGATGGCCAGCGCCTTGTCGCCGCCGACCTGCATATGGAAAGATGTGAAAAAGGGTTTGATGAAAAAACGTGTTTGCGGCAGGTGGTGGCACGCGGCATGGAGCAGCCGCGGGACGGATGCACGCGGCGAGGCCCCAATCTGGGCGCGTGCATGCCCACGCGTCCCCACCAAAGGCAGACACTGTCAGCAGCCGTAAGCGTGGCACGTGCCCGGCTCGCCCCGCCATTGGCAGCGTGCAGCCACCCCGGCCGGCAGGCCCCACCCCCCGTGGGCAGCGCCTCACCTTGGGGCGCCCGCTGAGCTCCCCGGCCGCCCCCTGGCCGGCGTCCCCCTCCGCCGCCGCCTGGTCGTAAATCTCGCTCTCCCAGTCCTCGGCCCCGTGCTCTGCTGCAGCGGCGGCGCCGTTGGCCAGCTCGGCAAGGTCCAGGCTGGCAAGCACCGCGCTGCTGCCGCCCTCCACGGCCGCCTCAGCCGCCGCCAGCACCTGCAGCGCGGTGGCATTCACCCCAGCGAGGATCTCCTGGGCAGCTGCCGGGTCGAGCTCCACCTCCAGAGGGGCGGCGCCAGCAAGGGGCGCCGGCGCCACGCCGTTGCTGGCTGCTGCCGCCGGCGCGGGGGCGGCCCCGTTGGTGGCTGCCACGACCGGCGTCGGGGCTGCGCCGTTGGCGCTCGCCGCGGCGGGAGCCGGGGCTGCGTTCTTGCTGGGCGAGACAGACAGCACGGGGACGGCGCCGTTGCTGGTCGCAGTGGCCAGCATGATGGGCATATGCTCCGGCTTGGGAGCCTTGACGGCAGCAGCGGAGGCAGCCACGGGCGCTGCGGCGGCGTCTGGCGCAGCAGCAGCCTCCTCTGCCTTCACAGTTGCCTCAGCCTCCTCCACTGCCTTCGGCTGCTCCTCTGCAGCAGCCTCAGCAACCGGCTGTGCAGCGGCAGACGCCGCCAGCGGGCTAACGCCGTTTTGTGATGCCGGCGCCAGCGTGCCAGCGTTGGCAGCCTCCAGGCCATCACCAGACAGCGCAGCTGCCGGCGCAGGCGCTGCCCCTGCCGCCACCTTGACAGCCGGCTCCTCTGCCAGTGCCGCCTTTGCCTCCGTCTCTCCCTGCGTGGCCGCTGCCATCACGGCCTCTGCCAGGGCCACCTCTGCCTCCTCCGCAGCTGCCTCTGCCTGTTTCGCACGAGCCTGCACCTCCGCCAGGTCTGCCTCCGCCTGCTCTGCGGCCGCCTCAGCTTCCACCGCAGCTGCCTCAGCCTCCTCCGCAGCCGCCTCAGCCTGCACAGCAGCCGCCGCTGCCTCCTCTGCGGCTGCCTCTGCCTGCCTTGCGCGAGCCTCAGCCTTGTCCGCGGCCGCCTCTGCCTCCTCTGCAGCCAAATCAGCCTGCTGCGCGCGAGCATCTGCCTCCTCTGCGGCCGCCTCAAGTGCCTCCCGCTCCTCTGGGGCAGCTGCCTTCACCTCTTCCTGGACCGGGAGTTCCTCGGCGTCTGCTGCCGGCGCCGCCGCCTTGTCTGCACCGGCCGGTACCGGCTCTGGCTCGGGGGAGACAGCCTCCTTGGCAGCAGCGTCCGCCGCCGCGTGCTTAGCCTCCAGTGCAGCTGCAGCGCAGCCATGGCGCAGCCGGCAGTGCAGGTGGTCGCTTAGAGGGGGCACCCAATGCGGATGCCTCTTCGTGCACGGTGGAACGGGCAGGGTGCAACAATCTGCGCATGCTGGACATGGCAGGCACCTGCTGTGCCAGCTCGGTGGCGCCCTCTTTCAGCGCGCCTGGCGAAACATGCCACCCCCGCTTGGGGCGGTCGGCCTGACGGCGAGGGAGCTGCATGCAGGGCCTCCCCACCTGCAGACATTGCCTCCTCCTCGATAGAAGCCGGCGCCGGCGCAGCCTGCTCCAGGGCTGCTGCAGAGGCTGGTGCCGCATCTGCCTCGGCCGCAGGCTCAGGCGCCACCACAGCAGCCAGCTTGGCAGCCGCCACATCAGCGGGCTGGTCGGCTGCAGCCTCCTCGCTCTCCTGGGCCGCCGCCGCCGCTGTGGCGGCCTCGGCTGCAGCCAGCTCTGCTGCTGCTGGGACAACTGGCACTGCTGGCGCCACCTCGGCTGCCGGCTCCTCCACTGCCAGGGCATGCTCCACTGCTGGCTCCTCCACTGCTGGCGGCGCTACTTCGGCAGCGGCAGCAGCAGGCGCCTCCTTCTCTTCTGCCAGCTCCACAGCAGCAGGTGCCTCTGCCTTCACAGCATCCGCCTTCTCAGCAGCCAGGGCAGTCTCCTGGGAGACAGGCGCGGCTGGCTCGAAGCCAGGCTCCGCATCTGCCGGCGCCACATCCGCCGCCAGCGCCGCCGCTGCAGGCAGCTCCTCAACTGCAGCCGCAGTGGCTGCTGGCGCTGCCTCCGCGGCTGCAAGCTCAGCCACCGGCTGCTCAGCCTCCAGCTGCTCCTCTGCAGCAGCAGCCTCCTCAACAGCGGGCTGAGCCGCGGGCTTGGCCGCCGGCTCCTCCTCTGCAACCGCCGGTTTCACAGCCGGGAGCTCCTCTTCAACTGCCAGCCCGGTGGCTGCAGCCGCAGCAGCCTCCGCAACAACCGGCTTGCTGGCTGCGTCCTCGGCGATGGCCGCAGCTGCTGCCGCCTGCGCAGGGGCGGCCTCCTTGGCGGGGCCGGCTTGCTCGGCAGGCGTCTCTGTGGGCTCTGCGGCAGCGCGCTTGGGCGCCTCTGGCACCACCTCGTGCCGCTTGCCCGTCCAGTCGTCCAGCACGGTCACGGCCTGCAGGGGCAGGGGCAGGGGCGGCAGCGGTCCTTGTGCAAGCTGCAGAAGCAAGCTGCAGAAGCTGCCTGCCAACTTGGCAGCCAGGGCCGGCGCGACGGCTCGCTGCATTGCTTGCCGCCGTTCTATCAGGTGTGACAGCACGCTGCATTGCATGCTGTTGCTGTACCAGCCCTGCGCAACACAAGGAGCTCTATGCAACGATGCGGCCACGGCAGTGGCGTTTGAGCTCACCGCGGCGCCGTTGAGGGCCAGGGTGAGGTTGTCCCCCGGCTGCCACTCCACCGCGGTGGCGGCGCCCACCTCTCCATCCCACCGGATATACTTGTACTCAAAGGTCTTGCTGCAGACAAAAGAAGACAAAAGAAGAAGCAGGCAAGCTGCGGTCGACAGCAGCCAACGGTCTGCCCTCTCTGGAGGTTACGGTTGGGGCGCGGCAGCACTGTCACGTCAACAGACAGAGCAGCGAGCGGCCCTGCGCTGCGCATGACACGGCATGGCGGAGGGTGGGCAGGGCGGCGCGCCGCCAGACGTACCCGGCAGCCAGCACCGCCTCGCCGCGCCACACGCTGCCGTGCGTCCACGTCAGCGGGAGGGGCGCCGACACATCCCAGCCGTTGAACGACCCCACGACTCCGACATTCTGCCCAAACTGGGTCTGCAGACGGATGAAGAGAGCACTGGTAATGACTCCGTCGCCATGGGGGGTGAACATGCATGACAGGATGTCCTTGGCGGTGAGCACAGGCAGCGAGGGTTTTGGCAGGGCGGGAGAAGCGGCGGGGGTGTCACAGCGGCGCCTGTGCCGGGCCCCTCCCCTCAATATGTCGCTGTGATCGCCCTGGGTTACCAAAATAGCCGAGAACGAGGGCGCAGCCGGCTGGGGTTGTTTTGAGAGGGGGCTACCCACCTCAATGGGCACGTTGAAGGTCACGCGGGTCTTCTGAGTGCTACCGGCCTCCTTCTCAGAGCGAACGTTGAGCGCCCGAACCGGCCGACGGCAGTGCGGGCCTTTAGCCCTCCTGCCCAGAAGTGGCTGGCCTGCAACAGAGCTGAGAAGCATCTGCATGGCCCCCGTCGGCCTGGCAGGTGGGTTGGCTGTGCGTGAGCAATCGGACCAGTAGCGCACGGGTCTACAAACTGGCGGCGCGCTGCCAAGATACGCCGCGCTGGCGGCGGCATGCATCAGCGCTCAAATCCCTGGCGGTTGCTGAAGGAGTTTTGCAAGTATTTTCTGCAACTCGAATTCCACTTTCAATTGGGTTTCAGATGCCAGCAAGTGAGGTACGCGAGCGTGAGCCAGTGGGGCAGAGCACAACAATCCTGGTGGGCAGGAGCGCCTGCCATCGAGTCTGCAAATATCGTTCAAGCTGTTCCTACCAGTGTGGATGCCTGCAAACATGCCCTGCCTAGCATTCTGCCTATCAGCAGGGGCCAGCCACGCTGCCTAGCTGTTCCGCGGCTGCTCGCTTGGCCACGCCGGCAGCATCGACATGGACACCGATTTCGACAGAGCCAATGACCGCTGCGTCAGCATGCGCTTGATGCGGGCGAGTAGTGCCTGCAGAGAGCGCGAAGGGACCGTGGGCCAGCATGGGAACGCCGCATGCAAGTGGGGCTGTCTGCAGCCTGCCGAGCCGTTACAGCCAGCAGGGCACGCTGCTTGGCCATCGCCCTGCGCCTGTGTCGGCCCCCACCTGCGTGTCCATGTCTCTCCGGTCTGTCGAAACTAGCACCAGGCCCGCCACAATGCCGATTGCCCCCAGGTCCCAGGCAGTGGGGGCCTCATTTAGCACCAGGAAGGCGAGAATGGTTCCAATAAAGGGCTGCAAGCACTGGAAAGCCGCCACCTGCAGCAGCAAGCGACCCGAGGGGTGCGCGCACAGCCAAGCTCTCAGGGCCTGGCTGAATACCTTGCACACGGGAAAATGCTGGGCATGTGGCTGCTGGTAGGGGCGCGCCATGACCAGATAATTTGCCAACACGCCGCCGCGCCGGCAGCCCCCCTCCTAGCCTAGAATCCACCTGCGGAGGATGCCACTCACCTGCGAGGCAGGTAAGTGCCGCATGGCCCAGGTGACAGCGTAGTAGCCGCCCACGCTGCACACCACGATCCAGTACAGCAGCGGTACCACCATGGACCGCGGGAAGTGCCAATCCGCCGCGTCGGTGTGGACGGCTGCCGTCAGGCCCATGCAGGATGCGGCTGCGAGGGCGGGGGGCGGTGGGGCGCAGTTGAGGGAAGGGGTTGTCGGCAGGCAAATGCAGGAGGTGAGGGCAGAGCAGGCAGCTAGGTGCTGCACAGGCAGTCTGTTCTGCCTCTGTGAAAGATGGATGACAGGCAGCAGAACTGTCCTCTGGCGAGGGCATAGCGGGGTCAGCAGCGTGCTGGCCCTTCCCCAACGCATCAGTGTGAAGACTGCCTTGGCAAAGCTGGCGCAGGTGCCCACCCGCACCGCAAACACCCCGCCGGCTGCGCAGCCCGTGCAAGCACCCCGCCCTGCTTTCAATCAGGGCAGGCCCCGCATCACAAAAGCGCGGGGGGGCTGCAGCAAGCCAGAGAGTGTCACACCCACCAACAAGGTATGCCCAGGCAGCCACACAGATCGGCGGGTACCGCGCCACCATCTGCTTGGATACGACATAGTAGACCGCCATGGCCAGCGTGTTGATGAGCAGGCAGAAGTCGCCCAGCAGCATGTTGTCTGCCTGCGCCTCGGTGACGCCCGGCGCGTGGCTGGCCGAGGCCGCCCCACCGGCCACCATGCAGATGGCCCCTGCCACTGCCAGCCCTATGCCTGCAGCAAGGCTGGGGGGGCGCGGCAGGGTGACATAAAGGGGCAGCAGGCAGACGCGAGGGGCCCAAGCAGGTGAAGCAGCTCCTGCGGGTGTGGACAGCGCGGCAGAAGGTTCCGCCGCCGGCCAGCCAGGCACGCCAGGCTGCTCTGAGGACAGCCCACCGGTGAGCTTGCGAGGGTTGCCGTGCTCCATGCGCAGTGCGATGCCCAGCAGTACGGTGAACACCTGTGCCAGCAGGGCCAGTACTGCTCGATTGTGCAGCTGCGCAGAGAGCGGGCGGCCAGACATGGCGGCGCAGCAAGCATCCCCTGCCGCGCAGCAGCTGCCCGCCCCTGCCGCTGCCGCCCTGTCGCGCCGGCGGCAGCTCACCGGAATGGCGGGCTGCATGCAGGTGGCAACCGTCACGCCGGACAGCTCAATGCCCAGGATGTAGAGCAGCTGCGACAGGTACATGGCACCGCCCATAGCGCCCACACGCCAAAGGTCGCCACGCCTGGGCGCCGTCTTGCCTGCACTCCCCGGACGGCGGACACGCAGCGTGCGCGATGATGACACACCAGGCAGCCCCCGCAGGCGTGCAAGCAAGGCGGGCCTGCTGGCCGGCGCAGCTGAGCGGCATGCCGAGTGTTGCAAATGTCAAAAGCGGGAGGCGCCTGCGCCGGCGCGGCTGCGGCGCCGCCGGCCGACGCGCTGCACTCGTCACGCTGGCGGCCCGCCTGAAGGTACGGGCAGCACCCCTCTGTGGCAGCGGGAGCGCCTGCCCAGCCTTAACTTAGCACCCACCTGCCATGATCCATGAGAGCGCCAGCAGGATGGGCCCGGCGCAGCCCTCGCGGGCGAGGGCATACACAATGGGTGAGAATGTCTCCCCTTTCTCCTCGTCCACATAGGCCAGGCTGCTCTTGAGGAAGACCGAGCCGAACACAAAGGAGGCCTGCGTCAGCGCGATCGCGGTCTGGCACTTCCACAGCGCCAGCGGCACCTGGGCAGCTGCAGCAGCGATAGGGCAAGTGCGCCGCCAGCGAGGGCCTCCACGTTGTGTGCAGCGCCCTCAGACCCACACGTGAAGGCATCCAGGATGTGCAGTGTTGCATTGGTCTTCTTGAAGCAGTTCGGGCGGCACCAGTGGCAGCGGCGGCAGCGACGACGAGGGTTCACAACCCCTCCTGCCTACCTTCTTTGGGTCGCGGCGTGGTCGCGGGATGCAGACCATCCTCAAGATCATCCTCGACAGCAGCCAGTGTCCTGCCGGGCTTGAGGCTGACTGTCGACTGCATACTGCGCTCTCTAGTCTGGCCGCTATTGGAGCATATTGATGGCTGCAATATCTGATCTGAGGCAGCACGAGCCGATATGCAGGGAGTGCGCTGGGCGTTTGGACGCGGCAGAAAGGCAGCCAGCCAGTGACGGAACTCTGTACGAGAATGCCAAGATCGGTTTGTGATTCAAATGGGGTGATTTGATCGCCCTGCAAGGGCCTGCAAGCGAGTCTTCACATGGGACACAACTTGTGCCAGCGGAGCTAAGATCATTGCCTGTCTAGACTTGTGTGCAATCGGCGTGTGAAAATAATAACGCACTGTCATTCGATCACCCAGCTGCCATCTCGGGCACGAACTCTGTCCCACCTCTCGTCTCCTAAGGGGTCTGTGGCAGCCACCAGCCTGCTGGGCGACTTGAAGTGCGACGATGGGTAAGTTGATCGCATCGCATTGCCCGGCTCTAGCTCACCGCCGCTGCTGGCGCCCACCGCCCAGCCGTGCCAGCGAGACACACCGACTGCAACGCCCACCCTGCCCCCTACAGCACAGCAAATGTTCCAACTGCAGCCCTTCACTCCACCATCCTGGGCGGCCAAGCTGGGCCTGGTGAGCAGGGCACCTGGGCAGCTGGGCACGCATCCTGTGCCCACGCGTCGCACTTCCATCAATCCAATGCGCACTGCCTCCACATCCTCGTTCTGCGTTCCTAGTTGCTGTCTTGCATTTCAAAGAGTGACCTGAACGCTTTGCTTCCTCGGCGCAGGTTCCGACAGCGCGCCACCGCCTCGCGCAGCTGCCCACGCCCATCCACCCCTGGGCGGTGCCGGGACTGCCCCCTGGCTGCGAGCTGCACATCAAGCGGGACGACCTCACAGGCATGCAGCTGTCGGGCAACAAGGTGGGAGGGGGAGAGCCGGCATTAGTAGATAGCACCCCGCCCTGTGAAGTGCATGGCCCATGATTCCCAGAAGGCGGCCCACACAGGTGTGCTGTGCAAACTGACGTCAACACCTCTCCCTGGTGCCGCTATCTCGCCACCTCCCTTCACTGTGCCTGCCCCCACCAACACACGCCCGTCCCCAGGTGCGCAAGCTGGAGTTCCTTCTGGCAGAGGCCAGGGAGAGGGGTCACGACAGCGTCATCACCATTGGCGGCATCCAGTCCAACCACGCGCGCGCCACCGCGGTGGCGGCCCGCTACCTTGGCATGGAGAGCCACCTGATTCTGCGCAACAGCAGACACCTGGCAGACTCAGGTGCAGAGCCTTCCAAGGCAGGCGTCTGCCCGCATGGCCGGCTGATAATCGTCCCTGCGCCTGTGCAGCTGCCGCCGCATGGTCGCTGTGGGCGCTTCGTCGTGCTGCCGCAGGCCGCAGGCGCGCTACCTCTGCTGCGCTGTGATACCAGGTAGAAAGAATGTCCGACCCCTTTCTTGCAGACCCCGGCCTGGTGGGCAACTTGCTAGTCGAGCGGCTGGTGGGGGCGCACATCTGGCAGGTGGGCGGGTCGCGCCAGCAGGGCCGGCGCCGCTGCCTGGCAGGGCCGCCTGCCCAGGACGCCCACCCTGCTTCCCGCCCAGAGTCCCTGTTGCTTCCCTCCCTGAGATAGCACCCTCAACAGCAAACCCCGGGTGCTCCCAGGGCAGGTTACTAAGGAGGAGTATGCAAGGTACGGCGGTCCCGCCCTGGGCGAGCTGCTGGCTGAGCAGCTGCGGCGCGAGCGCGGCCTGAACCCGTACGTCATCCCAGTGGGCGGCAGCAGCTCCATGGGCGTTTGGGGGTGAGGCGGGCAGGCGCTAGGGGCAGCATGCCGCGCCATCGGCGTTTACTGGCAGCAGCGGCAGCGCAGCGCGCACCACGGCACCACAGATTGGGTGGAAACGCCGCAACAACGGCACAATGCAGGACGGTGCCGCTGACGGGATACCTGCTGCATGCGCTGCTATGCGCCGCTGCGGCGCCTCAAGCTCTTGATTTTAGCGCTGCAGGAGCCGCCGAGGTTGGCTGCCTGCAATTGCCTGTCCAGACTCAGCTGCTGCCCTGCCTGTTCTGACCCGCCTGCTGCCTGCCGCCCTGCCTGCAGCTACCTCGACATGATGCACGAGCTGGAGCAGCAGATTGCTGGGCAAGGCTTCACAGACATAGCCATGGTGCGTGACAGCGCCGGCCTGGTGCGTGACAGGCACGGCAGGGGCGCAGCAGGGGCGCAGCAGGGGCTGACTGCGGCAGCGGACCCGCAGCGTCGACCTGCCGAACACCCTTCTTCTCCCCCAGGCCGTATGCTTTCCTTGCACCAGGCCCGCCTCGGCTGTACCTGTTCAAATCCAGCAGGGCGGACCTCCTCCTCAGGCACTTGGGTGCAAGGTCGGCCAGCCTCACCCGTCCCCCTGCAGGCCTGCGGCAGCGGCGGCACCACCGCCGGCATCGCGCTGGGCAATCACCTGGCGGGCCTGGGCCTGCGGGTGCATGCCTACGGCGTGTGCGATGACCCTGCCTATTTTTATGACTTTTGCGATGGGCTGCTGGCTGGGCTGGGTGCCACGCCCGACGTGGTTGGCGCAGATTCGGCCGGCATGTTCAGGTGTGGTGGGGGCGGGGCGAGGCTTCCATGCAGGAGCGCAGCCGAAAAGGCCTTGCCACACAGGCGCGCCTGCACAGGGATGCTGGTCCACGACTGCTGATGGCAGGCACGGCGTCAAAAAAGCTGGGCAGCTTGTGAGCTTGGGACGTTCAACGCCGCGCGACTGGCCCAATTAGCCAGCACATGCAGCAGGGAGCGAGTCCCTGATTCCTTACACACGTGTGCTCCGCCGCGTCACCATGGGGGCTTCTCACTGCGCCTGCCTGCAGGGCGGTGCAGGCCAAGGGCGCGGGGTACGCCATCAGCCGAGATGACGAGCTGGCGCTGGTTGCCGAGGTGGCGGCGGCGACAGGCATCATCCTGGACCCCGTGTGCGTGCCCCCTGGCCTCCCCGCCCTGCCCCCAACCTGCTGCCCGGCAGCCTGCTTGACAAGCCGTGCTTGCTCGCTGACGCCTGCCCACCCCGCCTGCCCTGCTCCTGCTTGCCCTGACCCACAGCACACATTTACGGGCCCCTGCTCACACCTGTCGCAGGTACACGGGCAAGGCGCTGCACGGCCTGGTGAGCGAGATGCGGGCCGACCCGCAGGGCTGGGCGGGGCGCAAGGTGCTCTTTGTGCACACCGGCGGCCTGCTGGGCATGTACGACAAGGCGGGGCAGCTGGCGCCGCTGGTGGAGGGGGCGGGGCGGGCGCACCGGCTAGCGCTCGACTGAGGCGCATGTCGGCGTCTGGCCTGGCGCCACTGGCAGTAAATCAGTTGACCGTGATCAGAACCTTGTGTAACGAGCTGGCGGAAAAGGAGGAGGCAGTGCGGGAATGAAGAGCCGTCGGTGGACGACGTGCGCAGTGCTTGCCGAGCTGGCGGCGGCAGCAAGGCAGCAAATTGACTTTGACAGGCCTCTTGCTTTAATTTTCGCACCATCTGGCTCCGATAACGACAGATAAGAGCTCGCGCCGAGGAGATGACGCAGGGAAAGGAGACGGCAGGTGGCGTTGGCGAGCAAGCGTGCTTTGCTGGACGATCTGCGCGCTGCTCTCGATTGCAGCCTCGACCAGACGCCGATCGAAACGGGAAAAAGCAGCCACGGGATGCTGGATCTGCAAACCAGCACCCGCACCTGCCGCCGATTCCGCCACCGCCTGGTTGGCAGCCTGCGAGCCATCCATCTCCACATGGCCTTGCACTTCCCAATAAAACTGCAGGATCATTCCACGCTAGCAGCCGGATGCTACAGCAGGAACCCTACACCGCACCCGCCTGGGCTGCCGGCTTGAAAGAGGTGCGACAGCGGCAGCGCTGGTTGGCAGCACCTCTTTTCCTGTCCTGTGACGGGCCCTGCCGCGCATGTCCTGGGGAGCTTTGCTTGGCTTTCCAGAGGTGGAGTGATCTGGTTGAGTTCACTGCCGGCGCAGGTTCCGACAGCGCGCCACCGCCTCGCGCAGCTGCCCACGCCCATCCACCCCTGGGCGGTGCCGGGGCTGCCCCCTGGCTGCGAGCTGCACATCAAGCGGGATGACCTCACAGGCATGCAGCTGTCGGGCAACAAGGTGGGAGGGGCAGAGCCGGCATTCGTAGATAGCACCCCGCCCTGTGGGGTGCATGGCCCATGATTCCCAGAAGGCAGCCCACACGGGGGTGCTGTGCAAACTGACGTCAACACCTCTCCCTGGTGCCGCTATCTCGCCACCTCCCTTCACTGTGCCTGCCCCCACCAACACACGCCCGTCCCCAGGTGCGCAAGCTGGAGTTCCTTCTGGCAGAGGCCAGGGAGAGGGGTCACGACAGCGTCATCACCATTGGCGGCATCCAGTCCAACCACGCGCGCGCCACCGCGGTGGCGGCCCGCTACCTTGGCATGGAGAGCCACCTGATTCTGCGCAACAGCGACGAGCTGCTGGACCAAGGTACGAAATAATAGACAACGATGAAAGAATAAAAATGAACGAAGAACATGACCCGAGGACTGTGCTGCTGCAGGGTGGGCCGGGCCAGGGTGCCAGCAGGGGCTGGCGCGCGCAAATCAGAGAAGCAGCCATGGAGCGGCGGCATTGGCCCACAGCGCAGACGGTGCTTGGTGCTTTGTGATGCTCCTTCCATGCTCTTTATTGTTGGCTGCAAACCATTTTCATGGTGCAGACCCTGGGTTGGCCGGCAACCTGCTAGTGGAGCGGCTGGTGGGCGCACACGTCTGGCAGGTGCGCCAGAAAAGCGTCGCGCCGCTGCTGCAGTGACTGGAGTACTGCCTGCTGCTGCCGTCTGCCCCTGTCCCAGCCCTTTGTAGAAAGCCATGCTGCGCTGTTTGTTGGGTGTCTGTTGTGCGGGTCCGGCCCGGCGTTGGCTGGTGTGGAGATGCCCAGCCGTGTCGCCCCCCCCCCCCCCGCCGGCTCTGCCTGGCCACCCAGCCGCCCTACTCTACCCAATCCTTGCTGCCCTGCTCCACCCAACCCCCGGGGGCCACAGGTCAGCACAGAGGAGTTCATGCGGCTGCGCAGCAAGGGGTTGGGCGACGCGCTGGCGGCCCAGCTGCGCAAGCGCGGCCTCCACCCCTACTTCGTGGCCATGGGCGGCAGCAGCGCCCTGGGGGTCTGGGGGTGAGGGGTCGGTGGGTGGGTGGGTGTGGGGGGGGGGGGAGGGGGCCGGGGTCGGGTGAGAGGGTCTGGGGGTGCGGGGGCCACTGCTCATGAGGGAGCCCAGCACTCAGCAAGGTGCACCTGGCTTGCAAGCAGCGCCTGGGTGCCCTCTGGCCTGCCGCCTTTGCCACACCTCCGTGCCCACCTGGCTCCCTGTTGGAAAGGACCTACAGCGGCCCGTAGCTGCTGACTCGCCCCGTGTGCTGCGTACTGCCCTACCTGCTCAGACTCGACTGCTGCCCTGCGTGCAGCTGCCACAGTGACCAGCCAGCCTGCCGCCCTGCCTGCAGCTACCTGGGCATGGTGCACGAGCTGGAGCAGCAGATTGCTGGGCAGGGCTTCACAGACATAGCTGTGGTGGGCGGCACACCTTGGTTCCGACCTGGGCTGCTGCCGGCTGTGCTCACTGCTGCAGCTGAACTTGCGAGTGTGCAGATGCTCCTACGTGCCACTTAACTCGCTTACGTGAACACCTGAGTTGCCCGATCAGCATGCCCGTCTGCTCCTACCGCCTGCAGGCCTGCGGCAGCAGCGGCACCGCGCTAGGCATCGCGCTGGGCAGCCGCCTGGCGGGGATGGGCCTGCGTGTGCACGCATACTGCGTGTGCGCCAGCCCCGCGTTTTTCTACCGGCACTGCGACAGCCTGCTGGCTGAGCTGGGGGCGACACCCGATGTGCTGGGCTGTGACGCGGAGGGGTTGCTCAGGTGGCTATGGTGTGAGGTGCCAGAGGGCCGCCATGTGCATTGCTTGCACGGGCTGCACCTCTGCCTGCCCACGTTGACAACAGTTGCTTCTGACTCGTCATGCTGGCGTGCCCTTTGACCAACACCCTGTGCTCCGTCCTGTGCTTGTGCTGTCATGCGCAGGATTGTGCAGGCCCAGGGAGAGGGGTATGCAAAGAGCCGCCCAGAGGAGCTGGCGCTGGTTGCCGAGGTGGCGGCGTCTACGGGCGTGATCCTGGACCCCGTGTGCGTGCCCCCTGGCCTCCCTGCCCTCCTGCCCAAGAGTCCGCTTCACGGGCCACGCCTGTGTACTGACGCCTGCAAACCCATGCTTGCCCTACGGGCCCCTGCCCCCACCTGTCGCAGGTACACGGGCAAGGCGCTGCACGGCCTGGTGAGCGAGATGCGGGCCGACCCACAGGGCTGGGCGGGGCGTAAGGTGCTGTTTGTGCACACCGGCGGCCTGCTGGGCATGTACGACAAGGCGGGGCAGCTGGCACCGCTGGTGGAGGGGGCGGGGCGGGCGCACCGGCTGACGGTGCCGCCGCCAGAAATGGAGAGAGGATGAACGTAGTTGGCACCCTGGCGCTTCACACTTGTAACGCATGCTCAAGATTTAAAAACTCCAACAATGGAGCCTGCAGCACGCATAGGAGGCACCAAAGACGGCAGGTGGCGACAGGCAGCCAAGCGGGCAAGGGCGGCCAGGCTGGGGGGAGGTGGGCGCGGGCCAGCGTCTCCGGCAACCTCAGGGCTTCTTCCCTTGGCGTCATAGCGTTCTTGCACACACCACGCGCACATCCCAGCGCTCCTTGCCTCACAAAATCTCATCCATCTGCTGTGCGTGCTGAGGCTGGAGCGGCTCAACCAGCATCGTTGCACTGCAGCTGTGCACTCGATAGCAGCCGCAGCCAGACAGCCGCACTAGCACAGCCAATATGCAGGCCACTCTGTCCAGCAAGGCGGCCATCGCTTGCCGCCCCGCCGTGGCTGCCAAGCCCGCGGGCCGCCGCGCCATGTGAGCACCTCGGATGGGACCGGATCCCGAAGCACAGATAGCCGGGGCAGAGCAACGCCGCAGGCGGGCAGCGCTGCGCACGGGTTCAGGCTGGGCATCGGCCCTCCCCGGCAGCAGCCGCACTGAGCACTCATTAGCTGGCGCATTGTTCTTCTGGGCCCCTAAGATGGTCGAGGAGCGCTCTGCAAGCGCGGACAGAGCCGCCTGGCAAGCAGGCAGCCCGACCCGCCCGCTCCCTCCTACACGCGGTCGACCGCCGCTGCCGCCCTGCATGCTGTTCCTTCTTGCAGGCGCGCTGCCCCCGTTCAGGCCAAGTACGGCGAGGAGTCCCGCTACTTTGACCTCAAGTGCGTTTGGGAGCAGCAGCTGTCGATGGCAACAATCAGGCTTCTTTGAACGGCCTGGCAGCACCTGCACACAGAGCGGGCAGCCAGCCGAGGCGTGCTAGCCTTCACAGCACACCTCTGCGGACGGCATGTGGAGCGCACGGCCCTGCATGCCGAGATGCACACATCTCAGCAACTCGTGGCTGACGCAGTGCGTTCCCCCGGTCCCTTCCGCAGCGACCTGGAGAACACCATTGGCAGCTGGGACATGTACGGCCAGGAGGACAAGAACCGGTGAGTCTACGCACTGCCTGCCTGCAGCCAAAAAGAACAAGGGGCACAGATCGCTGCCACTCGCCCTCGAGGCGAGACGGGACGAGGAAACGCCGCAGCCATTGCTCGACTGCTCGACTGGCGCTCGGCAGGGCCCCTGCGAGCGCTGCGAGTGCCTGCAGCCCCAGGTCGCAGCCAGGCTGTGTGCCCGCGCTTCGCCTGCGAGGAGCCGCCATCTGCGGCAGTTCACGATCTGCTGCCAACTGCCAGCTTTTCCCCTCGATGCCTCCCGTGCCCCTGCAGCTACAACGGCCTGCAGAGCGAGTTCTTTGAGCGCGCGGCCAGGCAAGCCCCGCTGCCGCCGCCCCGCTGTGACGCTCCCATCCCCTGCTGCGCGGGCCCGCTCTGCTGCGGCATGGCCTGCCGCAGATGGCTGCCGGCCCCAATGGCCTCTGCTACGAAATGGGACCCCCGCCCACTCAGCACCCCCCCCCCCCCCCCCCTTCCTCATCCTCCCCCCCCCACACACCCTCGCTCTCCCCCGCTGCAGCGGCCTGACCCGCCGCGAGTACCTGCTGGGCCTGGTGTCCATCGGCGGCGCCGGCATCCTGGCCTGGGGCGCCAAGGGCTCCAAGGACGTGAAGCTGCCCATCACCGTGGGCCCCCAGCAGACCCCCCAGGTGAGCGGCGCCGCGGGCGGCCATGAGGTGGCCTCAGCGTGGTCGGCTGGCGTGTACAGAGCACCATCCCTGGCACCCGCCCCTCTGGCGCCCCGTGACGACGCAACAGCGCTGCAGCAACCCTCCTGTGCTGCGCTGGCAGCACGTGCCCGCACTGCGCCTGCGCACCAACAACGCCCTGTGACCACCGTTACTCCCCTTGCAGGTTGGCCCCCGCGGCCGCCTGTGAGCGCCCGGCTCGCCCTTGCCGCCGCACCGCACCGCGGCAGCAGCAGCAGCAGCTTGGATCATGCTGTGCCGGCGTCTCTATGCAGCGGCTGCAGCAGCAGCTGATGCGCCGGGCATGGCATGAGGCGGCGGGCCGGCGACAGGGCTGCAGAGCGGGCTGTCAAGCTCGCCTGCTGTCCCTTGTGCGTGCGTCCGCTGCCAGCAGCCCCACCCTCCCGAGAAGAGAAATCCCCTCCCGCCACCCTCACCCCATTTCTGTTAATTTGTGCTCAACGCCGCCCCCAGCGCTGTACCACCATTGAACTGGTTTTGGTTTGTAACGCTCTATCTCAGTTTGGACGCAGGGCAGCAGGGGGAGTGTGGGCAGTGCTTGGCATGCAGATGGGCACGTGGAACATGAGCCCTGTGCTGCATGCCAGACAGGAGCCGCCCAAAGAAGGCACGCCGCAAGGGTAAGCGCATGCATGCCGCTCATAAGATGCGGCATATGCCCTGCCCTGCGCCTGCGCTGCCAGCTGCTTGCCCTCCTGCCTGCGCTCTGCCCACCCGCACCCGCTTGGCAAGCATCCGAACGACAAGGCTGCTGGCAGAAGCGGCAAAAGGCATGCAGCACCCTGACAAGCCCGCTTCTGTTTCTGCATCACCTCCACTACTTCATATTTCTGCGCCAGTGTCAGTCTGTGATGGCTTGGATCGGCGTTGCTGGAGCTCTAACACAACAGTCGACTCATAGGGCGCAATGACAATGTGCACAAGGTGCAGCGATAGTTTGATGCCAATGAAAGCAGGCGAAATCGGTGGAAGCAGCAGCGGATGGAGACAGGTGGCAGAGTGCGGACGAGAGGCAAGCAAGACAGCAAGGAGTGGCAGGCACATAGTGTACAAGGACGGGAGGTTCAGGAGCTCAAAACAGGGGTGCAGCACAGCGGGTGCAGCACAGCGGGTGGACCACAGCGCAGCCGAGAGAGTGTGTGCACATGGCCTCACTTTGCCGGGTCGCTGGGCGGGCTCTGTGGGTTGATGGTCAGCGCGCAGACCTGCGTGCACTCGGACAGGCAGTAGGAGCGCGAGCGGTAGCCCTCCTTGAACACCACAATCTCCTTGCTGCGGGGCAGGGGGAGGGGCAGGAGCGGGGGCATGCATGACTGGTTGTGCGAAAGATTCACGACACGGCCCTAGAACACCACAATCTCCTTGCTGCCGGGCAGGGGCGGGGCAGGGACGGGGGAGGGCATGGCTGGGTGTGCGAAAGAATCATGACACGGTCTTTGGGACATTTCGACCTCCTTGCTCTTAACGGAACCAAGGCAGGAGGCGGGAGCGGCAGCAAACTTGCATTCTGTGTGCCAGCCGTGGGGCCCACCTGGTGTTGCCCGGCACAGCAGCCTGTTGCAGGAAACAAAGAAACGCATTCCACAGTCGGCGCGAAGCCCCATGCCCCGCTCACCGCACTGACATGGGGCCCAGCCCTGGCGAACCCTGCCCTCCGCGGATGCAGGTAGGCACGCACTTGCGCGTGCACTGCTGGATCTGCTTGCCCTTGGGGCCCTCCAGCAGAGAGCCCAGGCGCGGGGCGGTGCTGCTGTCGGCAGAGGAGAGGCCTTGGGGCACCTGCGGGGGTGGGCAGCCGGGAGGCGGCCGTGCGGCCAGGCAGCCAGCGGCAGCGTCACCAGCGGCCATATACCGATTGCTGTTCATACATGGCTGGCCCTCCCCGCTTGGGACCTTCTGCACACGAAAGCTGCCCACAAAAGTCGCTGTCGACGTCCCTGAGGCTTGGGCGCCAGCTCACCGTCTCAAAATACTGCTCCTCCTCTGCTGCCTCAGGCCCTGCCGCCTGGCTGGAGATCCGGAAATCACCGCCGTCTGCATAAACAGGGGCCGCAAACGCCAGCTGCAACGCGGCAAGGGTCTGCACTGCTGCCAGAACTGCCGCTGCAAGGGGGTGACCACTGCCGCTGCCACCGCCGCTGCTATCGCTGCTGCTGTGCTGCAGGGCTGCGGCTTCTACTGGTCGTTGCAACACGGGTTCGACTGTCATTGGCCGCCGCCGTTGCTGCCTGCTGGGGCTCCAGCTGCTCTGTTTAGGAGCGAGCCGGCCGCCTGCTTGGCTTTGGGCGCTCTGTGCCGCTGCAATAATCATGATCACGTGCTGCAAGTCGCAAAACTTTGTGCTGACAGGCGCTGGATGGCTGGATGGGGCTGTGTGTGTTGCGTGCTGGGCTGCCCCCCTCAATGCGGGCTATTCTTCACGCCTGGTGCTTTCGGAGCTTACTTACAGTGCTCATGCATTGATTATCCTTTCCTTCAGCCGATGGCACTGACTCCAGGCAAGCACCAAGCACTCGCCATCTGCCCACAGGCTTGCACGTCCCACTCGCTGCTGTATGCGCTTCTGACCGTCATGCATTTCACAATTTCTCAACTGTAACTTATGCAGAACAGCTGATGGCGCTGGCGCTGCAGCAGGCACAGCCGCAAAGGGAGCGGCGGCAGCGGCGGCACGAGCGGTCGGCAGCAGCATTTGCACCACTGCTGCCAGGTACAGCGCAGCAAGGCTTAGATCTAGCGGTGGAGCAGCAACAGCGGCAGCCGCCCTGGCCGATGGTTGCACAGCAGGCAGCAGATGCTGAGGCATCATGCCCACTGCGGTCGCAGCGGCAGCAGCAGCAGCAGGAGGCATGGCAGCAGCAGCAACAGCGGCAACATCAGCAGCATCCTGCGTGCAGTGCAGCGGCGGTACAGGCAGGGGCTGCAGCAGGACAAGCAGCGCAGGAAGCAGAAGCAGCGGCCTACCATACGCCAGGCAGCTCAGGGCAGCACGCCGGTTCGAAGCGCAAAGCAGCGACGCTCGATGGCTGTGCAGACCACCAGAGTGGCCCCCACAAGCGCGCTGCAGCGCCGGTGCTGCTGCAACCGATTTCTCCACTCTTGCCTGGGATGGTGTAACAGAATGCTTAAATGCACAATGCTGCCAGCGTGCAAGTTGCCGTAAAGAGCACTGGCTGCAGCTCCCTGGCTGGCAGGATGTCATGCAGCGGCCATTTGACCCAGCCCCACGCCACCCATGCTGCAACGGTTTCCACAAAAGGCTACCAAGACTCATGGCAGCTGCGCTCAGCCACTCCTGAAGCTTCTCAAGCTTGCAAACTGCCTGTGGGACACGCCATTGGCTTGCTCTTTGCTTCACTACTGTACAGGAGGATGCAGCTGGAAGGCCCTGCTTGTCGCTACGACTCAAAGCGCAGTACGCACGCAGCCTGCCAGCATCGCCATGGGTTCCCGGCAGCGATCCTGCGCTGCCTGCCTGCACCCTCACAGCCGGGACTGGTGCGCCGGCGGCGGCAGCAGCGGCAGCTGCAGCTCCTGCTCGGGCGGCAGCGGCCTGAAGAAGGCTTCGATGTGCTCTGGCCGCACCTGCAGAGGCAGCAGAGCTGGCTTCAACGCTATCAGCAACTGTGGTGCATCTGGTGCCTGTTGGGGAAGCAGCCTGCCTGAGTTCTACCACTGGACCTGCGACAACGCTGGAGCATGCCCAGCCCTCGGCATACCACCAGCAGCCGGCCCGGCCCCTGGGCTGCTGCACATTCACGGCCCTCCCCGGGCCAGCACCGCGGCTCACGTTTTTGAGGCTGGCGGGCTCCCAGCGCGGCGCGCCGCTGCGGCGGATCAGCGCCGCCTGCACACCCTCGTAAAAGTCCGAAGCCGGGCTCATGACGCAGCGGTGGACCTGCGGCGGCGTGTGAGAGTGTGTGTGTGTGTGTGTGTGTGTGTGTGTGGTGGTGGTGTGCGATGTGTGTGCGATGTGTGTGGT
>KQ481942.1:138950-165282 GCA_001430745.1 Auxenochlorella pyrenoidosa
GTGAGAGTGTGTGTGTGTGTGTGTGTGTGTGTGTGTGTGTGGTGGAGGTGTGCATGTGTGTGCATGTGTGTGTGTGTGGGGGGGGGGGGGAGGAGGGATCTGCTGGGGGAGGTGCCCCGGCGCTCCAGAAACGTGGGAAACAGCCACGCTGGGCGCGCTGCTGCCGGCCAGGCGCACCTCGGCAGGACGAGCCAAGCAGGCGGGCACCTTGGGCAGACGGGCATGCAGAAGGGCAGGGGGCGCCAGCCCCTCACCATGCGGTTCTCCATCTGCAGGCAGGCGCCCAGGTCCATGCCCGCGCCGCGCCGCAGCTGCTCGAACGACAGCTTCTGGCTGGTGGGCGAGCCCCTGCGCGGCACGGGGCAGGTGCGGGTGGGTGGGTGGGTCTTGGCGGGGGGGGGGGCTGAGAGCGCGCTGCTTGTGCAGAGGGTGATGCCCAGCTATGCGCGATGTGTACATGAAAAGAATGGAGCCGAAATATGGGTCCTGCTTCCATGCGCCCGCACCGCTCTTGCGTCTGCCCCCGGATGGCTGCAACGCTGCACTGCCGATGCCCGGCCCGGCCCCTTGCACGCGCCCTGGCTCATGCAACGTGCGCCCACCCCCGCCACGCCAACCCAAGCCCAGCCCAGCCCAGCCAAGGCGAGCTCACTCTGACATTTGCGCGATGGCGTCGATGCCCCACTGCCCGCCGCTGCGCTCGCACTCGGCATAGACCTCTTCCACGCTGCCCTTGCCCCCAAAGCAGAAGTCGATGTCGGCCCTGGGAGGCACAGGGGCACAGGGGCATGGGCACGGGGGTTGGGACGCAAGGGCATCAGGCGGTGCGCATGCCCAGCGGTTCCTCCTCCTGAGGGCAGGTGCGTCAGCTATTGGGAGCACCCTGTGCCCACGCCCCTGGCGGCACAGCAGCAGCGCGCAGATGGGCGCAACAGTCAGGGTCCCAGCCAGGCGGCTGGGCAACCGGAACAGGGTACCAAAAGATTCAGGTGCACAGGTTGCAAAAAGGCGCGACCAAAACAGCCTTTCATTCTGTTCGGTGAGGCTGGCGGCTGGGCATGCGCCTGCCTGCCCATGCCTAGGGCATGTGTGCCTCACCGCATGGACTTGAGCGTGCCCTCTGGCAGCGCCTCCCGACGCTCGAAGGAGGCCAGCAGCTCCCCCAGCCTGCCTGCAGGCTCCCAGGGGCAGCATGGCAGGGCACGGCGCCCGTCACAGCAGAGGACAGGTGGATGCCAGGCGCCAGCATGAAGGCTGGCCCAGGTGCCTGCCCTTGCCCCGTGCTGGCGGAGGCTCGGGCGGCTGCACCTCGAAGCCAAGCCCTGCGCCTCCCCCCCTGCATCTTGCCTGCATCGCGCGCCGCAGGGCCCAGGTCCTCTATCGCCTGCAGCACCTGCAGGGCTTGCAGAGGGGCGGGCGCCGCCGCACCCTGGGCACGTGCGCTCACGCCAGCGCAGCGCGCACAGCAGCGGGCAGCCGATCGCCGGGGCGCTGCCCGCACGTCTCTTGCATTTCGCTTCACGATCCTGTGCAGCAGGCCCGCCCAGCGCACCTCCGGCAGGTGCTGAGAGGGGATGTAGTGGGTGGCGATGCCTGCATGCCGCACATCCACGCCCTGCGCGCCATGGGCAGCTCGAGCACACGTCTGATTTGGATGCACAGAACCGCAGCGCGTATCACGTGCCTGCACCGACGCCTCCCCCGTGGCACGCTGCCCGCCCGCAGCCGCAGCGCGGCAGCGAACGGGCCCTGAGCCACTGATTTGGCACCGCCCTGACGCGCGTGCCTCACCGTCAGGCGTGCCCCCGTCAGGGCCAGGTTCGTTCCCAGGCCCCCGCCCCGCGCACGCGCACGCGCGTGCCAGCACGCCTCACCGTCAGGCGTGCCCCCGTGAGGGCCAGGTACATGCCCAGGCCCCCTCGCAGGCGCGGGAGGAAGTAGGAGCCGCCAACGTCGGGGTATAGCCCGATGGCGCACTCAGGCATGGAGAAGACCGTCCTGCGCCAATGGAAATGAATGGAAATCCCACTGGTCGAAGATGAACCCCGCAAGGGACGCCAAAGGTCAGCTTGGAGCAGCCAGGCGGGCACGAGGCAGTGCGCCAAGGCCTGGGGCGTGGCATGCAGGGCACGAGGCGGCGGCTCGCTGTCGCGGCAAGGCGAGGGTTTGCGCTTACGGTGCCGGCAAAAGAGGGAGGGGAGGGGGACGGAAGCGCATGCAGCGGTTGGGTGCGCGCTCAACGCACGCAGCGTCGCGCCGACCTCCTGTGGCATCCATTGCCCTCAACCCCACCCAACCCCACCCAACCCCACACACCCACACACACGCACACTCACACTCACACCCCTCCCCACCCACCTCTCGGTGGCGACCCGGAAGGTGCCGTGCACCGACACGCCCACCCCGCCCCCCATGGTGATGCCGTCGATGAGGGCCACGTGGGGGGTGCGCAGGCGCGAGATGAGGTAGTTGAGGCGGTACTCGGAGTGGAAGAACCTGCGAGGGGTGGTGTGTGGGGTTGGATGGGGTGGGTTGGTGGTGGTGGGATGGATGGGTGGGTGTTGGGGGTGGGGGTGGGGGGGTGGAGGTGTGGGCGCGGCGACACGAGTAGAGAAGATGACAGGAAGCTGGCGGTAGTTCAGCCTTCTGTTCGTGCAGCGTGGAAGTGCTGCGCGCTGCGCGCCGCGCAGCAGCACGTTCTTGTGGCCGGTGTGAAGCGCCGCGGCCTGGCCCACCCTGCCGCTTCCAGAGAGGGAAGTTTAGGGAGCAACTCTTAGGGGGGAACGTGCGGGGAGGGCAGCCTTGCCTGAGCGCCTCGTCAAACTGCCCTGCCAGCCCCTGCTGCACAACCGTCTTCACGTCCCCGCCGGCACAGAACGCCTTGTCACCAGCGCCCTGCGCAGCAGGCGGCGCAAGCAGCAGCCGGGTTTGACCCTGTAAGTGTGATACAGACCAGTATGGCACGGCATGCCGCGGCCAGGCGGCAGCAAGAACCACACTGCAGAACCTGGCCCAGTCTGCCCAGGTGTAGGCTGAAGCATCCCAGCACCCAGCAAACGGGGGCGGACAAAGTGCTTTGCCACGAGGGGCATTGCTCTTGGCGTGGACGCCAGCGCAGCGCAGAATGCAACATGTGCCAGGCATGGGGTGAATGCGACAGGCAGGCAGGGGCGTACTCGCCTTGAGCAGGATGCAGGCGACACCGGGGTCGGCGTCCCACTGCGAGTAGAGCTCAAACATTGCCTCCACCATGCGCGTGTTCAGGGCGTTCAGGGCGCGGGGGCGGTTGAGCGTGGCGATCGCGGCGTGGCCCCGCACCTCTGACAGCACCTGCTGGTCGTGGCGATGGGTCGAAGTCAGTGTGGCAAGGTGGCTGGCAGCAACAGGGCAGCGCAGACGAGTGCTGGCGAGCAGAGTGAGCGCTACTGCTGCCTGGCTGCGTGCCATTGTAAGTCACCACCGGCGTATCCACATTGATAGGAGCAGCGCTCGCCTCAGGCTCTGCAGCGGCTGTGCTCATGGCGGCACGGTGCGTGACTGCAGCCACTGCTCCTGTCCGTGCTGAGGTTGGCGACGGTGGCGGTGGTGCGGCTGCCACCGACGTCAGCGGTGCTGCCGGTGCTGTCGGAGCAGCGTGAGCCGTGCTCGACAATTGCCTTGTCATACAGCAATGCACAAGCCTGCTCGCAGAGGCGCGCAGGCGGCCCAGCATAAGGTTTGCGGTTGGAGTGGCCTCCTGCGCGGCCTGCTTGTGTAGCGATCGCAATTCTCAGGCGTCAGGAATGTAGAACATGGCTTTTCCCGCTTCAAGACATTGCAAACATGCCGGGAGCCCAGCACAGCGGGCGTCACCGTCAGCGTTGCCCGCAGCGCCCCGCGAGCCACATCAAGTCCACCCTGAGCAGAGTTTCAATTTGAACATGTGAGACCCTCCCACTGCATCAAACAGCCTGGGAGTTGCACCATTCATGCGATGTAAGGTGCGCTATGAATGGTGCAATTGTGCAGCACAGCTCAGGGACGCACGAACACAGCAGCCAAGTCACTTGGCAACTCAGCGGGTGGCGCAGAGCCCCTCACATTATTGTAAAGATGCACAGGTGTCACAGTTCTCGAGACAGCGATGTATGTGTGTCCCTGTGGGGTGCCACCAACAACGAGGCCAGGGTGGGCTGCAGCGAACCGCCTGTACCTCCACCACCGGTGCACCTAAAACCCTTTGCCCTGGCTTCAGCATTGTCAGTCTCAGCCTTCTGCAGCTTAATCGAATGCCAGATTCGGCTCTAATAAAGCGCCTGATCTCGCATTGCCAGCAGTTGAAAAATGCGCTGTGCAACACTACAAAGCTGGGGTCCCACTCTTGACTGGTTGAGGCTTGGTCTCAAACTCTGCGCATCGACAACAGTCTTCCTTCCAGTATCAAGCCGGTCTGGCCGGCCGTATGTGGCCTTTGCGCAGCAGGTTTGCCACTCGTGCGCTCGAGGAGGTGCGCCAAGTTGCGAGCCCCGCTCGATATGATCGAAACGTTGCAAGACGTCGCCGGGAACACACCGAATACCGGGTTCGCTCGAGTCCACTACCCCTGCCGCCGCTCCCGCCGCTGCCGCCGCCCACCCGCGGGCACTTCCTTGCTGTGTGCACTCGGCGCATTTGCAGGAGTTTATCCACCGACGAAACAGGACGCTGCTGTGGCAGGATGCGTGCTGGGCGGCTGTGTGGTGCTTCCTCAACGCTCGACGTGCCATCAAGGTCGGTTTGTTGGCATGGGCCGGCGCCGGCCGCGGCGCCCTGCAAACCGAAGCATCCCAAACGTCACCTGCCAGAGTGAGCGCTCGCCTGCGCAACCAGACATACAACCCATGTGCTCCTCGCACGCCCAGTTCCTCGCCTTACATGTTGTAGGCACGCGCTGCGCAGGCGCCAGCAAGCGAGCAGTTGCTGCTTGTCGTTCTTGGGGCGGCCGCGCCCCTGCTGGTGGCCCTGCTGTTCAGGCGAGCATGCCGGCTGTTTCCAGCCGAGCAGCGCTTGCAGCCCTGCTGCCTGACTTGCACTGCGCGCTGACCCTGCTGCCTGGCGGGAGGGCCCTTTGGCCGCAGTCTTTGCGATGCTCGCACATGTGTTTGCAGTAAACCAGCCGCTGCGTGGCCTGAGCCCCGCCAAGGCTGCCTCCGCCCTGCAGGGTAGAGTGGCTCCTGCGGCGGCGGGTGCAGACAGTGACCGCGCTGCGCATCTCTTGCCTGCTGATTGGTGCGCGAGTCGGGCACGCTGTGTCCCGGGCTGGGTGCCCCACTTGTGCCCTTCAGCCCCCGCCCCCCCCCCGTAATGGCTGGCGCAGCCATGCTTGCCCGCCCTGGAACGTCAGTCAGCGCACTCACCATGCCGGGGCGTGTGCACCCAGTGGGCCAAGCGCTGCGCCCGCTGAGCCACAGGGACGCTGACCCTCGCTCGCTTGCCCGCCGGCTTGCCTGCAGCCTGGAGCCTGCAGGCAGCGCGGCTGAGCAGCGCTTGGCAGAGCGGTGGCGCCGCCGCCCCGATACACATGCAAACCGACGGTTGGGGCCGCATGCTGGCTGAGGCGCGTCCGAGATGCCTCGCTGGCTCGCAGGATGCGTATGCTGCCTGCTGCTGCTCCACTCCTGTGACCCACAACCCGGGTGCCTGCTTGGCAGCCCTGCAGAAGCGAGCAGACTGGAACGTGCCATGCATGACTGGCGATGACGTGTGCCAGGAGTGGCTCTGCTTGTGTTGTGTGACTCACTGCGTGACTCACTGCTGCCGCCCTGCCGGCCCTTGCGCCGATAATGGCACCCTGCTCCCATCCCGCGCTGCAGGTGGTCTCCCTCCAGCTGTCGGTCGTGGCCTTCACTGTTCCGCTGGCCACCGGCCTCCCCCAGGCCCTGCTCAGCCAGCTGCTGGCTGCTGACCTCGCAGCACGGCAGTGCCGGCTAGAGTGTGCAGGCCTGGGCTGGGCGGCAGCATGCTCAGCAGGGCAGGGCGCCGCCGGCGGGGCTGCCGCGCTTGGCGGTGCCGCACCCAGCTGCCCATCTGCGGCACAGGATGCAGCGCTGTGGTATAGCACAGTGGTGGGCGCAATCCGGCAACGGGTGCCGGGCAGCGGCGCCGCCCGCGGCGCGCTGCCACTGGGCGAGCCCGGCTGGGCGCGCAGCACTTGCCTGGGGCGCTGCTTTGCCGCGCACACTTGGATCCAGGTGATGCGCAGCAGAGGGCTGGATTAGCATGCACGACTTGCAAGCGGGCCGCTGCTTGCAAAGCGCAGCTGCAGCGTGCGCAAGCAACTGCGAACGTGTGGACATTGGCTGAGGCATGCTGCCCACCCATATGCCCCCTCCCTGCCTGCGCCCCATGCGTCTGCCCCGGGCCCCGCCCCACGGCTGTCGGTAGCGCACTGCCTGGCAGATTGCAGTCAGCTGGATAGGCGCTGCTGCCCCGGGTGCCTGCAGGTCACGCTGGGCACGCTGCTGCCGCTGGCGGCGCTGTGGGCGGTGGAAGACCGCCAGAGGGGCAGGGCGCTGCAGGCCTGGCTTAAGGAGCCACAGCAGGAGCGGGAGCAGAGGCAGGAGCAGCAGCAGCAGTGCGCGACTGCTGGAGCATCGGTTGGGCCTGCGCACGCTGGCGAAGCAGGGCCCGGCAGGCCGGGGAGGCTTCCCCGACCCCTGGGCCTGGCCTCCTTGGCTGCTTGGTGTGTGGGCACTGCCTGGATCCTGTGGCTGGCGCTGGAGGCGACGCTGCTGTGAGCAGGGCTGGCCAGATCACACGCTGGCTAGGTGAAGCAATAATATCATTCTCAAACAGCCCTCCCCGTTGTGCACCTTGTGCCGCCGTCCTGGGGCCCCTCCTCTCTCTGCTGCTCCGGCATGCAGCAGCAGCGTCACACATGCACTTTATGAAAGGAGGAATCATCAAGGACTTGGCTGGGGGCCACCAATAAGGGCCACTGTGGCCTGTTGTAGGGGGTGCTTGGGAGTGCAGGAGGATGGTAGGTGATAACAGGAAGCAGATGGAGTGCACAGCTGGAGCGCAGCTTGGCATGTGTGAATTGGGAGCCTGGCAAGTGGGAGGCGGTGTGTGGAACGAATTTGGAAGGAAGGTCGAGGATAGATGCTGGATGTCGGCTGTGCCCGCCAGGCTGCACAGCAAGGAGCATCCATGACGGCAACGGCATCCCTCACAAGCACGGCAAGCCGTGTAACCAGCCCATGGGCACGATACAATTGGAACCAGCCCATGGGCATGATACAATTGGATCGAGCAGGTTTGATGAGTTTGCAGTCCAGATGCGAGCGTGCCGCCAGCATGCTGCGCCTAGGAGAAGCCGCCGCAGAGCAGCAGGGTGCCGGCTGCCACCATTCCGCCGATGACCGCGGCCGAGAAGGCTCCCAGCAGGGCTGGGCTGAGGGCATGGCACGATCGGTCCTCCTCTGCAAGGTGCCAGCTGGCACCCGCGCCTGGCTTGCCTGCGGCCCCAAGGGTAGCTGCCTTGCTGCTGCTGCAGGCGCCGCTGCTGCCGTCCACACCCTTGGAACCGGGGGCGGGGTTGGCAGCCTGCTTATCGGGTGGCGGTGTGCTGAGCGGCGTCGCGCGCATCGTCTGTGGCTGTGCCTGCTGTGTGGTTTGTGATAATAGGCTGGCAAGGGCAGCTGACAGCAGCGCATGCACGGCAGGCCAGTCGGCAAGCTCAGCCAGGGCCAGCAGCTGGCGGGCAGCCGTCGCCACACGGGCCAGGGCGGCTGGGGGCAGCTCCTCACTGCGCTCCTGGTACTGCAGTACCATGCCCAGCAGGCGCAGCACGCTAGTGCTATGCTTGCCAGGCGGCATGGTCGCCAGCTCAGCAGCGGCGCGCGCCTGCCTATCCGGGAGCACCAGGGCAGGCACCGCCGGTCCCAGCAGCGGGCCTGCAAGAGGGCAGAGTGTGTGCGCAGGGTGAAGATGCAGGGACACATAGGCGATGCTTAAGCGATGCAGCAGCAGTCGCTGAGCCGGTGAGAGGTGCATACAGGCGCAGAAATTCCGCCCTGCATGCAGCCTCTACTCACCTCGGCACACCTCGAACTCGTAGAGCCCCCAGCCTGCCTGCCAGCCAGTGGCGGCACCATTGCTGTCGCTGCCCTGGGCCCCGACGCTGTCGCCGAGCTGCTGCTGCCACTGGGCCTCAGCCACCCAGGCTTCCACCTCCACGTCTTCACCTTCCAGGGCCAGCAGATCCTCTGTGTCATCTGCTTCGCTGCCATCACAGGATGCAAGGCTGCTGCTGTCGCTGGCGCTGCAGGTGTAGCCTTGCTGGGCGTCTGTCCTGGCAAGGGACAGCCCCACAGCTAGGTGGCTGCCCTGGCGGCGGCAGTGCAGGGCTAGAGCGCTGCCGCCGCCGGGGGCACCGTCACCAAGCAGCAGCGCAGGGCTGCACCGCAACTGGAACGCGCCCGCTGCAGCCGACACAGTTGTGGCTTGCGGCGACAGCAGCTGCACGGAGGGCAGCAGCTCGCTGCCCGTGCTGTCCAGCCCGAGGCAGACCAGCACTGCCGGCCTGCTGCCATTGCTGCCTACCAGCAGTGCCGCGCTGCTAGTGCCCACTTGGAGCACTGCCCGAGGCACGCCCTGCAGCAGGCTGGGCGGCAGGCGCGCGAGCGCCTGCGCTGCGGCGGCCGGCCCGTTGCAGCCTGCAGCCTCCCTTCTGCTTGCCAGGGCTGAGAGGGTGAGGTGCACGCAGCCGGCGCGGACGGCAGTCGCAGATGGCGCGTCGCCCAGCTGCAGGCTGTGCTGCAGGCTGGCCCGCGCCTCCAGAGGCAGCTCTTCGGGCGGCATCCCGTGCAGCTGCGCCAGTCAACGGGTAAGATGGCATGGGAGAGGGCACGTGGTGAGGTGCAGCGATCCTGACCCTCTCGGATCCGGTTCAGTGCACTTTGGGGCTTCCTGCAGTGACCAGCGGGTAGCGGGAGACGAGAGGGCACGGCGCCTGCAGGCATAGGATTCCCACCTTTAGGCTGGCCCGCAGCTCCTCAAACTCAAATTCAGGGCCGAGGCTGTCCAGGGTGCTGGACAGCTTGTCCATCAGGCCTTCCTGCCCGACCGGCGCCGTCAGTGACAGGCCTCCAGGCTGGCAGTGCTGCCCCACCGCAAGGGGCCCCAGCAACTGCCCCTGTGGCTGCTGTTGCTGCTGCTGGTGCTGGTGCTGCTGCAGGGCGGCTCCTAGCTGCCAGCGCTGCTGTGAAGCTGGCAGCCCCAACAGATGCGCATCGCCTCGCAGCTCCTGCTGCAGGTGCTGCTGCTGCCATGCTGCTGCCGCTCCTGCTGGTGCAGCCTCTGCAGGGGCCAGGCCGCCCCAGGGCTGCCACCCTGGGGCAGGCGCGTCAGCGAGGCTGCCGTCGTGCGTGCCAGGCAGCATGCCAGGCATGGCACTGCCTAACAGAAAGGCATTTGCCAGGGAATCTGCACCAGGGCGGATGTAATCCAGCCGCAATTAGTGCACAGGAGGGGAAAGCAGCCTGGAATAAGGCTGGCGCCCCGCGGGCGTGGCTTTGGGGCATGGCCCCAGAGTCAAGTCAGGCAACCTGGAGGCTGAAGCATACTGAGCAGCATGCCCTCGCAGTAGGCAACCTCCTTGAAAGAGTGCTTTCATAGCAACCAAGCAGTGCACCCACCGGCATCGATTGCCAGCAGGTCATCAATGTCGGTTCCGCTGGTCAGCTCCAGATCTCCCAGCCACTCCAGCTGCAGCGCCAGCAGCGCAGGGTCGCCCGCTATGCCCGCTGCATCGTGCTCAGCAAGCCCGGCGGGCCCAGCAGGTCCGGCCTGTCCCCTAGCTGGCGCCGCACTGCCCCACAACAGCGCATCGCTGCCTGGGGAGCCGCCCATGGGGCGCAAGGCTGGCATGGCTGCCCCTGGCACCGGCGGAGCGCCGGCGGGCGCCGGCGTGAGGTGCGCCCAGAACACAGTAGCGGTTGTGGATGCGCTGTGCTGGGGCCGTGTGCTGGCACCTCCCGGGTGGCCGCCGGGCTCGCCTGGCATGGCTGCCTGCAAGCTGCCTGCCGCCACGGACGAGCACGCTGCATGGGAGACCCGAGTGGCACCCCAGGACGGGTTCTCTTGGCCACTTGCCTCATCCGCTGCTAGGGCTGCTGCCGCGGCAGCCGCCGCCACTGCCGCCGCGCGAGCTCCGGCGGCTCGGGATCGGCGCGGCGGCGCCTGGCGCAGCGAGCTGCTGCTGCTGTTGCCGCTGGTGGCACCGTTGACGGCGGGGCCGGCCTCTGCGCCGCTGCCAGCCAGGCTGCTGCTGGCCAGGCCCGCACTGCGATCCTTCTTGGCCACAGCGAGCGCAGCACGGCGCTCCTGTACACCCACAGTCGGGGTCTATAGTTGCTGCACGCCTTGTCGACCCCACTAGCGGCCAGATGCTTGTTTCTGAGCACAGCCAGGTGCTCGTTTCTGAGAACAACCAGTCCAAGACCTCTCTCCCTCGCACCTCCTCCTTGCTTCCATCCCCTGTCCAGCCCACCTGTCTGCGAGCGAGGCTGCTCCTGCAGCTTCTCTTTGTGCCCTCAAACTCAGAAATGGGGTGCAGGCGGGTGCACTGCGGGGAGGGGGGGGGGGGGGGGGGGCATGGACACACGATGCATGGAGGGCAAGTACTAAACAGGCACAGGCTGACGCGGTTCCACCAAGCAGCCGTGCAACAGGGCTTTGCAGTCATTATGGTTGCCGCTGTGGTGCAGGGCATTGCGTGCCGCCTCTGCTCGCCTGGGTCTGTGTCGCAAATTCTGTTGTGGATAGACAGACTTTAAGCCCAAACAAGCAAGCAAGCTGCTCGCCTGCTGGCAGAAGCGGTGCCGCCGGCCGTTTGCGTCGGTGATGCTGAGCGCTTGGAAGTGCCTCTCTGCGCGCAGGGGTGGGGCAGGTAGCCCTGCCCAGCTTGGCGCCAAGAACCTGCCCCTTGGATTTTCCTGTCCGCCAGCTGCTGGGTCTCCTGCGACATGGGGGAACCGTAGGCTGCGGTTCTCTCTTCTGGACTCTCTCTCACCACAAATGTGCTGCCGCTGGTAGAAGCGCTTGGCCTGCTGCAGAGGGGCTGTGCAGCCCTCAACCTGCGCTTGTGGAAAACCCGGGGGCATGCCACGAGTGACCCTGTGAGGAGGCAGGGCTGAGAGCTGGGGCGGCACTGGGTGAGGCAGAAACGCAGGGAGGCGTGCGCGGAAGCACTCTGGCAAAGCCTGCACCTGCCTTGCGCCCCCTCACCCTGCACTGCGCTCTCGAGGCCCTGCCACCACCACCGGCAGGGGGCTTGGCGCCATGTTCCGGCCCCTCCCAGCCTTTTACAGCCGTGCCGCCGCTGGCTGACGGCTGCATTGCTGCAAGGGGTGTAATGCAGCCGGTGCCAACGCTTGGGTCCACTGGCGGTGCCGCCAGGTCCGCCTGGCAGCGGCACCGCCGGCGCACTGGCCACTAGCCGTCGCGGCCACCGAAGGCGCGCAATTGAAGTGCTGAACCAATGAGCGGTTGGTGCGCCCGCAGTCGAGCTAGGTTGGCCGCAGAGGCCGACTTAGAGCACCGTCCACCAACCGCGCTTGCAGGCCCGGTTGATACTAAATACAAGACGTGAGTGACTTGAGGGACCACAACCTGTTCTTGCCCGGTGCAGCAACACTCTGTTGTATTGAGCCGTGCTGGCCCGCTCTTCAAGAGGTGCTGTTCATCATCCCCAGCAAAATCGGGAAGCTGCGATCGGCACACAGAGTTGCATAGAGAGCAAAGCAGGGGCCCTAAACCGCCAAACATCTCGTCACTGGCGCCCAGCAGACACTTGCACTGCCCCACTTGCCCGCAGCATCTCGACGCCCAGCTTACAGCGCGCTGCTGCGCTGACCTCTGCACCCTCCTCTGCAAGCCAGCATGATCTGATTTCGGCAGCACCAGCAACATTGTCTTGCAAGTAGAACATGCTGAGTTGGTGTGCCACATGCATGGGCACAGTGCATCTGTCGCACACCGCCGCTGCTGCCTGCAGTTTGCTGCTGTCGATCCCAGAGCGGGAAGGCGTTGCTCCCATCACCAGGGACTGCACAGCAGGAGAGGGGGGTCAGAGGGCGCACCAGAGGGGCGAGTGACGGGACAGACGCAGACAGTGTGACGTTCACACGGGCGCTGGAGTGCGAGATGCTTAGCACAGCGCACGGTGCTCAGCACAGCACGCCCACACGGGCACGGCGCCAGCACACCAACGAGCACGGCCAAGCCTTGAGCCGCGGGAGCAGAGGCGCCGCAGCAGAGCTTGCCTCTGGCAGTGAGGGCAGTTGGACTTGGAGCTGGACTTGAACCACTTGTACAGGCAGGTGCCGTGGAAGCGCTTGCGGCAGGTGCGGCACCTGCGGGGGCGCCAGTTGGGGGCCACTCGGGAAAACATATGAGGCGCCGCCACAGGCTTCTAGGGTTTAGGGTTCCCCGGCAGGTCCCATCGGGGCCTGGGACAGCAGCGCATGCAGTGCACCGCGGTCTGCCCGGCCAGCGCATGTGCAGGCAGGCATGCGAGCAGGCAGGAGGGCAGAAGGGCAGCCGGTCTGTCGTGCGCGCAGTCCCCCACCCCGGCCTCATGTGGGTCAGAACTCACCCCAGACGTGGCAACTGGCCGTTGGTGGGCTGGATGATGCTGTAGCAGATCAAGCACTCCTCCTGGCCTGCAGCCAACAGTTTGCACGAGAGCAGAGCGCATGAGAGCAGTTGCAGCACGTGGGAGCCAGGCGCGGCCACTGCTGAGGGGAAGAATACTGGCAGCCGTGCCATCAACTCGAGACTGCACCCGCAGGGCAGGCTGTGCCAGGCTGGCAGCACACAAGCGGGACAGGGCGAGGGGGCGCCCACCTTCAAACTCCTTGTCAACGTTTCGCTTCCACAGGCTGATGGCCTCCGCCACGCTGCCGTTCTGCGGGCACAAGAAAGCATGAGAAAGAAGGCATGAGAAAGTAAGAGAAAGAGGGCCTCAGAGGGTAGAAATAGAAGCAAGGCTGAGCGCATGGGGTGCAGCAGTGTGAGGGAGCGTGTCGCGCCAGGCATCGCATGTGCCCGCAGCGGCGCTGCGCACAGCCCTGCCAGCAGCTGTAATTCTGTTTCACTGGGCTGTTGCCAGCACCACAGTGCGCCATCTACGAGCGAGCGAAGGCTCATGCGCGCAGCAGGCAGGCGCTGGGCAGCAAACAAACACAGGGGCCGGGGGCCGTGCATCACACCTGCATCCGAAGGAATGCACTGATGGACAGCAGCCACTTGCGCAGGCGGCCCTCGGAGACCCCGACCTGCAAGTGCCGGATGGTGGGTGGTGGGTGGGGGTGGGGGTGGATGCTTGCCCATGGGCCGGATGAGCAGTTGGCCCAAAAGCGGCGGTGGGCATGCCAGCAGGCCCGCAGCAGACGCGTGGCTGCTTGGCATGCCAGCAGCATGGCCAGCACTGCTTCCCATGCCCAGCGCAAGGCCCGGCCTGCGCCCGCGCCCCGCACCTTGCGCCTGCACTCCAGCTCGGGCGCGCGCAGCGGCATGCTGGCAGGCAGCCGCACTGCAAGCTCCAGCAGGTGCCCATCCTCCACCTCCATCACTGCAGTGCAACAACATCACGCAGCATGGGTGCGTCATGCCTGCTCACATGCACGCTTCGATGCTGGCAGGGTACGCCCGGCTAGGCTCCCTGCTTGCACGGAACTGTGGACAGACATGCATGCACCCACAAACCTCTCGGCTTGTCTCGGATGCAAGCGACAGCCAGAATTGCCTGGCCATGCTGACGCGGGCAGGCGTGCACACCATGCCGCCCTCACACCTGCGATGACCTCACGGCTGGTGGCGTTGGCCCGCACCAAAAACTTATCAAACTTCCCAAATGCAGAGGCAGCCTGCACCAGGGAGGCTTGGGCAGCAGGTCGGCGGCCAGCTTGAGAGGTGCTGTGCTGGCGTTTGCTGAGCAGAGCTGCTCAGCAGGTTTGCTGAGAGTAAGATGGTGTGCTTAAAGGTATGCCCGGCTGCTGCCCCCCTCACCTGGGTCACTGCAGCCAGCTCAGCTGCCAGCAGCTGCCCGCTGACCGCCGCAGAGGTGTAGCGCTCAGTGGCGGCAGCGACGCCACGGTCCCGCAGGTCTGCAAACCAGAGCCGGGCCGAGGCCGGCAGCGCCTGCAGCGCGGCAGCGTACAGCAGCGCAGCAAAGCGGCGCTGCCGCTGCGCCCGCGCCGCGCCTGGCTCGGCCTCTCCACCCGGGAAGGGGCCCAGCTCCGCCAGCTGCGAGGCAAAGCCGCAGTCGCCGGCAGCGCTGGCGGGCGCCCCGGCTGTGGGGGTAGCTACGCCGGCGCCGCTGCCCCCGGCGCCGCTGCTGTCGCGCCGGCTGCTGCTGCTGGGGCCATCCAGGGGCAGCAGGGGCAGCAGGGCATCCAGCACCGAGGGCACCAGGGAGTGCCCCTCCTTCAGAGCCTGCGCCAGCAGCCGCCTGCCGTGCGAGTCGGCCGGCGCCGACAGCAGGTGCGCCAGCAGCAGCGCCCAGCCGGAGAAGAAGGCGCCGTCACCCGCAGCCGCGCGCGACGCCACCGCCGCTGCCAGCTCGGGCCGCACCCCGACCAGCTCTAGCGCAGCCGCAGCATCCCCGCTGCCGCCCCTGCCAGGACCGGCCTGCTGCTGCTGCCCCTCCAGTGCATCCTCGTCCACTGCCTCGGCCGACGACAGAGCAGAGATCAGCTCGGGCTGCTGCAGGATGGCGGCAAAGGCGGCGGCGGCCATGGCGGGCGGCGCAATGCCCGGCAGGCTCAGCGCCAGCAGCGCGCCCAGCGCGTCCACGCCTGCGAGCAGGGAAGTCGAGGGCAGAGCACCTTGGCGTGAGGGCCAGAGGGAGCCTGGTGTGGTAGGCCAGGCTGCTGGTTCAGTCATCCTGCCAGCTGTCTTCATGCACCCTTGCAGGTACTGCATGCCACCTGCTGCCAGCTCACCTGTAGAGTCCATGCCAGCGTTGGCTCGGTCCACCGCCGCCAGCAGGAAAGCACGGTCTGCGGCACGCAGCGTCGTCGCCACGTGCTGGCTCAGCAGCTGCCAGGCTGCCGCGGAGCTCTGGCGCGAGCTGTCTGCCGCCTCCTCACCGCCCATCCAGCCTGCAAGCGTCGCAGCCGCTGGCTGTCCGCTCACCGCCGCTGCCCCGGCCATGCAGCCGGCCGTGACAAAGAGCTGCAGCATGTCGGAGCAGGCGGCTGCCTCCGCTGCCTGCCAGTCTTTCTGGGCCAGGGCGCGGCTGCTGCCGGCCGCGGCTGCCGCGCGAGTGTACGCTTGTAGCGCGGGCAGCAGCAGCGGCAGCAGGCTGCCATCCAGGGCTGCCAGCTCCGACTCGAGGCTGGCTGTCACCCTGGCAGCCTCCCGCCTGGCCTGCGCACCACAGCATCAGCAGAGGGAGAGTGGGAACCTTCAGCTGCCCAAATTGCACCTTGACCACACGAATCAGCACGCCATGATGGCGACGCCTGCAGCAAACAACAAAGCACCGGCTGCTCCTGTGGCTGCTGCTGCAGGCGGCTGCCCACCTTGTCGGAGCGCTCCAGCACGCCCTTGAGCTTGAGGCGGCGGAAGAACTGCAGAGCAACCGCCGGGCTCTGCATGTCAGCACCCACAGCGATCTCGCTTGCGGCGGCGCACACCGCCCCTGCCACCCGGGCCGCTGCAGCCGCCAGGGCCGCGGTGCACTGCGCAAAGGCCCCCCGAAGCACGCAGAGCAACAGGGCCCACTGCTGTGTGGTCAGCTGCTGGCTGCAGTATGCGAGGCAGCTGTGTGACAGCTGGGCAGCCGCGGCAGCGATGGCAGGCGGCACCGCCGGCGCGTCGCCTGCTCCTGCGGCTGCAGCCTGCAGGCCAAGCCCCTGGTGCTGCAGCAGCTGCAGCAGGGCTGACCGCTCCTCTGCCGTGCAGCAGCCCACAGGCGCCTTCTCTGCCGGTACTGCCGCCGCCGCTGTGCTTCGCTGCTGCGCTGCAGACGGAGGCGGCGCCGCTCCAGGATGGCGCGGGCGCAGCCTGCTGGCCTCTGTTTCGCGCAGGGCGCTGGCCTTGGCGCTGCCAGCAAGGCGGATGGCGTAGGATGGCGGCTGCACAGAGTTGTCGACAACAACCACCTGCAAGAGGGAAGAGCACTTCCATGGTTGGTCTCCGCCGTGAGCAGCCGCGCAGGAGAAGAGGAAAGAGGCAAAGGCGTGCAAGTGCGTCAGCGCAGCAGGCAGCCGGCTGGAACGCTGCCCTCAACTTGCCTCTGCTTCAAGCCAGCTGCCGTCCTGCTGCCGGTACCACACAGCGTCCCCTGGTGCATAGCTGGCTGCCGCAGCCTGCTGCTGCTCCTGGTCTGCTGCCATGGACGACGGGGCCGCTGGCAAGGGCAGCTGTGCCGCCGCCTCCGGGCCAGTCTCACAAGGGAAGCATGCAACGGCCGCCTGCAGCAGCTGCAGGGCAGGCGGCTGCTCAGGGCCCCCCGCGGCTGCTGCCGCTGCGGCGGCCGGCTCTGCTCCAGTCGCTTCATGACAGAGCCGCTGCGACAGCTCAGCAAGGGCTGACTGTTCCAGCAGGGCACTGCTGGCTCGGAAGGCTGGCGCCACAATGGGCAGCACCCGACAGAGCAGGACTGGGGGGAGCCGCTGCTGGCTGCTGGGCGCGGTAGCTGCTGCAAAGAAGCCGGCGGCCGCAGCGGTGCTGGCTGCACTGCCATCCACGGCCGCCTGCAGCAAAGCGGACAGCACTGCGGCGTGCACTGGCGAGCCGGGTGCGGCTGCTGCTGCTGCTTCCAGCGCTGGCTCCAGCAGGGCGACGCCTGCAGGGCTGGCCACGTGCTGCAGGAGCTGCCGCTGGTGCTGCTCCTCCCGTGCACCCTGTTCCGACTGCAGCGCCGCAAGCAGCTGCACCGCAGCTCCAGCTGCCGCCGGGTTGCCACCTGGCAGCAGCGACTCAAAACCGACGGCGGCAGCAAGCGCCGAGAGGAAGCAGGCTTCTGCTGCGCTGTACTGGCTGCTAGGGGCCGCAGCAGACCGGCTGCTGCCTGCAGCTGCCTCGTCAGCGACCGCGGCGCCTTGCCGGCCAAGCAGCAAGCCTTGCAACAGCTGCTGCTCGAGCTCGCTGCCCCTGCCCACAGCGGCCAACAGCAATGCAGTGGCTTCCGCCGCCGCCGCCGCCGCTGCAGGCGAGGGGTGCGCCGCCAGCGTGCCCTCAACAGCCCCCTGCGCTGCATGCAGCAGTCCAGCCTGCTGGCCTGCCGGCGCCCTGTCAATCAGGGCCGCCATCGCTGCAGTCTGCTGCCACAGCTGGCGAGCGGCAGCGCACACAGCGCCGGGCTGCAGGATGATTTCCACCGACTCGGCCTCACTGTCATCAAGAAAGGCGCTTGGGGCGTGCCCCTCGCTGCCGCCGCTGCCCGCCGCAGCCGCCTCCTCAGCCTCCTCAGCCTCCGCGGCCGCCTCGCTCACCAGCAGGCCAAACGCTGCCGCCGCCAGCTGCAGCCGCAGCGCGGCGATCTCGCTGCTTGGGCTGGCATCCAGAGCGGGCGACAGCAGCACGCGCTGCAGCACATCCAGCGCCGGCGCCGCCGCCTCTGCTGCGCCGCTGACACCGCCGGCCTGGGCTGCCAGGGCGGCCGCCTCCTGCAGCTGCTCCAGCAGGCGCCCAAGCACGGCAGCCTGGGAGCCAGCCGACAGCAGGCTGGCACCGCTGCCGCCGCCAGCAAGGAACAGCATGAGCAGCTGGGCGAGGTCGCTGTCTGCTGCAAGCAGGCGGGAGCCAGGCGGGCCCAGCGCCGCGGCTGCCGCCCTGTCCAGCTCGCCAGTGGCGGCTGCAGCGGCCGCCAGGTCAGCATGCCCCCCAGACACGAGGTGCTCCAGCAGCAGTGCCGCCGCCGCCAGATGCTGCTGCTGCACCAGCTGCTGCAACACATCGCCCAGCTTGCGGGCTGGGTGGTGCACCTGTGGGGAGAGGTCGGAGCAGCCGGCGCGGAGGTAAGACCATGCAGTTGCCGAGGCAGTTGCCAAGGCGCAGGCTGGCGGGTGCGGCAGGACTGCAGGCGCAGCCTGCCAGGGAGAGCAGAGGGCGGGCTTGGCGGGGTTGCAGGGGGAGCGAGGACTGGTCACAAAGCGGGCATGAGAGGAGGGGAGGAAGGGCTGGAGCCGGCCTCACCTGCGGCATGCAGGAGAGCAGCAGGTCGCAGCTGGCTGCTGCTGCCTGGGGCTCCCGCTCCTCCGTGAGCCTCCTGCGCACCCATCACAGGGAGAAACACGCGCGATGAGGAACGCGGCTCAGCAGCAGATGGCCATCCATTGTACCCTCCCCCGTGGCCGTGCCTCTGCGCTGCGCGACCGGGCGTGGCGGGCTTGCGGCCTGCCTTCGTTCCGCCACACACAAGCCCTAGCCCCCCACCTCACCGCAGCACGCTCTCTATCGTGAAGCTCGCGCTCTGGTGCAGCCGGAGGGATGCAAATTCGTCGGCTGCTGCCGCCGCTGGGCTGCCCCCTGCCCCCTGAACAGCCGCACCCTCTGCTGATGCAGTGGCTGCGCCAGCTGCATCGGCGGCGGCATGCTGCGGGAACGCCTTGAGCAGGGCGGCGAGCAGGGAGGACGCTGCCGGCGGGGCACCCCCGCCGCGCACTTCGGGAAGCAGCAGCGCTACCAAGGGCTGCGCCACTGCCGAGCCCAGCACCGCGCGTGCCCCCAGCCCGGCTGCAGCATCCAGGGCCGCCACAAGCGCTGCCGCTCGATCAAACACCGCGCCGGCGCCGCCGCCCTCTGCTGCCTGCTCCTCGCCGCCCTGCAGGGCTGCCTGCACCGCAGCTGCCGCGCAGCTGCCCACCACGCCGAGCAGCTGCTCCAGGCGCCGCTGGCTGCTGCTGCTGGCGCCAGGCTGGCCAAGCTTGCCGACCACCCCGGTGAGGACCGCTGCCGCCTCGGCTGCCTGCGCCTGCTCAGCCGGCGCACCCAGCACGGCCGGCAGGAGCTGCGGAGGCAGCGACTGCTGGAGCAGGTCTTGGCAGTACCGCTCCCCCGCAGCTTCCCCCGCGCCGCCGTCCTCCCCTGCTGGCCCCGCAGCCGCTGCGCCGCCATTCACTGCTGCCAGATGGTCTGCCTTCAGCAGGGCATACAGCAGGCAGTCCTGGAAGGCCTCGGCCGCCGCCTGGCGGGACTGCTTGGACGTGGGGGGCAGGGAGGCCAGGCCCTGCCAGACAGCCTCCAGCAGAGAGGCAAACAAGGCGGGCCGGGGGCCCAGCACTTCCTACAGGTGGAAGCAGAGCGAGCAGGCGGTGATGCGAAGCTGCACCACCGGAGACGAGCTGCTGGCCCGGGCTGCCCAGCACCTGCCGCACCAGGACAGCTTGCTGGGGCTGCCCAGCAACTGCCATACCAGGGCAGCTTGCCGGAACTGCCCGCACTGCACCACAGCTTGCAGGGCGGCGCAGCTCCGGCCAGCTGTCCTACCTCTGGCAGCAGCGAGACCAGCGGCAGCACGGCAGGGAACGAGGTGGGCGCCGAGCCGTGGCAGGCGTGGCGCAGGAAGGCCCACAGGCGCGGCAAGAAGGCCTTCTGCGTGGGGAGGGGGCGCGCAGGCGGACGCACACGCGTGGTGGATACGCTCATCACTCTGCCCTGCAAACGACCGGCTGGCTGCTCCCGGCCACACGCAGGAGAACAGAATGGAAGCGGTCTAAGGGGTGTGACAGATGCGGCCGCCCCACCAACCGCTGGGCTTGCCTGCATGTTCACGTGGCGCCAGCCATCGGGGAAGGTTCGGGCGTAGGCCAGCAGCATGGCCCACAGCGCCTCGTGCGTGCCAGGCTCCTTGTCGCCCAGCGCGCCCAGCACGGCGGGAGCAGCAGCGGGCACAGCGGGCGCCAGCAGCGCGGGCGCCCGCGCCGCCGCCGCCGCCATCAGCAGGTACGCCTGCCGCCGCACCAGCGCCGCTTTGCTTTGCAGCACGGCCTTGCATAAAGTCGGCTGCTGCAGCTGCGCTCCGATGCCGTCCAAGAGCTCCTGCTCGGCTGCCGACCGTGGCACAGCCGTGCCCTGGGCGGTGCTGCTGCTGGCCCCACTGTCGCCGCCGCTGCCGTCGCCGCCTTCAGCCAGGTCCAGCAGAGAAGCCAGGGCCATGCACGTGGCCGCAAGCACGCGCTCATGCCTGTCTTGGAGCTCCTCGATGCTCTCCTTCTTGGCATCGCCCAGGCTCTGCGGGGTGCTGGCCAGGTTGTCGGCAAGGAGCTGGAGCACCTGCGGTGGGACTGGTGCCGATGGGTGGGGGTCATTGCTCCTCGGGAGGGGTGTTTGCAGCAGGGGCAAGTTTCTCTGTGTGACAGTCGGCCAAGGTGACTGGCATGCATGATGTGGTGGCTGCAAACTGGGACCAGGCGAAACGAGCTCGGCAACTTGCATGGGTAAATGGTCAAGGCCAGCCTGGGCCACAGCACACAGCCATGGCATGGCGCGCAGAGGCAGCAGCCAGCAGCACAGCACACGGATGCAGCAGCCAGCAGCATGTGTAAAAACCAATGCACAGCCGGAGGCGGCATGCAGACGCGTCCAGGTGCGCGCCAATGACCGGGCTCAGAACTCTGCTCGTTAGATTTGTTTCATCACAGGTCGGGGGCTGCTGCCCGCGGCGCTGCTGCGCACCGTGGGACTGGTGACGCCGCAGGCACTACGGACAGCAGGAACCCCTGTCAGAGCCCTTGCGCAAAATCTGTTGCTCGTCATTGCCCAGTGCATCCCTGGTGCATCATGCATGCATGTAGCAGGACCAGACTGTGCGATGTGCACAGCAGCACGCAGCCCAGTGCATCAGTCACGCAAGCACAAACAGGCTTGGGAGCAGAAAAGAACCTGACGGGCCACATGGGAAGCAGCACACAAGCCGGGAGGATGGGTCAAAAGCAGCAGAGCATGCAGGGGCAGCAGCAATGCTCACCCCACATCCCCGCCGCCCCGCACCTCTGCACGGCAGAACAGCACCGCCTCGCGGCGCTTTGCAGCCGCTGGGAAGGCGGCGGCAAAAGCTGCACGCGCCGCCGCCGCCGCCTCGCCATGCACGTCGCTCTGGGCCAGCCACCAGGCGGGGACGAGCGACTTGAGCAGCGGGGCAATGCCGCGGCCCACCGCGGCCGCCAGCGCGGCGCTGACGTGGCTGGCCTCAGCGCGCACAGCGCGGTTGTTGTCCAGGATGAGGCGGCCGTACAGGTAGGCCCAGCTGGGGAGGGCGGCTTGAAGGTCGGCCGCAGGCTTGTCCTTGGCCAGGACTCGCAGCGCCTGCCACAGGGGGGGTTGCGATGTGTGCTCAGGGCTCTGAGGCGCTGCCACCAGCGACAAGGCTGCCTTCACAGGTTGCCAAGGCGCAAGGCTGCTTCTCGACGCCGACTGTGTTTGCCTGCAGGATGCTCTGCTGCATGCACCCCATCTCCATGCATGCATTGGGGGTAAGCTTCTCGCCCCTTGGCGGGGCCGTGCCCCTGCCACACCTGCAGCGCCTTGAGCTTGGTGGTGGCGTCCCGCTTGGACAGCTTCTGCAGCTGCTGCGACAGCTCGCCATCCAGGTCGGCAGGGATGATGGCTGCTGCACGCACCGCCGCCGCTGCTGGCTCGCTGCTGCTGGCGCCGCCCGCCCGGGGCGCCGCCGCCGCCACCTGCCCAATGTAGGAGGCGCCAAAGGCGAAGCCGCCGGTAGGAGTGCTGCCCGAGAATCTGCATTGTATGAGAGCGGTCGAAGGCTTCTGCGGTGGCCAACACTGTTCATCACTCCTGCACAGCGATCACAGAGAGGGAGACATATGCAGACTCACCCTCCAAATCCGCTACCGCGGGCAGCCTGCAGCGCCTCGGCCGCCTTGGCGCTGGAGAAGTGCTTGCCGCGACCTTTGTCTCCCTTGTTCCCGCCCATTCTGACTGCAGGCCCCACGGGCCGCTTTTTCAGGTGGGAGACCCCCGATCAGACACAATCGGAGCTCCACCAGCATTGCTGAAGTTGCCTGCCGTGGCGGCTGTCAGCGCAGCATGGCGGCCGGCCGCCTCCTCTCGCGGCAGGGTCATGCCACCACAGGGCCTGCATCTGCACCTGCATCTGCATCCCGGATTGTTTGCTGATGTGTGCTACCATACTTCAAGTGCAATTGCACGGTCCAGCCGGGTGCTTGCCTGTTCATCACCAGTGCTAGCCCCATGACAACGCTGGCTGACACGCTCATGGGCAACGAACTGGCATGCCATGCATACGGCGTGGTGGTCAAGTCGCCCCGCCACCTGATGCACAACATGCCAAAGCAGAAGGTGGCCAATGGTGAACCGCCCGGCATGAAGGCTGAGGGTGAACACCGAGCTGCTGCGATCTGGTGTCGTTACGACGAGCGGGCACCTGGGCCCACCCGTGTGTGCAACATTTCTTCCTTTCCTCCGCAACGCCGTGTTCACTTCTTACCATCCTCGTGCATTCCAATCATCCTGGTGCATATACAGGCAAGAGGCACGCGCCACGCCGGCTAAACAATCGCCCGAGTGTCCAGCTGGCGGCAGCGGCAGTGGGTGGCACGGGACCACCTTCTTGTCCGCTGCGTTCATGCGCTGTAGTGCTGCTGGTCCAAAATGTCCTATGGAATCGTGGACGAGGAACACAAGCTCGGCTTCGTCGTCAATGACAACTTTCAGGGGAACGAGGTCACCATCTCTAGGCTCATGACCATGGGCTTCGAACAAGAGAGTGAGACAAAGAGGACTTGAAGACAGGGAGGGCGCGAAACAGTACTGCTCGAGCAGCGTGTGTTGGTCGGTGCGTGGACCAGGCACTGACCGGGCTTTCGCCCGCAACACCCCGAGCGCGGAGCAGAACGATCCAATGAGCTGCATAGCCCCAGCTGCGGCGCCCGCGCAAGGGCTTGCCGCCGCCGCCGCTCCGCCAACCCTGTGCCAGGTTGCCCTTGCCTCACCGCGCCTGCTTGCCCCATGCAGTCGGGGCACTGGCGACGGGCGAGGAGGGAGTAGACAGCATCATCCACTGCCCCACGCTGCGCGATGAGCTGCTGGCTAGGTGGGCACCAGAGACACTCTGCCCAGCACCGTGCAGCTGAAGAGTTAGGGTTCTCAATGGCGCGGTGTTCTCTCGACGGCCTTGCTTGCACCCCGAGAGATGACAGTTCTTGCAGGCGTGACAGGAACGCGCCTCGCTGCTGCTGCACATGGCTCAAGTTTTTCGGCCGGCGCACTTACCGCTGTCGTCTCAGTCAACGCACTCGCACTGTCGTCTCTTCGAGTCGTTGCAGGGAGTCACCTTTCATTAGCCACAACTACTTTGGCGGCGGCTTTGGTGAGCGCTGGGTGCCGGGCGCATATGCACCCTCCTGTGTCCCATCGCCCCGCGCGAGCATCACCCACGCAGCCGGCAGCCGCGCATGGCGCTGTCGTTGCATCCACCGCTACCGTTTGTGACCCCCACCCAGGCCGCAACTTGCGCATATCGCTGCCCTTGCATCCGCCGCTGCCGTGGCTGACCCCACCCGAGCCCCGGCGCCTGCAGTGTCGGATGAGGACCGGGTGTGCCTGCAGTCGATCAAGTTTGCGGGGGAGCGGTCGGCGGGGCACCGCCGCTCGCAGACCAACCTCGCGGCGTTGTCGCTGCGGCAGGCGGCGCCGAGCAGGCGCATCAGCGAGGACACGCAGCCGCTGGCGGGCTACCTGATGCTACCTGACCATGCCATGCGCTCCGGGCCGCGCGAGGTGGTTGGCGGATGGACTTACCTGGCGAAGGGGGGCTCGCCTGATGGTGCCTGCCCTTGAGCACGCAACACGGCTTGCACAACCAAGTGCATTGAGGCAGCGATGCGGACCAGCGCGCGAGACACGTGGCGCGCCCTGCGTGGGCTGGTGCGCTGGGCTCGCTGTGCCGCTCCCGAGGCGCCCCACCAGCACGGACCGCCTGCCTGCGCAGCTGCGCAACTGCACTCCCCCGTCCTGTCCCACCTGCTGCAGACTATCTACCACAACCCCAAGGACACGCACATCGCCATCTGCACCGTGGGCGGCATCTGCCCGGGCGTGAACGACGTGCTGCGCAGCCTCGTGCACAAGGTAGGGGCCCCCCTCACCTGGACATACCCCCTTGGCATGCCTGGGCTGTGCGCGCCTGCACCCATGTGTACCGTACCGCAGCATGAGCGGCGCTGGTCCGGATGCTTGCCGATAGGCAGGGGGCAGCGCACCTGGCAAAGCATGGCCCCAGCGCTTCAAGTCATCTGCATCCCCTTCATGCGCCGCCGCATCGTGTCGCCCCCCCCCCCCCCCCCCCCGGCTGCGCAGGCGGTCGACTACGGCGTGCCGGAGAACAACATCCTGGGCATCCGGTTCGGTTTCCGCGGCTTCTACGACCGCGAGCACAAGCCGGTGGTGCTGACGCGGCGGTGAGGTCGGGGAGCGCGGGGTGTGGCGCCCGCGCCCGCGCGTGCTGCGAGCGCGGCGCGCGCGTGGCGTGTCGGCAACCAGGCGGGGCGCAGGGGGCGCAGCGCAGGGGTCCGCCGTCCGTCTGCTGCTGCACAGTCAGCTTGGGGTGCCTCGGCGCCCCCTCTGCGGGCCGCCCCTGCATTTCTTTTCAAAGTGGCGCACTTGCTGCACGGCCCGCCACACCCCTCCACTGCCCTCTCGGCGCCCCAGTCCCGCACTTGCTGCTGCACTGGTCTCACCTCTGCGCTGCCCTCCTGCCCTGTGCCGCAGGATGGTGGAGGAGATCCACCTGGAGGGCGGCACCATCCTGGGCACCTCGCGCGCCGAGCCCAACGTGACGGAGATTGTCAAGCGCTTGGGTGAGGGCACGGCAGGGGAGCTGGGGCGTCTGCTGTGGAGGATGGCGCGACCGCGCAGAGGGCGCCACGGCTTGGGCCCTGAGCTGGCATGCACGCAGGCATGCTGCTGCGAGCAGCGCTCTCCTCCTGCCGGTGCCGCTTGCTCTGCGCTGTGTCCAGCCTTACTGCGTGCGCTGTGACGCCCTGCCTTCCCACTTGCCCTTCAGACCTGTGGAAGATTGACATCCTGTTCGTGGTGGGCGGGCGTGGCGGCAACGCGGCGGCCGAGCTCATCCACCGGGAGTGCCGCGCCAAAAAGGCGAGTGGGGCCGGCTGCTACGCTTACAGGGGAATGCCAGGCGGCGCCATGTTGGCCGACAGACCCTCTTTGTGTGTTTGTGTGTGGGGCTGGGGGGGCATTGCTCTGCCATCTCCCGGCGAGTTTGGGTTGGGGCTCATCCGAAGCGGCACAAGTTGGACAAGCCAAGTCGCGTCGCTCCTGCCGTTGCGTTCCGCAGGTGCCCTGCTGCGTGGTTGCAGTGCCCAAGTCCATTGACAACGACCTGCTGCTGGTGGGTCTTCAGTGGGAAGGGTCACTTGGGAGTGGGGCATTCCGCGAGGCACAGGCTGATCGATCTGCATACCATGCCGGGGTGCAGCAGGTGTCAGCAGGTCTGGAACGCAGCCCCGATGGATCGCAAGCCAGGTGCCTGGGGTCAGCACTGCACCGCACCTGGCATCTATGCCGCCCAACTGTCAGAAAGCACTTGCCCCGCAGATTGACAAGACCTTTGGGTTTGAGACGGCGGTGGAGGAGGCGCAAAAGGCGATCCTGGCGGCAAAGGTGCGCTTCTGGCAGTTCTAGCAGTCCCTGACCTTCATGTGACTCCACATGCTGCCCTGGCAGCATGCCCTGATGCAGGTCGTCTCCACAGTACACCATCAGCTCTCAAACTACCCTTCTGGCACTGGTGCCTGCCCCCTGGCAGGTGGAAGCCAGCAGCGCGTACAAGGGCATCGGCATTGTGAAGCTCATGGGCCGGCAGTCTGGCTTCATCACAGTGTCGGTGAGGCAGCAATGGGTCCGTGCCGAGCAGGCAACCTGGGAGCTTCTGCCTTTCCGCTGCACAAGCTCTGGGCCAGAGGCGCATCCCGAGAGCTCGCCCTCCCTTCTCACCCGCTAAATGGGCAAAGCAGCTGCCTGTATGCTGCCAGCCGCTGTGCTGTGGCTCCAAACTGGCTGCTGGCGCTCTTACCCCTCCATGGGTACGGCGCCTTGCAACCGGGCTCCGCCGCCTGAGGCCCTCCCTGCGTGCGGGGCCACCGCAGCCAGGACCCAAGCTGCCGCCGCGCGTCCCACCCCGCCCTGCGTGCCCTGCAGGCCGCCCTGGCCTCTGGCCTGGTGGACGCTGTGCTCATCCCCGAGGTGCAGTTCACTCTGGAGGGCCCGCGCGGCCTGTTTGCCTACCTGGAGCGCATCATGACGGAGAAGGGCCACTGCGTTGTGGCGGTGGCAGAGGGCGCAGGGCAGGCAAGCCGCG
>KQ481942.1:176024-186459 GCA_001430745.1 Auxenochlorella pyrenoidosa
GGGTTACTGGCATGCATCGCAGGCATGGTGTCCAAGGCTGTGGGAGGGGGCGCAGTGGAACGCTGCTGGCCGAGGTTACCAACGCGCCGCCAGCATGGGCAGGCAGGCCCTGGCCCCATCCTCGGCCTCTGTGCCACGCGCCAGCTTGCACAGGCCGCGCACCCGGTGCCCACCTGGGTCGCGGATGTCGGCTGTGAAGTGGCCGCACGAGGCGGCAGGGCCCCTGTGGTTCACCACCGCATGCAGGCGGTACTGCCCCAGTGGCAGCTTGGCCCCAGCCCCCGCCGCCGCCAACGCCCCAGCCGCTGCTGCCGGCCCCGCGCCCGCTGCTGCGCCTGCCGGCTTGCCACCGCCGCCGCCTGCCTCGGCCTCGGCCTCTGCCAGCAGGGGGTCATCATCTTCGACAATCTGAGCCTGCAGGTAGGCTGGCGCCGGCGCCAGCAGGGTAGGGCACGCCGGCGCTGGCGGCCCCGCGGAAATTTGACTGACGCTGCCGCCAGCTGCTCCCAGCTCGCCATCATCTGCCCCTCCTGCCACCTCCATTGGCTCAGTCGCTGCCTCCTCCGCACGGGGCGCAGCCCCCGGCTCTGCAGCGCCCAGCGCGCTGTGCCGCTGCTGCTGGGCATGCTCTGCCGCTGAGCCAGCTGTCCCGGCTGCGGGCCCCTGCAGCTGCGCAGGCATGACCTCCCTAAAGATGTCTAAGATGCTCTGGCAGCCGCCTTCATCCCCCAGCTGCTGCCGATCTCCAGCTGCTGCTGCGGCAACGGCGCCGGCGGCGCCGGCGGCGGCCAAAGGGCTGGCTGCTGCCGCTGCCGCCGAGCCTGCTGCCGGCCAGGCGCCGCCCTGCTCCATCATGCTGAGCTTGATTGCCTCCTGCAGGTCAGCTTCCTCCTGCGCCTGAGCAGCAGCAGCTGGGCCAAGGGCAGCCGGGCCAGAGCTGCCAGCCATGCCAGACGTGCTGCCGACCGCCCCTGCCGAGGGGGCACCCGAGGCAGCGGCCGCCTGCTGCTGCTGCTGCTGCTGCTGCTGCTGCCGTTCATGCTCCAGCCTGCTCATCTCAAGCACCCGCTGCAGCTGCTCCTCCTCCTGTTCAGCCGCCGTCCTCTTGCGAGCGCTGTCGCTGGGCCGCCCCAGCCCCATCCACCACCGGTCCGCCAGCCGGCCGCCCCCAGCGTCCCTGCCGCCCCCGCCGGCAGCCAAGCCAGCGGCGGCTGCTGCTTCGAGCTCTGCCGGCAGCAGGGGCACCGCGTTCGCCGCTGACGTGGGGCTGGCGGCTTGTATGAGAGGGCACTCCTCCTCTTCCGCCGCGTGCCGCTGCTGGTGCAGGCCAAACATGCCGGCGGGTGGGGACGGCTGCCGTGCTGCTGGCTGCTGCTCCTGCTGCTCCAGCAGGCTTGCTGCCAGCGCCTGCTGCAGCGCTGCGTCCTCCTCGTCTGGCAGCCTGCAGGGGAGGCAGTTTGGCAGCCTGTGTGGTGGGCGGGGTGCCTGGCCGGACTGTTGCACATCACAAGAGGCCATGCCGGGGTGCAAGCAGTGCAGTAGGTTGAGCACATAGGCGCAGCATGCGCCCTGCAGGAACAAGGGCTGCAACTGTGCAGCCCAGCATGCAGACTGGCTGGCAAGCGTGCAGAGCAGTACACGCACCCGGCAGCCTTGATCGCTGCTGCAGGGGTGGCCTGCCACCGACGCAGCAGTGGCGAGTGCATAGCTGCAGGCGACAGCAGGGCGCTGGAGGCCACTGGCGTGGCCGCGCCGCCGCTGCCGTAGAAGGCTGCTCCCGAGCGCCTCAGCAGCCCCCCCTTCCCCTGCCCCGACTCTGCCGCCGCTGCTCCAGCTGCAGAAGCTGGGTTGGCACCCAGCTGCTCATTCTCCTTGCCAATCTCCTGCTGCTGCCCGCCCGGCAGTGGCGGCGCGGCTCCCGGCGCCAGAAACGCGCTCAGCTGCACGCGGTCGGCAACAGCCACCGGAGTGTGCAGCTTCTGGCACAACGCCTGCTGCTGCTCCGGGTTCCAGCTGACCTGCAGCCCCAGGCTCACAGCAAACATTAGTACTGCAGAGGGATGAGAGCTAGCAGTCCACACGGCATCCCTAGCCGCCAACCGCAAGAACCAGCCCTGAGCGCAGCACAGGCGTGCAGCGCAGCACAGCACCCACGCTCGGAGCTAGGGGCCCAGAGCCGTTTGCACCTGGAAGCGCTTCATGTGCAGCGCCAGCACGCGCGGCAGGCGGCGGATGCGGTGCCGCAGCTCATGCGGCAGGTTGGCGCCGCCGCACCCCTCGCAGCTCTTCTCCACCACCTCCTCCTCAAAATAGCGGCGCAGGAGCTCAGCCACCGAGCAGGCGGCCACGCTGCCGGGCTGCAGGGTGGGAGACACAAAGAATGCGACCCAGGGCGACAAGTGAGCAAGCTGCTACGACTCGGGCACCCCCAAAGGCATGCTCAACCAGCAGGGTGCGGATTCGATCCAGGCAGTAAGCGGCAGCGAGGCGTGGAGTCGGCACCATGATTAGTGCTGCACAGCGCCCCAGGAACGTCCAGGCGCCGCACGGCAGCAGTAGATCAGCAGGAGAATTGGGAACATTTTGCACCTTGAATGCAAGGGCAGCGCTGTGCACAAGCATGGCGCAAGCGGGAGGAGCACAAGCGAGCCGCCAACCTGCGCCTCTGGCAGCTCCAGGGACAGGTGCATGTACTCCTCCACCAGGCTGCTGGCATGGCCGCATCGACTGCAGGTCAGCTCGTGCTGCACCTGCAGGGAGGCAAGGTTGAGGGGGGAAAGAGGCATTGACGGGGAAGATGGGCTGGATATCAGGTGGACACAGGGCAGCAGGGGACTCGCACTGACGCCGGCAGTTGCCCGCAGGGGTTGGACACGAGACCGGCAGTGCCGCGGCCTGGCGGAGCTGACTGAGCATTGCAGCCTGCGGCGCATGGCAGGGCTGCCCAGACGGCACTCTCATGCCAAGGATGCAGCTGCAGGCATCCCCATTCTGTACTTGTTGTTCCCCGAGCGTGTCCACCCGTGCTCACCGCCAGGCTGAAGTTGCGGGCGGCGGGGTCGGACGTCTCCGAGACGCGCACCCTGGAGCGGCCCAGCCGCGCCACCTCGCGCGCCAGCACCTCGCGCTGCACCCCCTCCAGCAGCGCCACAAACAGCTCGTGAGCGTCCTGCAGAGGGGCCGTGTGGGCAGGGCGGCGGGCTGAGTCAGGCCGGAGCACGCCCAGCAGGTGTGGGATGCAGGGGATGGCAAGGCCCAATGGCGGCGAGCCCAGGCAGCTCCCGGGCCCAGCGTAACCTGAAGCACGACGGCTGCGCCTGCAATCCCCACGTCTACCTGCTGGAAGGTGCCGCGGAAGGCAGCGGAGGAGGCGTCCAGGGCGCGCTTCAGGCTGGCCGGCTTGATGTGCCTGCAGGCGGCAGCGAGAGCGGGCCGCGGGTCACTCACAACTGCCTCCCTGTCGACATCACCCGGCTGGTCTTCGTCTCCCACGACAGCCAAGGCGGTCTCCACAGCTTCTGATCACGCGGGTCGAGCAGTCCACAAGGCTTCTGACAGAAGGGACGCAGGGGAAGGGCGCAGGGCGAAAAGGCCCGCCCCCCCACCCCCACCCCCCACCCACCCACCGGTCGAGCCGGGCATCCCGTGCCGCCACACACTCCAGGAGCGCCGCGTACAGCCCGCTGCCGCTCAGCGGCTGGCCCGCTGCCTCCAGCTGCTGCCGCCCGCGCCGCAGGTCGCCCACAAAGGATGGCAGGCTCAGCAGCACCTGCGGCAGGGCATGAAATGAGGAACGCAGCGGGCATGTATTTGCCTGCAGGGCCGGCTGCAGCTGCTGTCCGGGCCCTGCAGCATGGCAGCGCATTCCGAGCACGCAGATTGGCATCCAAACTTACGCACACCCTACAAGCGACACAGACCTGCAGCACGGCGTTGAGGTAGCATGTGTTGCCCAGGTTCAGCATGCCGGCAGGGAGGCGCCCCAGAGAGGGCCGCATGCCACCGCCGCGGCGGAACGACGCCCCGCCGCCACTGCTGATCCGCTGCCGCAGCTCCTCGCCCTCCTGCTGCCGCTCCCGCAGCCACTGCCGATCCTCATAGCAGCTGCGCAGCTGGGTGCAGGTGGCAGCGCCGCGGGACGCCCGCGGCGCGGGCGGCGCCACAGGCAGCAACCGCGATGGGCCCAGCGAGGCAGGCGGGCGTGGAGCCGAGGGCGCGCTGGCGGGTGCTGCCCCTGCGGCGAGGGCAAGGCGTTGCGGGGTGTCGCGGCTTGCCAGCGCAGAATAAACAGCATTGAAATTGTGCAAGGCCGAGCCGGGAGACCGCTGGCCTCCCCGCCCACATCCCTGCTTCGACTGCGCCGCACCTGGCTCTCCAGACGGGATGCGCTGCTTCTTGGGCGTCGACTGTAAGCCATCCAGCAGGATTCCATCGTCCGCCTCTCGCTTGGGCGCGACTGGCTGCTTGGGCTTGCGGCTGAACACAACAACTTGCGCCCCGGGCGTCCTGCCGCCACCTCTGCCGGCCTTGCCGCCCGTCGCCATCGCAAGCATCTGCTTTGCACGGCCTGCACACGGCATCAGAAAGGCCCAGATCAGTTGGCAGGCGCAGGGAAGCACGAAAGGCGGCGTTTGAAGCAAGTGACTCACTGCTCCCGCCCACGCTGCCGCTGAGCGGCAGCGATTTCGATTTTCCATCCATGCCGGGCGCTTTTGGCAATGCTGCAACGGAGCCAGGAGAGGGAGCTCGAAATGCGGAGCTGCTGCGCCCTGCTGCGAGGCAGGCTGAAAACGAGGAGGGCTCCTCATGTGGAAGCGTGCTGAATCTGGGCTCTCGGTTTAGGCCTCAGGGCGGGCCGAGGCTCTTTCAGCCTCACCACCTGCACTCCGCCAACCCTCTCGCTGTGATGCTCTTCATGTGCGCTGGCCATGGCTCGCATCCACGACCACTGAGATGATCCTCTTGGTGAGCATGCAGACCACCAACCAGCCTTGCCAGGTGCATGCCTTGCTCTCTTGCCTCGCTGTTCTTCTCAGAAGCTGGACTTGATGGCACTTGTGCTCGAGGGGTCGGGAGCAGGCGGTGCGAGTCTCTCAGCGCAGCTCAGCCCCACGCCTGCCCCTGCCGCGTCCGCAGGTCGCAGCGGTGCAGTGGTGTAGCAAGCGCCCATCACTGTTTTCTTCAAGATGCCACGACTTCACTATTTTTTTGATCAAGACTCGCTCGAATGCGACCCAGACGCTAGCCAGGTGCGGATGCAGGCGCGCTTTCCTGCTCTGTCGCTGCATGCCTGCTCCTGCCTTCCACAGTGCTGCACCCCTACACGCTGCTCTTCACTTGGATTGGGGCAAGGAGGTCAATTCCATGATAGAGCAGAAGCTGACTCAAAAAAATGAGGATATCCTTTGGTTCGCTCGTCTGAGCCCCGCTCTTGCTTGCATCTGTCTGCGCTCTGGCTGTCTGCCTGCCTGCCTGCTCCTGCACATCCTTCCTATGGGCAATGAGGTACCACATTGATATGGCAGAAGCTGAGATCCTTCTGTGAGGATAAAATCAATATTGAAGTTATCGCTTATCTGAGCCCTCATGTTGCTGGCGCCGTCTGCCCCACCCCTCCGGCTTGCATACTCCACATGCGCACTGACCGCACTGTTGTGCACCCCAACCTCTGCAGGCATCACAGGCGCACAAGGCTGTCTGCACCTGAAGCAAGGGAAGCACTGGAGGTGGGGTCAGTGCCCCTGTCACATGACAGGCTCGCCGAATCGGCTTGCCCGTCATGTCACAGGGGTGACGACTCCACCTCTAGTGCTTCAGAGGCTCGCCTGCCATCCATCACGTGCACGCGCCTCTTGTCCGTAGTGTGCCCACCCGGAACAACCGCGGGACATTCCACAGTGTAAACCATCCAACAACTGCTGAGCAAACTGCTGAGGAGTTTCAGACAGCTGCTCCAGGGGAAAGAAGGGAGTTGCATGCTTGCACAACTCTGTCTTGGGGCACTGGCTTTTGCAGCATAGGGGGCGAGTTGGGGGGTGGATTGCACAGCCAGTGGGCACGCAGAGTAGACACGTGTCATGAAATATGCATGCAGCATGGTTCGTGAGGTCCAAGTACAGGGAGCAACTGCATCTAGCGCTGATGAGGCCGGCCCGGAGACCGCAGCGCGTGTCTACCACCTGTGCCGCTGCGGCGCTGTAATGTTAGTCTGGCCGGCCCAGAGCAGCTGCATCGGGGCCCCCACCCGCAGGCCGCTGCCCTGCCCCTCGGCCCGCCGCGCCCTTGCCGCTGCCATCGCTGCTGCCGCGCCCGCGCCGCCCGCCGCAACCCGGCAGGGCCGCGCAGCAGGCCCCCAGGCTGGACGCCCTCCTGCTCGCGGCGGCTGCCTGGTGCCGCTGCGAGTCTGGCGCCTCTGCGGGCACGGGCGGCCGCTTAGGGTCCTTCAAGCTGTCCAGGTCCATGTGTCGCAGCGCCAGCGCGGCGCCCAGGTCCAGCGCCGCCGACAGCGCTGCCACGCCCTGCGCCCCGCCCGCAAAGGCCTTGCTCTCCACAAACTGCGGGTCAGCAGGGGGAAGGGCGGTGTGGGTGTGTGTGGAGGTGGGTGGGTAAGTGGGTGGGCATCGTGCAGCCTGGATGGGCAAGGCGGGGGGGGTGCCTGCAGACTGCATGCATGCTGTGGTCATCACGATGCAACCTGCGTTAGGCCGGCACCCAGGGTGGGCGGTGGAAGGCTGGGCGCCATTTGAGAGGCACCAATCAAGAGGACCAGTCCAGGGGCTGGCGCTCTTTTCTGCTCTGGCCCCAGCACCGCTCCTGCCAGCGCCCTGGGCACACAGTGCCGCCGCTGCCCTGCCGGGCGTGCCCTCCCGGGCGCTCGCCTGGAAGACCGCCGCCAGCGACTGCGCGTAGCTGCCCTAACCCCCCACCCCAACCCTGATCCTCCAAACACAAAGACACACACAGAGCTTGCCTGCGCCCTGAAGACTGCTGCAAGCGACAGCGCGTAGCTGGCGGTCATGTGGTCCTTGGCGCGCGTGCCCCGCTCCATCACAGACAGCTCAAAGTAGGAGGGGCTGCGGGGGGATGGGGAGGTTGAGAGAGCTCAGAGTAGGAGGGCCTGCAGGGGGTATCGGGTGGGGGCTGGGAGCCGAGGGCGCGGCTTTGGCCTGCTAGCGTGTGCGCCAGCTTTCATAAACGGTCGTAGAATGTCGCTACAGCATCCGCTCGGCAACTGCAGGCCGCCAGGCGGTGGGGCGCAAGCGGGCTGGGGGCACAGCAGGGAGCCTGTTGCCGAGCCCTCACCGCAGGATGAGGTTACCGGAGGCATCGATGGTGACCCGCTTGCCCGACCGCTTGAAGCCCCACTGCGGGGCAAGGGGGCGGGGCGGGATGGGGTGGTGGGGGGTGGTGGGGGGTGGGGTGGTGGGGGGGGGGGCGCGGCAGGCATCCATGGGCTGGGGGCCGGGCTCGGGGGCGGGACATGGGGGCGGGCAGGGCGGGGCGGGACGTGCAGCAGTGCCTCAGCAACGGCCACGGCCATGCCCGCTGCCTGCATGCCCACCGACTCCTGCCACGCCGCCGCCGCTGCTGCAAGGCTGGGAGCGCCCGGTCCGGCGACTTTCCCACACATGCAGGCAACGCGAGGGCGGCACACCTTGGGTATCCATGGGATGGGGTCCATGCCATTCTGCGACACACAAAGGCAGCATAGCAGCTCAGCACGAGTAAGCGAGCGCAGTACGAGCGCCCGCGTGTGCATGAAACATGCCCTCCAGCCAGGCAACCACGGGCCCACATGCGTAGCAATGCCTTCATAGAGCCGCACCTCAGCAATACAGGTGCACAAGTGCATGCAGCAAGCGACGCAATGGCGGCGGCGCAGCGTCTCAGGAGCGACTTGCCAGCATGGCCCAGGTGTCAGGCACCATCTCCTCCTGCTCGTGTGCAAAGGCGCTATTCCCGACCTGCTTGCACGGGCCATGGCTGGCAAAGATTCAGCAAAGAACAGGAGCCATGTGGAGCCAAGGCCAGGGCCCATGGCAGGCAGGGTGCGCGGCCACGGCGCTGCCAGGCAGCACCTGCGGCGAATGCAGGAAGCGCGCTGCCTCGGCTGGCGTTTCAACTGCCGCGTCCAAGCAGCTAAAGCAAGAGAGTGACAGCTGGCGGAGCGACTCGCCCGCGGCGCCCCCAGGGTGTACACAGTCAGGCGGCTGGCAGGGAACTGCTGCGCAATCTCTCGGGACGCCAGCACCGCCAGCGCGCCGCCCAGTGAGTGCCCTGCGGTGGCAACAGTGAGAAAACAAGCCCTGGGCGTGTCGGATGAGCAATTGCATGCAGCAGCTGGGCGTGTGCGGGGCAGCCAACGCATGTCCCTTGGCCCAGCGGGTGGTCATGCCCTGCATGCTAGGATGCAGCAGCAGGCTAATCGTTTTACTTCAGCCCCGTCGAGTCACGCCTGTGATCCAGATCCGCAGTGGTGGGGAGCCCTCGGGCCGTGCGCCATCCAGCGCGCGCAGCCGCGCCAGCACCTTTTCGTTGAAGCCGGCATGCAGCCAGGCGGTGGCAAAACCCGCGTGCGCCTGCAGCGGCGGCCAGGGGCAGGTGCCAGGGGCTTTTGCATGCGAGCCCCCGGCTCGGACTGGCAGACAGGTCGCGCTGCCTACAACTGCCCCGTGCCGAGCAGTGTGCGAGGAATACATGCCTGAATCAGCTGGGGAGGCTGCGGGAGCCACTCAGCTGCCACCGCAGCACCCTGGATTGAGCATCTGTTCAACCTCTCGCAGTGACGGCGGACAGCATTGGCCAGGGGGTGCTGGCCACCGCAAGTCCTGCCCCTTTTGGGAAGAGCAGCGGGCACCCGCCGAGAGCGGGCTGCAGAAGTGGCACGCACCTTGACCACACGGCCGCGGTAGCGGTGGACAGGAACAAGACCCCGAGGGTAGCACACCGCATACGCCTTGATGTCTGTCAGCACGTTCTCCAACGATGCGGTGCCTCTGCATGGGGTGGCCATGCACGCAGGCGATTCGCCAGTCGACTGCTGGCAGCACGGGGCACGAGCCAGAGGCACCAGGCAGCGCTACGCGGTCGGGGCGTCTGTGTGCTGGCAAGCAGGTGGCAGACCGGCACCTGAAGGCCACCACGGCTTGCGAGTCGCTCCAGCCTGCACGTGTGGCCGCGCCAGCAGGCAGGCATTGGCATGCGGTAAGTTGTTCGTAAACTCACACAGGAGGCAGGGCTGGCAGGCTACTCACTGCTGGCGCATGCGCACTGTGGCCGCCCACCATATGCGCCCGGCTGCAGCACCCACCTATCACGCAGTGTGTGTCGGTGGTGTCATCCCACACAGAGTCCCAGCGGTCCAGGTCAAACAAGGACAGTGCTGCGCAGGGGTGGGGTGGGGTGGGGGGTGGGAGGTGGGTGGGGGGTTGAGGGGCTGAAGGGTTTGGAAGTGGGAGTGGGTGGGGTGGGGGAAAAGGGGCCCGGGACCGGGTTCGTCAGACATCAGGCAGAGCTTGGGCGCCTGCCACCCGGGCCCAGAGCCGAAGCCTCCAAGGCTTCCACAACAGGTTGTGCGTCTCGGCTGTAGTGGGGACACTGCCCCATGGCGGGTGCTGGCCTAGGCCGCACCATGCGCCGCGTTGACGTGCTCATTGTCCAGCGCCTCCTCTGAACGGTACGCCAGGCGGGCCCAGTAGAAGAGCCGCACCGCTGCAGGCGGGGCATGCATGGCACGCAGAGCGCTCGCTGAGAGAAGACGGCAGGCACTGAGGGGCAGCTGCGCTCTGCAGCAGCAGAACCTTTGCATTCCCTGCTGGCACGGCGCTGCGCAAAGCCTGTTTCATGCACCACAACGGCTGGACGCCACACGCCCAGCCTTGCCCTCCCCCACCGCCGAGCTGATGCAGCAGGGGCCTGGCAGAGCGCCTATAGGCCTAAAGGCCATGCCCACCTGTTTCCATGCAGAACATGGGCTCCTGTCGCAGCTGCTCGGCAGCTGCTGCGGCGCTGGGCACGCCAATCGCCTTGGCCAGCCCTGCCATCGCCTTGGCAGGCAGGTACGCCACAGCCCCGGTCACTGCAGCCTCTGCCTGCAGCGGGTGGGCAAGCAACTGACACATGAACCCAGGCAGGTCCAGGGCGCGGGCACCTTGCAAGCCCGGGCGGCACAGGTCAAGCAGTTCTTGGCAGGTGGCAGGTGGCAGGCAGCCTGCGAGTCCCCACCCCCGAGCCCGAGCACGCCAGCAGCTGCATGTAGCTGCACCGCACCTTTTCCCCGCCAGTCATGGGTCCTTCTGGCTGCGTTCCGGCTGGCTGCCCCTCGGCTTGGTAGGCAGCCAGGCGTTGGTCGCGGCGGCGGAGGTCGGCGGGCATGCCCGCCCGCGTCCAGCTGAACTCTTGCAGGAACTCCTGCGGTTGTAGAGAGAGTGTGTGT
>KQ481942.1:193646-205396 GCA_001430745.1 Auxenochlorella pyrenoidosa
ATGTGAGGGCCACAGGGCAAGCACCGAGGAGGCAAATACGTTTTGAGAGAAGAAGAGGGTGAGAGGTCGCGAGGGTTCCCCATTGCATGCAATGCAGCTGCTTGTTCTCAGTGACGAACGGGCATGCATGGTCACGGTTGCATCCACAGGGCCGCTGCACTCATGCTGGCCTCTTTTCCACCCCCGCTCGCTCGCTACATGCCAGCTGCCGCGCAGCGCCCTGCCTGGCAGCAAGCCAGGCCGCCCGCCCAAGGCGGCAACGCACCTCCTTTAGCGCCCGCTCGCTCAGCACGTGCCCGCTCCTGCGCAGCACCACGAAGCGCGACTTGCCGTTGAAGGGCAGCCCGGTGATGGGGCAGGCAAAGCGCGCGGGGATGTCGGCGGCGGCCGCCTTGCTGCTGGGCGCTGCGCCGGCGCCGCCGCTGCCGTCGCCGCCCCCAAGCTTGAGCACTGTCAGGTGCTTGAGCGAAGTGATGTGGGCCAGCGGCCTGGGCATCGACTTGTTGAGCAGCGCCTGCGGGGCGGTGGCGAGGCAGAGGGACAAGAAGGACATTGTTGGTGAGGGGGTGCGGCACGTGGGCGCAGCAGGCCGTGAAGCTGGCAGCGGCTGCCATCCGGCAGCGGCAGCCCTGCAGCGCACCGACGCCTGCTGCCTGTGGGCCGCACAGTTGGGCAGGCAAGGCAAGTCGCGGCGCTCGCCTGCAGCACTGCACCCTTGCTGCGCACCCACGAAGCCTGCCTGAAGGCATCAAGCCGCCCCCAAGCTTTGCCTGCAGCACAGCGTACTTGCTGCGCAACCAGGCTGCCTGCACGAAGGCCGCTCACCCAACCCCTGGCCCCTCGCCTGCAGCACAGCGTCCTTGTTGAACAGGCTGCCCAGCTCGTCAGCCACGCAGGGCGGCTGCAGCGGCATGCCGCTCAGCTGGCAGGTGGTCCACCGCGCCAGCCGCTCCTCTTCTGGGTTCACCTGCGCACGCGGCGGCTCGGGGCAGGTCTCTGATTGCATGTGCGGACGGGGGGCCGGGAGGGGGGAAGCTCCAGCAAACACACACCGGCAGGAGGCAGCCGGCCAGTCGGCAGACCCACAAACAGCCTTCACCTTGTCTGCCTTTTTCCCCGCGTACATCTCCAGGTAGCAGGAGCGGGACTCGGCGCCAGTGGAGCCGCCATCGCCGCCGCCGCCTAGCAGGCGCGGCAGCAGCTCGAGCGTCGCGCCCGGGGGGACGCCTGCTGCTGCCAGCGAGGAGTGCGGGTCCAACGTGCGTCCGCCGCACACCACGCGCTGCAGTTCGGGGGTAAAGAGAAAGCAGGAGGATGAGTGCAGAGGCCAGGAAGGCCACCAGTGCGACCACCTGCCGCCGCTGCCACCGGCGACCCTTTCTGGCGCCTCACGCACAGGTGCGGCGCCGTTGGCGGCTTCATAGGCCTTCAGCCCGCTGACAGATGCCACCGAGTCGCCCGGCTGCGCCTGGCAAGCCCGCATGGCGCCTTCCGGCAGCCGCACGAAGAGTTGAAGCACCATTGATGCGTTTGGGCAGTGTCGGTGAGTGCAGGATCACGGCAGAAAGGAGAAGAAGGCAAGGGAGAAGCCACAGGCGCTCGGACTTGTCTTCAAGTCTTGCCTGCTATGCTCGGCGTTCACCTCTCGACCTCGCATGCGCGATCTACGGCGTGCCCAACACTGTGGGGGCTGTCAGGAATTGGCTGCAGAACGCTAAGGAGCTCCGCCACAACTCTGACAGCGTCGCTATGCGGACGGCTGGGCAATTCACGCTACATCCCAACGTCAGCGCATCGTCAGAGGGTAAGATAGCAATTGATCTGCAGGAATGACTGCAGTTTACGGCAAACTCTGCGCTGGCTTCACCCTTGCAGGCTTTCTGCGAACCCAAATGCTCTCTCACGCAGCTCAGATGGCTCTCTGAATCGAATTGCAGAGCTCAACACTGCCGCTCGCCGCGCTGCTCTTGCCGCCGCCTGCCGCTGCTCGCCGCCAAGACACCCCTCCCCACCTCCCCCATCACAGTCGGCTTGGCGATGCCGCAGCGCAGCGCAGCAGAGGCGGATGTTGTGGTGCGGGAGTTCCATGAGGCCCTGGCGCGCTCCTCCGACATGGCCGTGGCCGTGGCAGCCATTCAGGTGTGCTGCAGTGCGCTCAGCTTCGGGCTGTTGAGTGGAAGCTGCATCAGAGAGCCGAGCCATTGCCGGGCTGAAGTTGGCCTGCATGATGGCTTGTTTCAGCAACAGTGCTCACCAAGCATCCCCTGCCTTTCTTGTCAGAAAGCAGGCCCGCGCGTTCAAGCGGAAAGGTGGCATGGCGCATGCCCATGCGCCTGCCTGATTGGCTGCCCGCCCGCACCCCGCAGGCGCTCACAACCGTGATCAAGAACAGCACGGCGCAGACGATGATGGGGCTGGAGCGCGAGCTCAAGGACGCGGCCGCCTCCCTGCAGCGCTGCAACCCCACAGCCATCTCGCTCAAGGCCGGCTGCGAGCTCTTCCTGCGGTGCGTGGGCCCCTCTTTCGCTGGCTTCTCTTTCGTGGGCCCCCTTCATCACTGCCTTCTGCCTGTTGTTGGATTTTTTCTGCCTGCGGTCTGTGGGCCTCCCTCACCAATGCCTCCTGCTTGTTCTCATTTGTGTTGGCGCCTTACGCGTGCACACTCAGTTGCCTGGTGTTCTTCCTCGCTAGCGACATAACTTGGCCTGCTGCCACCCTTCCTGTCCCTGCCCCACACTTACCCTTGCCTCCCCCTCCTTTGTGCGCTCAGGTACACCACCCGCACGTCGGCGCTGGAGCTTGACACCTTCTCGGCAGCCAAGAAGCGGCTCATAGAGCGGGGGCAGCACTTTGCGGGTGCGTTGGGGGGCGGTGGGGACGGCGCGGCCCACCAGTCGCGGGCAGGGGCGGCACGGCGGTGCTTTGGCATCAAGCGGTTGTTCGCCGGCCTGCATGCTGGGTCGACAGAACCTTGAGAATGTGTGCAGGCATGCAGGGCAGCAGGTCAGGCTGCTGCAGTGCAGAGCCTGGCAAGCAGCTGGCTGCGCGCAGGGAGTCCCGCACGCATTAGACCGCAGCCAAGCACGTCCTTTGCCCGTGCCGTTGCAGAGACGTCCAAGCGAGCACGGGCGACCATTGCCGAGCTGGGCGAGCGGTTCATCCGGAAGGGGGCCACTGTGCTGGTGCACGGCCACTCGCGCGTGGCCATTGCCATCCTGCGCAAGGCGGCAGCGGCGGTGAGAGCCGCGGGGACTCGTGCGTGGCCGCTGGGCGGCGCAGGGGTGACGATGCAGGCATGGCACTGCGCTGGTGCGCTGCAGGCTGCGTGGCCGCGGCGCGGCGGCGGCGCTGCGGCGTCTGTCCGGGTTCTCGCCTGGCGTCCTCCTCCCGCGTTCTTACCCCACGGGCCTCCGCCACCAGCATTGCCACACTGCCACTACGATCTCGCCCACAGACCCTTTCGCCCCACCCCCACCCCCAATCCCACCCTCACCCAACATCCCTACCCACTGCCGCCGCCATGCAGGGCAAGCAGTTCAGCGTGATTGTGACAGAGGGGCGGCCCGACGAGACGGGGTTGACCATGGCGCGGGTGCTGGAGGAGATGCGGGTGCCCACCACGGTCATCCTGGACAGCGCGGCGGCGTACGCCATGGAGCGGTGGGTTGGCCACGGGCCTGTTTTGAGTGGCTCGCTGCGGCGCTCCATCTGTGCCTTGCTGGCGCTGCCTCGCAATGCGCGTTCCCCGTTAGCCCTTGGCAGGGCGGGCCTGCAGGCGTTGCCTGTACAGCTGGGGGTTGCTTCCTAACTTCTCACGAGCATGTTGCCGTATGCCTCCAAGCCCTGGCCGTTCCAATCCCTGGCCATCCCACACCCTGGCCATGATGCCTCCAAGCCCTGGCCATCGCAGACCCTGACCACCCCCCCTGGCGCCCCCTGCAGGGTGGATCTGGTGCTGGTGGGCGCCGAGGCGGTGGTGGAAAACGGCGGCGTGATCAACAAGCTGGGCACGTACCAGGTGAGGCAGTGGAGGGCGCAGCCCGCCCTGCCCTGCTGCCGCGCCGCGCTGCGCCTGAGCATGCGGGCTGGCACAGCTCTGGAGCAGGGCTGACAGAGCAGGGCAGTCGGGCCCCGTGTGATGACCTGCCTGGTGCCCCCCTCCCAGCAGGTGTCCATCGCGGCCAAGGAGCACAACGTGCCGGTCTACGTGGCAGCAGAGAGCTACAAGTTTGCACGGTGCGTGGGTTTTTGGGCCAGGCACACAGCGCTGGGTGCTGACTCGCAGCGACTCTGTCGATCGCAGCGCTTCCTGGGTGGCGCGCCTGCTGCACCCACTCACAGACCCACCGACCCCACCCACCCACCCCCCACCCACCCGTAGACTCTACCCCCTGAACCAGCGGGACCTGCCTCTGGAGCGCAAGCAGCTCGACTTTGGGCCGCTGCTGCCCGCCAGCGTCAGCATCGACAACCCTTCGCGCGACTACACGCCGCCGCAGGTGGGGGTGGGGGTGGGGTGGGGTGGGGGCGCAGCACAGAGCGCACGGCGCTGGCAGCACAGAGCGCACGGCGCTGGCAGCGCATTCAATGCTCGCCGATTTTATTTCACTATGTACATATGATACATATAAGTGCTGCATCTCCCCCCCCCCTCCCCACCGCAGTACATCACGCTGCTGTTCACCGACCTGGGAGTGCTGACGCCGGCGGCAGTCAGTGATGAGCTCATCCAGCTCTACGTTTGAAGGCCAGCCTTAAGCGTACCTCTCGATACCGTACCGTTCTAACACACCATGTCTGCATCCGCTGTGGCAGCCCCTGGCAGACAGAGCATCTCCCCTTCAGCACTGCTGCTGCTCCTTAACAACACGCGCTGGCGCTTGTCTTCACTTACACTGCATGTGGAGATGGCACGGCTTACCCTTTCTGCTCCCATGTAACAGCGAGTGCTGAAGATTGGTGAGCACGACGTACCGACATTGTCCCAGTCAGACCAGCCATGCCATGAGAGCAGCCAAGCAATGGGGGCACCCCTGGCTGTAGCACTGAAAAGCAGAGAAGCCGCCGGTGCTGCCGCTGCTCAAGCACAATGCGCCCCACAGGTGTGGCGCTCGCGCGCTGCCCACCATTATGCCACTCATCTCCAACCAGCTTTACACACATGTGCATGGATACAGAGAGCCAAACTGATGGTGTTCAAAAATCAAGAATCCTCTCGACACACATTTACCATGCACGTAGGGACAGTCTCTCCGACTCTCTGTTGTTTCGGGGGCGGCTCAAGGCGCTACCAGGGCTTGTATGCAAGGCGCCCCTCAGCACATCCAGAACTTGAAGGTGGCACTGTAGTCAATGCCCTCCATGGTGCCCATCTCTCCCATGGTACAGGTGGGGGAGGGGACCTGCCCGCCCTTGGTGTTGGTGCGGGTGATATACTGCAAGTGGGGGGCGAGAGGGCAGAAGGTGCTCGGAGCACTGGGAGGCGAGGGGCAGGAACGACAAGCAAGATGATTATGTGAGCACCTGACAGGTGACAGAAAGATGGGTGCGTCGAGATAATGGCACAGAAACGGCAGGACGGCCGGCCGGGGCTGTGCCAGCTGGGTGGATGTGCAAAGCCGCGGGCAAGCCACACAGACGCCAGCAGCAAGGCCCTGCCAGCGTTCCTCACCCTGATGCCCATCACGCAGCCAGACGTGTTGAAAGCCTCGCGCCTGCAGGGCACGGGGCTCGCCCAGTGGGCACCAATTCACAGGCTTAGCTCATGCAGGCATGCACACAGTACCCGTGTTGGAAACTGCCTGCCTGATACCATCGATGCGGGGCGCACCAGGGGCATGCGGATGTGCACGGAGGCAGCAAGTGGCATGCACAGGGAGTGCCACCAAGCAAAACCGGGCTGGCGCCAGCTCACCTGTAGATAGGTAGGTCGGAGGGCATGGCACCCGGGCCGGGCACCATTACCTGCCCCTGGGTGCGGCCCTGCAGGGGGGGAAGGAGGGGAGCAAATGGGGGAGGGTGGATGGGTCAGCGAGGTGGGCGGGTGCGAGGAGTCAGGGGGACAGGGAGCATTTGCGGGCCAGACGCGGTGTCCTTGTGCTGCCGGCGACAAGCGTTCTGGCAATAACGTGTCATGCCCGCGGCAACTGGCAGCATGCCATGGTGCACTGCGCTCCCGCAGCGCCGGACACACGGCCTGGGCTGCTGAAACGCCGGGCACAAACACTCCCCCACGCCCGCCACCACCAACCACCACCAACTTGCCTGGGCAAAGCCGCAAGTGAAGTTGTAGGATGGCACCTTCTCAATCACAGAGTGCACGCCCGTCACCCCGCCCTCACACTTGAACGTCACTGCAGGGTGGGCAGCGGCGGCAGTTTGTATCGTACAAACCGGGACAGCCCAGGGCTGAGCTGCACGCAAGCCTCTTGCCTCCCGGTCAAAAACACGTGCCGGCGTCCTGACCATCCCCGGATGCCTTCCCATCGTTACTTCGCCTCTCTCACCATTCGAGTTGGTGTTCTCCCAGTGCGTGCCGTTGCAGGTGTAGATCTGGGGCCCGGCCCCTGCCAGGGCAGGCAGGGTGAGAGAGTGTGGTCATGTCACCTGGAGCGGCCTCCCTGGGCGGGGGGAACTGCCTTGCCCGCAAGCACAGCACTGTGCTGATGCCTGGGAGATCGGTGGCCTGCATACAGGCACACAAACCTGCAGAACACCACCTAGCCTGCGCCCTCACCAGGGCACGAGTATTTGGGGATGCACGCAGACGGCACCTCCAGCACGGCCGGCACGAGGGTAGAGTACTCGGCTGGAGGGGTTGCAGGGAGCAGGAGCAGCCGATGAGCGACAGGGAGATGAGAAGGCACACGCCGCCGCTGTACTGCCTGATCACCGCTCCACAACCGCCGCTACCCTTGGACTCAGCACCCAGCAGCCCCGAAGGAGCCATTGTGGCCCCCTCGCCAGAAGACCACCTTGCAGCGCACCGGAAGGAGCCATCTCCTGAAGCAGCGCCCGAGCGGCAGCGGCCTCGGCTGGGGCGGCGGCCCAGCCTGCTGCGGCCAGCAGCACTGCGCAGGCAGCGGCGGCAGACATCAAGCGAGCCATGGGGCAGTGGCGCGTGCTGTCCAAGGTAAGAGGGAAGCGAGGCTTTGCGAAATTTTCTTGCCCCAAGTTTAAGTGCCCCGCTGAGTCAGAAGCTGCGGGAGCCTTCCCGGCATCTTGACATCATCCACCTGCCTGCCCATGGATCTCCTTGTGCTGACCTGCCCTCAAACTAATCCCAGGGCTGGTAGGCAGCTGCAGGACGGCTGGGCATGCAAGCACAACTGTATTGCCTACTTGAGGTCTGTGTGCTCGGCAGCCTTCCGTGCTGGGCGCGCTGGTACCAGCGCGGCTTGCCAGCTGTCGCGGTGGGCGCAGATCAAGCACCCACCGCCTGAATGCTCCCACACATGCGGCCTGGTGCTAACGGAGGAAGCAGTGCTCAAGTTTGCAGGTGCGAGAAATTCAAAATGTACACAAGAAGGGGAGGGCCAAGACAGGCGCACAGGAGACTCTGCAACACAGGCAGGGGTGCTGGGAAGCACGGTACAGAGGGAGAGCACAGAGTGCAGCGCACGACGGCTGCCGCCAGCTCACGCGGCGCGCTCCGCAGCCGCCGCCGCCAGCTGCTGCAGTGCCAGCATGCCGGCCGCCGCTGCGGGCAGCTGCGTGGCGGCGCTGCCGCTGCCCTGGGGCGCCTCCCACTGCTCCCGGTTCTTGCCAGTGTAGCAGCTGAAGCATGGGGAACCAGAAGGGCAGGCGCGGGGGTGAGAGCAAGGCTCGGCAGGGGTCATGCAGCAGCTGCGCCGCCGGCCACATGCTTGCAGCCAGACCGCGTAACTTTTGCAGCGGCGTGCTGCTCGCTCTTGCCGGGCCTGTGCCCAGTGGGTACTGCACAAGGTGGCACGCCACCTGCAGTGGGTACTGCACAAGGTGCCCTGGGCCCCCCAGGGCCCGCACCTGATCATGTAGCGGCCCGAGGGGTCGGCCATGAAGTGGGTGACGAGCTTGACCTTGATGCTGGGGGGCGCCAGCACCCAGGTCAGCATCGCAAAGCTCAGCAGGTCCACTGCAGGTGGGTGAGTGGGTGGGTGGGATGGGGTGCGCTGAGTGCGTGTGGGGTTGGGGCCAGGGTGCCATGGACAGCCACGTCGGTGAGATGTGGGCTCGAGCTTCCCCTCTCCAAGGCCGCATTCAAGCAAGCTGGCACTGTGCGGAACAAATATGCGGACACCAAGCAAAAGCCAAAGCACTCGGCTGGGGAAGAGCAGCTGCCATCAAATGCGTCCCCACCCTCAGTGGCACCCCCATCCTTCCGACGAGAAAGGCGGGGGTAGCAGGCGCCCCGCGCCACCACGCACCCGAGCTGAGCTTGCTGGCCAGGAAGCCGCGCCAGTAGGAGGCGGGCAGCTTGAAAAAGGTGGTGAAGAAGTCTGACGTGGCGCGCGCGTCCAGCTGGCACAGCAGCTCCATGCCAAACACCTGGAAGGACGCCTGCGGGACGCGGGGGCGCTGAGAGATTTTCTGAGATTCAGCTGAAGCCGGTCACGGCCTGCCAACCCCCAGCTGCGTCGTGTCTCAAACACGCAGAGATGCGCAGCGCTCAACAGGCGTCGCCCTGGCCCTGTGCCCAACAGAGGCCTGGCCAGCCTCCACTGGAGACGGGCCGTTCCAGCCAGCGTTTTTGGCAGCGGCTGCAGGTCGCCTGCCCAGCGGGCACAGCGCAGCCCGGCCCCCGCGCGTGCGTGCCTGGCGCCGCCGCTCCTGCGTCCACAGCGCCTCCCAGAGGAAGCGCACCGCCGCCGCGCTGCTGGGCTGCTCCTCCAGCGCCAGCCGGGCGGCGCGCGCCACCGCGGGCGCCTCGCGCAGGCTGCGCGTGATGCTGTACCCCGTGGCTGCGGAGGTTAAGGGAAAATTCAGGGCAAAAGCAGGCCGGCTGGTTGGACACGCAGTAGAAGGGTTGGGCAAAACAGGGCAAAGCAGGCTGGGCGGTTGGTTTTGACACGCGGTGGAACAGGACAGGCAACCGGTGGGCAGGAAGCAAGGGCCAGCTGAGCATGCCCTGCACGTCCTCCACGCAAAGAGTCCCCACCCCTTGACTCTGCACCACCGCTGTGCGCCCATGCCGGATGCAGACGCGGCCCCAGCGTTTATGCGCCAGGCCCGCCCCAGGCCCGGCCCCGGCCCTCACCCGGGTGCACCAGGTTTGCCGCCGCACCGAACGCCGCCACTGGCTGGTCTGGCAGCGGCAGCGGGCCGCCCACCGGAATGTAGCTCCACTCCTCCTCATGCACCTGGCCGACCTGCAGCCAGGCGAGTGACGAGCATGCACATGACATCAGTCATTGGTCAGCACCCGACGTGCAGCGGGCAGAGGGCCCGGCCCACCAGCGGGCAGGCCCAGGAGGCGGCAGAATTGCGAGCTGGCGCCGAGGCGAGCGCTGCAAGCTTAAAACCTCTGGCCAATCAGCCGAGAGGCCTGGCAGGCACCAGGGCATCGGGCCAGGACCGTCACACAAGCACGGGAAAGTGCCAGAGCAGCAGGCCCAGCCCCGAGGGCGAGCCGCGGCAAGCTTCTGGGACGTTCCACCCTGATGCAGAGCAGGAAGCCGGCGCAGCCCTCAACCCCCCTACTGCCCTGCCCCCCCCCCGCGCGGCAGCTCACCTTGATGCCCAGCGCGCGGCAGCGCCGCTCCAGCCGCCGCTTGAGCGTGGCGAAGGGCAGCGCGGGGCGGGCCACCAGGCACGTCTCCTCCAGGAACACGCGGTTGCCGCCCAGGGGCATGGCGTACAGGAAGGACGGCGTCTCGCCCTCGGTGCCCCACAGCCCGTCCTGCCCGTGCTGGCTCACGCCGGGCTTCTGCCTGCGGGCGGCAAGGGCCGGGGCGATGGATCGGCACCAGAAGAGGGCTGGCTGAGGCACGAACGCATGCACCGAGTGCTTTGGTGCTGCTGCTCCCGCCGCTGCCAGTCCTGAAGCACACGGCCCCACCCCCTGCCTCCTCCCGCCCGGCCCCGGCAGCGGTCGCAAGCGGGGGGCCAGCGCGCGTCGGCAGCGCTCACAGCGTGGCGGTGCCGTCATACAGCCCGGTGTGGTGCCTCCGGAAGTCCATGAAGAGCATCTTGTCGGGGGGGTACGCCCCCGCGTAGCCCTCCACCTCGGCTTCGATGCCATATGCCGTCTGCGCCGCCACCGCCGGCACACCGGCCTCATACTTGAGCAGCCGGCCAGCAGCGACGCCGCTGGCCAGGACGGGCAGGCGGCACACCAGCGTGCGCCCATCTGCCAGGGTCAGCCGCGCCGCCTGCTCATCAGATGCTGAGCTGGCGGTGTCCACCTCGGCCTCCACATATTGCACCCCCGCCTCTGCGCAGCGCGCCAGCAGGTGCTGGCGCAGGCGGCGCCGGCAGACGCGGCCGTAGGGGCGGCCCACCCGCACCATCTGCGCATCCTTGAAGAAGCACACGGCGTCGTCCCACACTGCAGGGGAAGGTGGGGCAGGCGGGTGCCGGGCCTCTGATGATAACTTCACACCAAGCAGCAGGCGAGGCAGCCGAATTGAATGCGGCTGCAGCCTACAAACAGGGCACTCAGTGCCAGCAAGGGCGCAGCCGAGTGCAGGGAGGGCGCAGGCAGGAAGGGTTTCTGCTAGCCCTGGCTCGGTGCATAGATTTGATCAGGCAGGGATTCCACACAGGAGAAGAGGGCGCCACGAGCGGTTGCCAGCAGAGCAGCACAGCAGCGCAGCACTGCCAGCCTGCCCGCCCCACCCAAGGCAGCACCCACCTGCATCCAGGGTGTGCTCCAGCCCCAACTCCCGGAACTCATCCAGCCACACGCCATAGTTGTTCACAAACTTTGACTCGGGGCTGACCAGCGCCACGCTGAGCCCTTGCTGCGCCAGCTCGGCCGCCAGCGCAAGGCCCGCGGGGCCAGCACCCACGACCGCCACATCGGCGGTTGTGCTCAGGTCAAACGCAGGCAGTGCCCCGGCGAGCGACGGCTGCTCGGGGTCGTCCTTGCTGGCCTGAGCCTCCACAAGGGGGGCCTCAAAGGAGCCGATGCGGGCGGCATAGTTTGGGTCGTGCTGCGCAGCGAGGGCAGGAGACGGGCGGCTGGGCGCTGCCGCCTCCTCCACCGCTGCCGAGGCGCGTGTGGACCGCTGCTGCTGCTTTCTGACGGGTCTGGAAGTGCTGCTGGGGCTGGAAGCGGCGCTGACGCTCAGCGAGGCCGCCTCTGAGCTGCGTGCAGATAGGCGGGCAGTCCCGCACTGCGCTGACGCTCCCTGCAGCATCGCAACAGCCTGCATTGCTCTATGAGAGCCTGCTCAAACGATCAGAAATTGCCCTGACCTTATAGCTGGCGAGTGGCAAAGAGGCTTAGGCAGCAGGGGAGGGCCGGGCGCTCTCGAAATTGCGTCTAACAAGATGTCTATCTTCAGTGTTGAAATCGCGTTGCTTTGCAGTAGCAACGCAGGGAGTCTCAACCAGCACAATCCTGCTGCTGAGGAAGAGCTCAGCATGGCCTGCTGCCTGCTGAGCTCTTGTCATTTCTCTCTCTGCCAGCATTCTTCGCTTTGGTAGCATACACCTCACACGATCCAACCTTCGATCGCAGCACCCTAACTAGTCGTCCGCCATGTACGGTGCAGCTTGTCGCTCGGTCTGGACGCCCACTCGGAGATCCCACAGGGCGTCTAGACACT
>KQ481942.1:214652-236621 GCA_001430745.1 Auxenochlorella pyrenoidosa
GGGCGCGGCGGGTGGCTCGGCCCGCGCCACCATGCCCGGCGCGCCGTTCTCGCCCGCCACAGCGCTGCGCAGCAGCAGCGCCGTCACCCCCTCGCCGGCGCCAAGCTCCTCCTGCAGGCTGCTCACGCGCTGCGCGTCCACGCGCAGCGGCAGCAGCGGGCGGCCCGGGCCCTCGAGCAGCGCGCCCTGCGAGGCGCGTGGCGAGCCCGCCACCCGCTGCCTGCAGGCAGGCAGGGCGAGCAAGGCAGCACTGTTATTGCCAGGCAGAGCTGAGCCTGCCGGTGCTCCGAGCTGAAGGCGTCGTGTGCTCGTCAGTCAGCAACACAAGCACAGCCGGCACCAAAAGTGGCATGCCGCGCGGCTGCCACCCTTGCCGGCCAGTAGCAAGTCAGCAGCTGCCGCCCCGCTGGCGGCGCTTTTCCTTCCTTGAGATGCATCCAACAAGGCGCGGCGGCGCTGCCGGGCAGCGCTTTCAGGAAGCGCAGCGGGCGAGGCGGGGGCCCCACCTGATGGCCCGCAGGTCCCGCGGCTCCTCCTCTCGAGACTCTGGCGGGGGGCTGCTGTAGATAAGGCCCTCCACCCCGGTGTCCATGAAGACAGATGAGTAGAGGCCGCCGCCCAGGCCGTCTGGGCTCATGGGCCGGCTGTCGCCGTCTGGGGAGAGCGGCAGGGCGCCCGCCGAGCGGCGCGCAGAGAAGCTGTCGCTGGGGCTGAGCAGCAGCGGGGTGCGGCCGCTGTCGGAGCGGCGCTTGAGCGGCGACGCGGTCAGTGGCGGCGGCAGCCGGCTCTGCTTGAAGGGCAGCTGCCAGTGGCCCTCCAGCGCAGCTTGCTCGCACGCGTCGCGCAGAGCTGCCACATGCGCATCCTTTGGGTGGTCTTGCGAGATGGCCAGCAGCAGCCAGTAGGCCTGCAGGCCGTGCCGGGTGCCACAGCTGGCAATCAGCCGACGCTCCCAACACACTGGGCAGCGCATGGGAGGGGCCACCAGCCTTGGCAGGCACCCCAACCTGAACACGCTCGATGCTCACAAGGCGGCAAGCAGGCAGCTCTGCAGCAACAGAGCCCACCCAAGGACTCCGCCGCGGGGTGCGGCACCCCACCTTGACAGCAATGCGCAGCGACTGCGCACACAGGCCCACGATGACGCGGCCCAGCGAGGAGTGCGGCCCCCGCTGGATGGCCAGCTGCGTGAGCTGCGACAGGAAGCGCTCCACATCCCGCTCCGGCAGCGTGTACAGCCGGTTGCACAGGTAGTCCAGCACCCCCGGCGTGGTACTTTTGTACAGGTAGCTGGGAGGGGGCAAGGGACGCGAGAAGGCAGGCGCGTGGGTGGAGCAGCAGGGACAAGGCTGATGTCAGCTGCTTCAGGTGATGTCAACAGGCAGCTGCTGCAGCGGCATGGTCCAGGAGGCGCTGGCGTGCTACTCAAGCTGCGCTTCCGTGCTACCAGCCGATCCCAAAAAGCAGGAAATTCAGGCAGTACTCACGTCAAGGCGATGAAGGCATCAAACCTGCACGGGGAAACAGCCAGGAAGCGGTCGTGATCGCTTGCGAGGTGGTGGCAGCGGCTGCTTGTGGCGGCGACGGCGCTGCAGGTCGGATGCCGCTGCCTGGAACCTCCCTGCCGGCAAAAGCCCACTCACCACTCGCTCTCGAAGAAACGGATGAGCAGGTCGCTGCCCTTGCCTGGCGGCTCGCCCTGCCGCCGGCCCGGCTCGGCAGACTTGCGGGCGAAAGGCATAGAGCTCAGAGCGCAGCTCTCATGATTTCAAGCTGCTTCCCCCAGGGCGCAGAGAGTCTGGGCTGCCATAAACAAACGGGCTTCAGATAGGCGAAGCCTTTTTCAACAGCTGCCCCTCTGACTAGCAGCACATGCCATGCGATCGCTGCTGCGCCCGGCGACGAGGCTGGAAGCGAAGCAAAGTGGGTGTGCTCCGCCTGCTGCTGAAAGTTGCACGGGCCTTTCGGCGGTCTCCTATCCCAATTGTGCAGCCCAATTCGATCTGCACCCGATCAGCTGCGCGACAGAGCGTTTGGACTGCTCCCACTCAATCGTCTCGATTGACTTAGGACGAAGCGGGGCAAGCAGGTGGTCTGCACGCCATGGCGGCTGCTGTTGCCACCCGCAAGGGCGAGACGTACAAGTGAGCACGCAGAAGGACCGCTCTTGCTGCTTCACCTGCCTTGGCCGATCAGCACGCACGAGGCTCCTGTTGCCATGCCTGGCATGTGGCAGCGCTGCATGGTTGCCGGGTGCATTGCGCGGCATCGCTGCTGCAGGCAGGCCTGGGCGGCGGCTGGCGGCAGCAGCGGGAAGCAGCAGCGCCGCCTTGGCCGCCTGTGCAGTGCGTGCTGAAGCATGCTGACAAGCCTCCTCTGCAGGGAGTCGGCCAAGAAGAAGGATGTGCGCCTCATGAACATTGAGGCGGCCAAGGCGGTGGCCGACGCCATCCGCACCTCGCTGGGCCCGCGTGGCATGGACAAGATGGTGGGTGCTGGAGCCGGCCGGTGCATGATGATGCAGTCAAACGCAGTTTTTTTTGGTGTCGACCACTGCATGTGTGACAGTGCACCAAAAGTGGCTGGCCTCTGTGCACTCTGTGCATCACATGCATGCACAGCACAAAGCCCGGCTCGGCGCCCAACAGTCTCCCCTCCACCGTCCTGCACTGCAAACAAAGGCCCAATTGAACCCGACCCTGCCCTCCCTCCGTCTGCAGGTGGCCCAGGCCGACGGGGAGGTGATCATCACCAACGACGGCGCTACCATCCTCAACAGGATGCGTGTGGAGCAGCCGGCAGCCAAGATGCTGGTCGACCTTGCAAAGAGCCAGGTGGGTGCTGCGCCGCCTGCCTCAAGGGGTGGTTTGTGTGTGTGTGTGTGTGTGCATGCGTGTGTGTGTGTTTGTGTGCATGCGTGTGTGGCGGTGCTGGGGCTCGGCGGGGGTTGCCAGGGCAGAATCACTCGCTGCGAGGCTGTCTGTGTACCTGGCCAGGAGCCGGGCAGGTGCTGTACATGCCTGTCTTGGGGATGTGAGTGGTGATGTGAGTGGTGACGTGCACCTTTGCGAGGCCAGGGGAGGACGCTGCCCATGGCGTCGGTGCACCTGAACCAGGAGGCTGGTGGATGCCGAGATAGGGGCGCCGGCGCCGAGGCTGGACGAGACTTTTGCCTGCAGTTGGCACGGTCACAGTCGCCAGCATGTCGAGGCCAGCCAGCCAGCGGCTGTGCTGCTCGGCCCACCCCCTTGCTCTGCCTGTCCTCAACCACAGCAGGATGCCTTGGCTGGCTGGTGATCCCACCCTGCACTCCTTTTTCTTCCCTTGCCCTCACCATGGCAGGACGTCGTGGCCGGCTGACCATCCCACCCTGCTCTGCTTTTTCTTCCCTGACCAGCGTTTCTTGCCCTGGCGGTGTCGCAGGACGTGGTGGCCGGCGACGGCACCACCTCGGTGACGGTGCTGTGCGGCGCGCTGCTGCGCAAGTCGCTCGAGCTGCTGGAGAAGGGCGTGCACCCCACCGTCATCTCCGACGCCTTTGGCCGCGCCGCGGAGAGGGCGGTGGAGGTGCGCTGCGCTGCGACGCTGGGGCTGGGAGGGCTTGCAGCTGCTGAACCGGGGCGGCGGGGGGAGAGGCGCTGTTGGGCAGTTGCCATGGCGGGCGCACGGCATGCGCTGTCCTGTGCTGGTAACTGCGCAGGATAGCAGGACGCACTGCGGCCATCCCTCCCTCGTTGCGCCCCCTCGCCAAGCCTCACCCTCACCCACCTCCTGAGTGCATGCCTGCTCTCCCGAGCTCCCGGCACCCCAACCCCAACCCCAACCCCATCCCTACCCCAGATCCTGACCGACTCGGCCATCCCGGTGAGCATCGAGGACCGCGAGGCCCTGCTGCGCGCCGCCAACACCTCCCTCTCCTCCAAGATTATCTCCGGCAACTCGGCGCTCATCTCGCCCATGGCGGTGGACTGCCTGCTGCGCATCCTGGACCCGCAGCGCCCCGACCTGCTGGACCTCAAGGACGTCAAGGTGGGTGGGTGGGTGGGTGGGGGGTGGGGGGTCAGTGGGGGTGATGTGTGTGTGGGGGGTGAGGTGGGGTGGGGGGCTCTGCCCAGGGTTCAAGGCGGTGGAGCGCCTGACGTAGGCTTGCTTCCACGCCAGTGGCAGTGGCAGAGGCACTTGGTGGCACACCGGGGCATTTGTGCATTGAACGATTGCCCAGCATGCCGGGCCCTGCTGCCGCAGGTGGTCAGCAAGCCGGGCGGGACCATCGACGACAGCGAGATGGTGGATGGCCTTGTGCTGGACCTCAAAGCAGCCAAGGCCGCAGCGGGACCCACCCGGATGGAGAACGCCAAGATCGCGCTCATCCAGTTCCAGGTGCCTGCCCTTCGAGCGGCCACAGCTGGCCGCCGCCTGGTCCTGCTGCCCCTTGCCGCCGGCAGACCCCCAAGCTCACGCTGCATCCTGCGCGCCCGCAGGCCTAAATACCCGAAGCTGCGCGCCCGCCCCCCGGGTCCTGCAGGTGTCCCCTCCCAAGACCGACATTGAGAACAACGTGATCGTGTCGGACTATGCCCAGATGGACCGCATCCTCAAGGCATGCGCGCTGCCTGGGTTTTCTTTTGCTTGCTTTTCTGCTGTCTTTCTTCTCTTCTGTTTGGACCGCATCCTCAAGTCAGCATGCTGGCTGGGTCAATCGCTTGCTTTGCAGGCGGCAGCTCTGGTTGAGCTGTCCCTCCTGTTTCCCGGCACAGCTGGGCCGAGTGCCTGCTTTTGGCCTCCCATGCGCCTCGCGGTGCCCGCGCTGTTCCGGCACTGGTAGCGGGCCACCCCTGGCCAGTTGCTTCAAACCCACACCCACGGACGTACTCTTCTCTCCATCCTCCCCGCACCAGCAGCTGGCCAGGTCCCTCAACCCATGCTCACAGGCACACTCTGCCTTTCTTTCTCCCCTTCTCCCCCCACCCCACCCCACCCCCCCCGCAGGAGGAGCGCAACTACATCCTGCAGATGGTGAAGAAGATCCGGGCCAGCGGCGCCAACGTGCTGCTCATCCAGAAGTCCATCCTGCGCGACGCCGTCACCGACCTCTCCCTGCACTACCTGGTGCGCCGCTGCCGGCCCCGGCCTGCCCCCCCCTGCTGACCCTCACCCCTCTGCTCAGCTTTCCCTGTGTTTCGCTCTGCTCTGTGAAATGCTTGTCCGTCCCACTTGCCAGTCGCGCACACCCGCCGAAACCGGGCGTCTGGTTTGCGTCCTGGCCGTCCCTGTTCCGCCGACCTGCCGGCCCCCTGCCGCTCCAACCCCCCCCCCCCCCTTGCAGGCCAAGGCCAAGATCATGGTGGTCAAGGACGTGGAGCGCGAGGACATAGAGTTCATCTCCAAGACGCTGCACTGCCTGCCCATCGCGCACGTGGACCACATGCGGGCCGAGAAGCTGGGCCAGGCGGCGCTGGTGGAGGAGACAGACGTGAGGCGGCCCGCCGCTCTTTGCTCCTTGCTGCGTGCTGCGCTGTGTGCTGCGTGCTGTGCCTTTGTGTGCTGTTTGCTGTGCTTTTGGCGCTGGCGGAGGAGGCAGACGTGAGGCGGCCTGCCACGCTGTGTGCTGTGTTTGTTGTGTTGTGGTCTGTGGTCTGCACTCTGACTGGCACCTGCCCGGCCTGTCATGCCTGTGGCTATCGCAAGGGATGGTGCATGTGCGTGTTAGGCAAGCTGGCCATGCGGCTCTGCTTATCCCTCTTTTGCACCTGTGCTTCCCTGCCTGGCTCACGACCCTGGGGCCAAGATCGGATGGCAAGCTTAGAAGTCGTCTATGCAGGCAAGCACACTGGTCAGCGCCGTGCACCCACCCCGCCCTCCCCTGCGCGGCTGGCCCCCTGCAGCTGGGCAAGGGCGGCAAGGTGGTGAAGATCACAGGCATCCAGGACAAGGGGCGCACCGCCACGGTGCTGCTGCGCGGCTCCAACAAGCTGGCGCTGGCCGAGGCAGACCGCTCGCTGCACGACGCGCTCTGCGTAGTGCGCTGCCTGGTGCAGGTGGGTCTGGGGGCTGGCCATGCAGATGTGGGGGGCCAGCGAAGGCTGCTGCCTGCCTGTCAGGCCTCCCGCAGATCCGCCCCTGCCTGCATTGAGTGCACGCTGCTGGTGCACTGCTAACGTGGTTTGTGCCTCAACAACCCGGTGTGCCAGGATGGGCAAAATGCCTTTGGCTGCCTGGCCAGTCTGTGGCCTCCAACAGCACGGCCAACCCCTTCCCCCCACCGCCCACCCCCACCCCACCCACTCTGCAGAAGCGCTACCTGATCGCGGGAGGCGGCAGCCCCGAGATGGAGCTGTCCTACCAGCTGAGCCAGTGGGCCAAGACGCTGGTGGTGAGGCGCTGCAGGGGGGCTTGCTGGGCGCTGCTGCCTCCAGCTGGCGCCCCTTTTATGCTGCAGCAAACTCAGGCGGCCGGCTCGATTTGCCGCCAGTTGCTGCTTGGACCTTTGTTGAGTCGACCCCGGCTGATACGCAGCCTGCTCACCCGCGCCCTGCCTTGACATAGAGCCACGACTTTGTGCTGACTCAGATGCGCGACTGGCAATGTGGCTGAAGTGCCCACCTGATCAGGCCTGATTCTTGCTGCCCACGCAGGGCATGGAGTCGTTCTGCGTGCGCGCCTTTGCCGAGGCGCTGGAGATCATCCCGTACACGCTGGCCGAGAACGCGGGGCTCAACCCCATCGAGATTGTGACCGAGCTGCGCAACCACCACGCCAGCGGGCGGCGCCACCACGGTGGGGATTTTTCCATTCATTTTTTCATTCATTTTTCAATTCATTTTTTCCTTCAATTTTGTTTTGCTTGATTCTTTCTGGGCGGCAGAGGGGAGGGAGGCGGCCGACGCTGGCTGGCAGCGCTGCAGCACCGCGGGCCGTTCCTGGCGTGCCTGCTGCCTGCCCCTGCGAGCTGCTGCCTGCTCTTGCATGCTGCCTGTGCAGGCGCAGAGCATCAATGCTTTGTGGCACCCCGTCACCACCCACCACCTGGATTCAGTGCAAGCTCTGTCTGCCCCCCCGCCACGCTGCTGCCGCAGGCATCAACGTGCGCAAGGGGGCGACAACAGACATGCTCGAGGAGAATGTGGTGCAGCCGCTGCTGGTGAGCGCTGGCCTGGAAGTTGCGCGCGTGCCCCCCATGAGCACTTGCCCATTTTTACATGGCAGCTGGGTCAGTCCTGTTGCGCCTGCTCTTGCCTGAGAAGAACCTGTGCCTGCAGCCCTCTGGGCATGTTTCCGCTGCACAACCGGCTGCCCCATCCCCACCCTGCCCCACCCCCCCTTGTGCACCGAGCAGGTCACCACGTCAGCGCTGTCGCTGGCCACCGAGGCGGCACGGCTCATCCTGAAGATAGATGATGTGGTGCCCACGCGGTGACGGGCCTGCACGGCAGGCGGCGACAGGCGCAGGCATCGCCAGCGCAAGTGGCGAGCGATGCTCCTGCACGCACCTTTCCTGGCTCTTGTGTGCTGTCTCGCCTGGGCTTAGCTGCGCGCCTCTTTGCTGCCCCTGACATCTGACCTTGTAACATGGCGCTGCACCGATCAGCCACGGCACCACAGCGGCAACACGGCTAACAGGAAGCGATGTCAAGGGATCGCAGATAAAAGAGCAGGCAAAAGGAGTGATCGCCCGGGGGAGCAGTGACAGTTGGGGGCCGAGGAGCAGGGAGCACAGGCAACAGCAGTGCAGAGTGACTAAGAGGAAAAACCAGGCTATCTAACTACCAGCTAATTGCTGTTGGCTGTTCAAGCATGATTTCAGCTTCAGGAGGCCCTAGGCACGCCATTGCAGTGTGCTTGGTGAACGAGTGTGCCGCCGCTGCCATCAGCATGCGGGGCGGCGGGGGGTGCCGGCAGCCCTGCAGAGTGAGCACGGCATCATAGGAGGTCGAGAGGAGAGCAAGAGTTTGCAAGGCTGCTTGGTTCTCAAGTGTTCAAGCTTGCAAGCCATATTCACCACCGGCAGCTGCTATGTGCTTCAACAGCTCACCAAGCTGCCCTCCCCAGCCTCGTCCCGTCCACGGGGTTCACCCGTTGTTGGCAGCGCGCAGCACAGAACAGGGCAGGCGTGCCCTCTGCCAGCACTTTGAGCAGCTGCTGCACCGCACCCCGCAGCCACTGGGTGTTCTCCAGCACGCCGCAGGGACGAGCTGAAGGCAATCTCCACCTGCTTGCGAGGGGGCCGGCGCCCAAGTCAGGGCCCCATGCCGGCACCGCATGACGGCGTGCAGAGGGGCCACTGCCCAGGACTGCGGGCTCTGCACTGGCCAGCACGGTTGTGGCCATGCACCATGTCCAACAGCTGCCCCCAGGCAGGTGCCCCAGCAGGCAGGCAGTACATGTACAGCTGTACAGCTGTCAGTGCCTCGGACCTCGGCTCCAAATCACCACATCGCGGCGCTGCACTCCACCCGCCCCCCCTGCATGGCCTGCTCTTTCACTCCTCAGCAGCAAAATCCCCACCCACCCCACCCACCCCACCCCACCCCCCACCCCCCCACCCCAAGCCCCCGCGCCTCACCAGCAGCAGGCTGAGGAAGTAGTGCCCCGCCTGCAGCACCTGGCGCCCGGCCATCTCCATGCTGCCTGCACGATGGATGAGGTGGGCAGTGGGGGGGGCGGTGGGTGGGGGTGGGTGGGGGGGCAACTGGCAGCAGGCTGGATGCCACCTGATGCATGGAGCGTGTGGGTGGTTTACAGCAGCAGGGGGCAGGGAAACGGCCCCGAGACGGGCACCTCATGGCGACTGAGAGGAGCTCTGCACTCTCCGGGGGCCACAAGCATGGGGCAGACCTTGCTCAGCGCGCCCGCACATCCCAGGCGCACCACCGCGGGCGCTCTCTCTGCAAGTCCGACATGAGAAACAGCCTCCAGTTGACGGGAGAGCCGCCTGTCGCGACCGCCAGCAGCAGGAAGGTGAGCTGCCACAGGGCCAGCAGGCGCCCGTAGTGCACCACATCGCGCTGCACGCGGTCGAAGTAGCCGCGCTTGCACTGCGGGTGGATGGGTGGTGGGGGTGCGGGGCGGGCAGGCAGCGGGCGCTCTCATGCCTCTTGGTCAGGAGGCAGAGTCCGAAAGATGCGGTTGGAGGTGCCCAGCTGAGAGGCAGGGCTGGAGGTCAGGGCAGCAGAAGCCGCCCACAAGCTCAACAGCGCACTAGCAGCTGCAGGCAGGTCAGGGGCCGCAGCGGTGCCAACCACAGCGCGCCCAGCGCACCCTGAGCAGCTGATGGAAGAGCCAGGGGAAGAGGCCATTCCACACCAGCTGCAGCCCCACCACCCTGACCACCGAGAGGATGACGGCGCCGGCTGCCGCGCCCGTGGGTGTGTGGCACAGCCAGTGGAAGGAGGGCACGAGCCGCGAGCGCAGGGTGACCCCGCACAGCCTGGACAGGAGCATGGCCTCGTTGCCTGTGGCGGGGGTAGTGGTGGTGCGTGCGTGGGGGGTTAAGAGCGGGGAGGCCATCGTTGCAGGCGGGGCGCTGAGATGGGAGCGGCAAGAGAAAGCAACTGCAGCGGGTTCATGCCGGGCAGCGCCGCTGCTCAATGAAGTTGCCAGCAGAGCCAAAGCACTTGCTCCAGCAACCCGGCTGGTCTGCCCAGGGCCTGCTGCTTGCCGAGCTAGAATTACCAAAGAGGATGTTCTTAGGGGCGATGCCGATCAACACCGCGAGCAGGATCAGAAGCAGCCACCAGGCCGGGGGGCTGCGAAAGGGTGCAGTGGGTTGGGGTTGGGGGTGGGGCGGAGAGTGAGGGGTTCATGTGCGCAACCTAAGCAGGGAGGTTGAGGCAGAGGCGGTATTTCCTGCTCAGCGTGCTTGCACTCCCGATCAGGCGTGCAGGCTGCCAGGCATGCTGCCCCCGTTTGCCTCGCACCACACCCGGCCGCCTGGCAATCGCGCTGCCTGCAGAATTGAGCAGAGTAGGCGGGAAAGCAGCAAGAGCAGGCGCAGCAGCACGGCCCTCTCACGGGCGCTCCGCGGCACCGTGCACCATGTGGGCGGGGTCTGGTGCGCTTGCCACGGTGCACACCAAGCTGCCAACCTGCAGGGTAGGGGTGGCAAAGAGAGTGAGGGAGAGAGGGCACGGTATGCAACACGCTGTTAGCAGTCATGCAACCCCATTTCTTGCAGAACCAGAGTGGCTGGTGCAGGCAGGAGGCCAAGACCAACTGCAGTCAAGGCGCAGGCTCCTGCACCGCTCCAAGGAAGATATCCGTGGCCCACTTTGCGACACCACCCGCCTACTGCCCACTGCACTCCGCTGGCCCTTACCACACATGAGCCGCGCCCTGCCATGGCTGCGGCTTGCTGGGGGTCACTGCAGACAGGGGAACGCAAGGAGCAGCGGGCAGTGGCAGGGTGCATGCATGGAGCGGCGGGCAGTTGTTGGGGCCAGGCTGACGCCTTGATGGCATGCAGGTGCTGGCAGCTGCCAACCAGCGAAGCATTGGGCCCCGCATGCTTCACGAAACAGGCACCCCCCGCCTGGTCAAGCGGGCCGTGTCCAGGCCGTGGTGATCCATGCATATCACTCACTCAAGCCTCACAACCGCAGCTGGATCCTGAAAGCCGAGCATTGCATATGTTGCGGCACGGTCCACCTTCAACAGCACGTGGTACATGCTGTATAGGTAGCCAGCCGTGAAGCAGGTGCCGCTGCCATTCGCGCCGTCACTGGGCTGGTTGGGAGGGTGATGCAGCTTCTGCTCCAGGTCCTGCGCATACTCCTGGGCATGGAGGCAGGCAAAAAGAGGCAGCAGCGGTGGCAGCGCTAGAAATGTGGCATGCTGGCCTACAGCCGGCATTCGTGCCAATGGCAAGGGCACCCCTTCAAGGGCTTGATGCCGGCATGCCTGAACTGCTTCTCTGCACACAGCCCTGTGCTGGCCTCGGCCTTTCTCTCACCGAGCCATATGCTTTGATCACACAGTAGATGACGAACATGTCCCACGCCAACAGCACAGCGCTAATCCTGCGCGCAGAGCCGAGGCGGGTGATGGTGGGGGTCTGGAGACAGCCCAGGGGCCAGATCCCTCCTTCGCGTGCCCCTGGTGCCAGCAGGCATCTAAAAACAGGCACGTTCAGCAGGTGGGCGGGGCTGGGCCGCTCACGGCAGGGCGATCGACTGCTTGGGCAGCGAGGAAAGGCTGAGGCAGGCCAGGCCGCCGGCTTCTGACTCGCAGTACTTGTACAGCAGCGCACAACCTGCTCAGGGTGGGAGCAAAACCGATTGAAGCGGAATGGGAAGGGAGAGGCGAGCGAAGGGGTCGATGCCAGCCTTGAAGCCCCAGCATGCTTGACAAGCAATGTGGCCCGCACTCACGGATGCAGCCTGTGACCATCAACCTAACAAGTGCGCTGGCAGCCAGGTCGTAGCCTTGGAAGGTGCTCTGCAGCAGCACACGGGGGCCCGGGTGGAAACTGGCTGGGTCGGGATGAGGTCGGGGAGCAGCTTACTTGGATGGCAACCGTGCCGGTGCTGACACGCCAGCATGCCGCAGGCAGGCTGCTCAAGGGCGGTGTGGCCTCGGGTGCTGCCTGGTGGACTGCCCTTAGCGGCCATGGATCCCAGCCCGCCTGCCCAGGCTTACCCAAAGGAACACCTGGCCCTGCCTGAAGAGGCTGGAGACGGCTCCCAGCTCTGGCTCTGGCTGGGCGTCAGCGCCCACCTCTGGCTGGGCGTCAGCGCCCACCTCTGGCTGGGCGTCAGCGCCCACCTCTGGCTGCCCCTGGCCAGGCAGTGCGCGGGCCCCCCTCCAGCGGCGGACCCCGAGCCAGCCAAGCAGGAGTGTGCCCACCACCAGGGCAAGACCGGGCTGCAGGGTGGCAGGCGGCAAGGGGGAGGCGCAAAGGCTGGCGCACGTGGACGGCAGGGGGTGGCGAGGACCATGGGCAATGCACCGCTTTGCTGGGTGCATGCCCATGATGCGCCGAGGCGGGAGGGCTGCCGCGCCCCTGGCGCACCGACTGGCCCAGGAGGGCGGGTAAGGCGCCCGCTGAGTGGGCGCTTTGCTTGTCTGAGCCTAAAGTCTGTCCGGACAACGGCAATGGAACTTGCGACACAGACCCTCACTCAAGCAGCGCGCCCAACCAGTTGAACTCCAGGTGCATGCGCAGCTGAGTCTGCTCAGGGTGCACCTCAGCCCCAGCCGGCGCAGCAACTGCCGGTCCTACGGCCGTGCAGGAGGTGCTGTGCAGACTGGGGCTGAAGTGCACACTCAACAGACTCCCGCTGTGCATGAACATGGAGTCAAACTGGTCTGGCAGGTTGCTCAAATGAGCACACACACAGACCTCCGCGTTGGGGCAGGGAGAGGCGGCAGGGTCTAGTTGGGAAGCTGGGAGGTAGCTGGGGCCGGCAGGCGTGCAAGGGCTCAGCGACCGGCGGGAGCAGGTGGGCTGGGTGGCGGCTCGAAGGGCCGAACCTCGGGGTGCAGGGCAGGCTCTGCTGTGGCCCTGCATGCGCGCAAGCCATCATGGTTGGCCAGGGATGGAGGGTGGATATCCTTCCCGCACGGATCAGGCGTGGGGGTCGAGGCCGGCGGCGTGACCAGCCGCGGCCACGCAGCCGGCAGAGCCGCCGTGCCTGATCCGTGTGTGGAGGGGATCGACCCTCGGCCCTTGCCCAACCTTGATTGTACACGGGTGTGCAGGGCCCATCAATTTCACAGGCTCGATCAACGTCACAAAGGCTTGCCGGCTAGAGCGGGTGCGGCGCTGCCGTTGCCGCCGTCGCCGCCGCTTTGCATTGCTGCCTGAGCTCTGACGGGTTCTACTGGGCCTCACCCACCTTGCTGGCGGCCTTGGAGGCGCTGAGGACCAGTACGAGCAGCCCCAGAGCTCGCAGCAGCATTCTGGCACTGGTCAGGGGTTTGGTGTGGGTTGGCAGCAGCGAGTTCTGTCGACTTGTAATGGCCCCTGGGCTGCTAAGCACCGAGGCTGAAGGCCTTGGACGGCTGCTGTTGTCAGCTTTGGTGCAGTGACCCAGCGCCCGCAGCAGGGCTGGGAGGGGCACAATTGGCACAGCTGCCATTTCAGGCATTCAACGGCTGAGCAGCTTCTTTCAGGTGATCTGGTACGATGGCCAGGGTGGGTCCGTCTTGACTGGAGAGCCAAGGCCTCGCTGGCCGGCCCTTGCCGCCTCTGCTGCACAGGCAGCTGCTGCACATCTACCCTGCTCGGCGCACCATGCCACAGCTGGGACGCAGCCCACAATTGCCCAGCACTGGTTTTGGACATTCAAGTGACACTGTTAGAGCAGGAGGGACTGTGTAGACCAGACTGCACTTCGGAAGGCAGCTGCAGTGCAAGATGGGCAAGCCTGGTCGGGCGGCTCCCGGGGCCCCTGACCTCTGTTTTCTGCTGCCTTATGACAAAGACTGCAGTGTGGCGGCCAACAGGGCCTGGCCATTTACATGCTAACTGCTTTGGGTGGTAGGCGCCTGGTCACGCACATGCACCTGACTGCTTCTTTCTCCAGCGAGGCTGTTACAAAATGCTGGTCAGAGCAGGAGTCAGGGCAGATCCGGGTGCATCATGGCTGGTGTCAACTTGCGTGCCTCGGCCGGCGCAGCGGCCCTCGCCGGCCGCCGCCCCTGAAAAACTTTTTTGGGTGCCGCACTACGCCAGCTGCCCGCAGTCAGTGATGGTGATCGTCTGGGAGGTGCGGCCCGAGCCGCTGCCTGCACAGAGGAGGCAGACGGGGGTTGGATCAAGAGCTGGGGTATGCAGGGCGCCGCTGCCCCCGCCATAAGCCTATGAAAGCAAATCCCCTCAAGCGATAACACCCCCACACAGCGCTTTCGATCCTTTTCACCACGCGACAACACGCCCAACAGCGAACAGACCATAGCTCTCGACCTTCTCGACCACATCCATCTATGAAAGCAACCCCTCGAGCCACACCCCCCCAAGCCACAGCAGTTGACTCACCGTAGCTCTCCACCTTCTTCACCACATCCAGGCCCTCCACCACATTGCCAAACACCACGTGCTTGCCGTCCCTGCAGGTGGCACAGGGTTGAGGGGCATAGCACCGCTTGAAGTGCTTGCAGGGGGATGTTGGTGGGAGCGCAGCGCAGTGGTTGAAGTGCTTGCAGGCGGAACACTCAGTCGTGTGGGGAGCGCGGTGCAGCGCTGACGCGGGGCGGGAACGCGGCACCAGGGCTGGTGCCAACAGCTGGCGCGCGACGTGAAACTGCACCCGGGCTGCAGCGGCTGCACTTGGGTTTGGACGCTCAGGTGAGCACCAGCCCTGCCTTGCCCTTCCTGCGCATGCATGCCAGCGTGGCCTGTCAGCTGCCGACTCACAGCCAGGGGGTGGCCACGGTGCAAAGGAAGAACTGGGAGCCGTTGGTGTTGGGGCCTGTGGGCGGGGGACAGTGCAGTGGGGAGCGGCCTCAAACTCCGGCGCCCCAATTCGACCCAGGGCTTGGCACGCAACCCAGACCCACTCTGCGCAGCCCTCGTGCTTGTTTGGGCTTGAAGTCTGTCTATCCGGAACGGAACTTGCGACACAGACCCTCGGGGCTCACCGGCGTTGGCCATGGACAGCACGCCGGGGCCGGTGTGCTTCAGCTGGAAGTTCTCGTCGGCAAACTTCTCGCCTGCCAGGGGTGAAAAGTGTGTGTGTGTGTGTGTGTGCTCGTCGCGTTTGTGTGCGTGTGTGTGGTGGGGGGGTGGGTGGGGTGGGGTGGGGGTGGGGGGGCGCGGCATGCCCTCTGAGGCTTGGAAGCGGGTCCAGTAGCAGCGTGCACAGCGCAGACACTAGTGGCAAGCAGCAGCGCAGGGTCACTGCTGCTGTCAGCGCAGGCTTCATTGGCGTGTGCCCCCATCAGAAGCGGCAAGCGCACACAGCTGCCATTGCGGCGCTCGAAAGCGCACAGCCGAGGCGTAATGTGCGTGAGGAAGACAAATCGACAAATAAATGAAAACATATAACATAATCACGCAGCTCTGAGGCGTACTGTGCAGGAGGCCAACAAAGTGCAGGCACTGTACTGTGCAGGAGGCCAACAAAGTGCAGTCTTCATACTGTGCCTGAGGAAGACAAATCGACAGACAAATAAGAGTTGAAATATAATAATTGATATGTTTCACAGGCACCCACCGTAGATGGACTCGCCGCCGGTGCCGTTGCCGCGGGTGAAGTCGCCACCCTGGCACCTGCACGGCAGGGCATGGTTGGGCCACACAACCCTGGTCGAGCGCTGCTCTCTGAGGTGATGATACCACTTGCAGCCGCGCTGCACAGGCACCGCCCCAGATGCCGCCTGGCAGAGCCACCCTCGCTGCTCAGAATACAGGCGGTGGGAGGGCGGCGCTCGCTTGGGTGCCCAGCAACCGACAGCAAAGAGCACTCGGCAGAGCGCAGAGAGAAAGATTCATATGGCCCCCCGCCCTCACATGAACTGGGGGATCACGCGGTGGAAGGTGGAGCCCTTGAAGTGCAGGGGCTTGCCGGAGCGGCCGGTGCCCTTCTCGCCGGTGCACAGGCAGCGGAAGTTCTGCAGGGCGGGGCGTGGGGCACACAGCACATGGGGGAGACTGGGGATGAGCAGGCAGGCCAGAATGCTGGAGATTCACGTGATGACGCACCTCCGGCTGGCAACAGCTGGCGCCACCGGCGCAAGTCCACGGCTGCCAGGCGGCAGCGAAGCTATGCCGGAACTTGGCAGCCAAAGCAGCATGCCCAGAAGGAGTCAATGAAGGGCACTCAAAAACATAGCAGCACCTCCCAGGGCCCGTGCCTCACCTCGGCAGTCTTAGGCACCACATCGGCGCGCAGCTCCATCACAATACGGCCCAGCGGGGTGGAGCCTGCAGCGCAGCCGGGGCAGCCGGCCGAGGAGCAAGCTGAGCTGCTGGCACTAGTTTTCACGCACGTTCCACGCTGGACCTGGCTGGCAAAGCTGCGGCTGGGAAAGCAGCTGGCCAGCAGCGCCTGTTTGCCAACAGGCTGGATGGCAGCGGCCTCCTCTTCCAGCCGCTGCAGCTGGCATGCATTGAACCAAGCATGCCAGGAGGTGCAGCGGCGGGGGCGGAAGGCCCCGGCGTCCCGCCAGTCACAGCGGCTGCCACCCACCCGCGGCCACCTGCAGCGGCAGCAGCACATCGGGGGTCTCAGCAGGCCTGGGGTGCCAGGAAGCAAGTCAGCAGCAGCTGGAAGCAGGGTTCAAGCTCCTGATCCCCGTTCCCGCTCCCTCCCAAAGTGATCGGCCGCCACCTCGTGTGACTCACATCGAAGAACACCTGCGGGTCGGGGAAGAGGGCAGGGGGACTGTGAGGGGTCTGGGGTTCGGTGGGGCGAAGGGCAGGGCGGTGATGGCGCGGCGCAGGCACTCACCCGAGGGTTGGACATGGTTGTTCGGTATTAGGTGATGAGCTGAACACGGTGCAGAAGGCCGATGGCGTCCTCCTGGCGACAAATGAGAAGTCTGCATGCTGCGCCAGCTCATGGGCGCAGCACGGAGCTCCGAAGGTGGCGTGGGCACTCGCCGACACTCACACAGCTCTGCCGTACCGATCTGCTGCACTGCAAGCGCCATGAGCGCCAACCCAGCCCAAGCTGCTGCTGCCAGCCCTCCTAGCGGGCTGTGGCTGACCTTCTCTGCGCCCAGGTGCGGATCCGAGAGCCCAGACAGCGTTGCTGCTGCCCTGCCCACTCTCGGTATCGGACTGCCTCTCACTCTGCCCTGCTCCTGTGCCTCCAGCAGACTGGAAGACGTCTACCTGGTGTACACGTCCGAGAAAAACCGCGGGCTGACGTTGCGCCTGCACTTCATGCTCATAACGGCGTGGGCGGTGGGCGCGGCCAAGACGGTCACGCAGGCTGTGCACGCGCTGCAGCAGTGAGTCGCTGCTCTGTCTGCTGCTGCTGTCGCACCACATAACTGCCAGAATCTGGCATTACGATGCCGTTGGAGGCAGGATCCGGGCTGTTTTCACCACGTTAGGCCTGCAGGGCGGGCACAGGTGGTCGGTTCAATGTTGGAGGCCCTCACAGAAGTACGAGCCATGCGCTTTGCGGAGAGCTTGTCCCGCGCTTCAGCCCCGGTGTCATCACCTGTAGAGCGGCTACGCTCCCTGACCTTTGCGTGAACCCCAACCCGCCCAAGCATGTGCCCGCTGCCCTGCCTGCAGCGGCGAGGGCCGGGCGCTACCCCAGTACGCCCTCCTGCTGCTGGCCCAGCTGGTCAACCTGGCCTACCAGGCGAACTCCATGCGGCGGCTGCGCAGCCTGGAGCGCAAAGAGCAGCTGCTGCAGGTGCGGTGGGTGGCGTGGCCTGCTCGTGCAGTCTGCAACGGGGCTTCTAAGTGGTTGAACAGGCTGCGCAAGCGAGGTCTGGCCCCGCTTGATGTCTGCGAGGCGTGGCTCGTCGGCGCGCAATCCCCGAACGCAAGGGTGCTGGCCTGCGCGGTGCCGCCTGCTCAGCGCCGCCTGCCGCCCCCGCTGCGCGCCCGCCCTGCTCGCCTCGCGCTACTGGAGCAGACCCCCGCTGCGCGCCCGCCCTGCCTGCCATGCGTGGCTGCACATCTTCCTTGCCCTCCCGCTGCAGGAGCAGACCCCCCGCTGCTCGCCCGCCCTGCCTCCCCCCCACTGCAGGAGCAGACCAAGGCCTGGCTGCACATCCTGCTGGACGTGGCGGTCATGGTGTGCGTGCTGCTGTCGGACGCGGCGCTGCCGCACTCGCCCGCGCCGCTGCCCACCCTCGTCGTCACCTCCTTCCTCGGGGTCCTTGACATGGTGGGTGCGCATGGTGGCAAGCTGGTTGGCGTGCTGGCTGTATGTGGCATGCGCCCTGTGTGGGAGAGGCACCATCAAGCGATCCCTGCCCTGTCGAAGAGCACATTGGGGAGAGCAGCAGGCGGGTGCGTGGCGACGCCAGCCGGCTTCACCCAGCAGCATGTCCTTCAGGACCCTGGCCACAACCACAACAGGGCTGTCCCCTGGCTTTGCCTTGCCTGCAGATCCGGCTGGACACGCTGCTGCGGCTGCACGCCATCAAGTGGCTCTGCTTCTTCTTCCTGGAGGCGGACCGACTGATGCGAGCGCCCGGCCACAGGCAAGGCCCGCCCGCGGTGGCGTCCCTTGGGGTGCTATTTGGTCAAGCGTCGGCCGGCAGTGCGGCTTGTCCTGTCTGCAGCGAGACAGTTTTGCGTCTGCATGGCGTGCGAACGAAGCAGCAGGGGCATGCTGAGGGGCTGCGCCTGAAGCATGCCTGAGGCAGCAGGCGCACGTGCACTTGGGAAGGGATTGGCAGGATGGGTTGCCCAGGCTGTGCATGCATGCTCCCGCCCGTTGCGCTGCAGCTGGTCCAAGGTGGGATCCGATGCGGCGAGCGCCGCGCTTTTCGGCACCCTGCTGCCCTTTGCGTTTGCAGCGGCCTCAGAGGTGAGCCTTCTTGAGCCGGCGCGAGTGGGCAGAGCCACCACCAGCAAGGGGAAAGGGTGGCTCATCACCAAGCTCGCCTGCGCCTGACCCGCCGCCGACTCGCCACTGCCTTTTAGGCACCCACTTCACATCATCTGTGTGGCTATGTCGTTGCTGCCTGCAGTCGTCGCAGCGCGTCGCCTTCCTGCGGGATGCCAAGCGGCCGATGAGCAACCTGGGGCCGTTTTGGTCGGCGGTGCACGCTGTGGTGCGACGGTTCCAGCGGCAGCCAGAAGAAGAGGTGGAAGAGCCCCATGCCGATTGACGGCAGGCGCTCAGAAGCTTGGACGACCCCCAGCTTGGTTCTGGGGGCTTGATGAACAAATGCCTCTCCTCAACTCACAATTTCCTGCCACGCGCTCGGCTTGCCTGGCCATCTGCTCAATTGCTTTTCTCCAAACTGCCATCGCTTGACCAACGCCTGTTTGTAATTGACCCCCTCCTGTTTTCGAGCAGACACCATGCATTCCTCAACTCCTTCCGTCTTCCCTTCTTCCACACCCCCGCCTCGGGCTCGAATTCTGTGTGGTTGCGCCTGCCCTGCGCTGTCTTAGTCAATCAAGTTTTGCGGACTCCTGACTGAAACTTTCACGGAGCAAGGAGTGGTTCAAGGGCGCCCTTCTGGAAGGCCACCCGCAGCCGGGGTGCCACAGCAAACTTGCATGTGCCAGCGGCAGGCAAGTGGCTGCTGCGGCTGGTCATCTGTCAAAGAGCAGCACTGCCAGCCACATGCATGTGCCATTAGAGGTCCCTTACCTGTGCGCAGGAGTCCACACCCTGTGAAGTTGCCGGTACAGGCAGAGAATGTCAGCAGCTTGTGCAATGTGAGCCCGTTGTGCTGTGCTGTCCGCAGCGGCGGCTCGCTGGCGGCGGCGGCGCACTAGAGTGCCTGCCCGGGCTTTCGGCCGCATCATCCCTCAAGCAAAATGAAGTGGCAACACCTTGCGCTACTCCTGCTGCTAGTCTCAGCGGCTGCGCTGCCCAGCAGGCGAGTGGGACGATCGGCGGCTGTGGGGCTCGCATCGCCCCGATCGCGGGAGGGGGTCGCGGTGGGGACTTGCTTGGCGCTGCACGAGGCCCCCAGGGGCTTTTGGCAAGCTGAAGGGGAAGCCATCAGCGCTGCGCAAGGCGGCCGCTGGGCTCCGCGTGCCTTGGGTGCTGGCGGCGATGTGCAGTCCACATCGAACCCTACCGGCCTGGACTGGCGGCAGTGCCCGAGCAGCAGTGTGGCCGTTCAGCGTGGCCAGCGGTTCCCCGGCCTTGTGGCTCTCTGGGTCGCGACTGTGGCAGTCGCAGGAACCTCGTGCAGCTGCCGGATCGCCGCGAGCAGCACGGGCAAGCAGCTGGTAGCTGTGGCGGCCGCCTGAGCCAGGCTGCCGACCGTTGAACTTAGTTGCAGCGCAGTGCTGCGCGCTGCCGGGCCGCGCATTCTGCACCTGAGCAGCTTGTCTTCAATGCCACTCCAAACCCAACCGGCAGCCTGGGGCAGCAGGGCAGCGACGCTGCCAGACGCCCCAGTCGGCACCTCCCCAACCTTGCAGGTCATGCCCGTCTGCTGCTGCCTCGCTTCCCATCTTCGCACCATGCCGCCTGCTCACCTCACCCGACCCGCCTGTTCTGCCTGCAGGGCGGACGAGGACGTGGAGGTTGAGGACGAGGAGGATGATGAGGATGAGCTGGAGCGGGCTGTGCTGCTGGTGCGCCGCTCGCTGGCGGATGAGCGGCCGCTTGAGGGCAAGCAGACGACCGTCACCATTTCCATCTACAATGCCGGCAAGACGTGAGCGCCTGTTTTTCATCCGGGCCACGTGGTTTGCAATTGTTTTGGGGGGTGGTGTTTGAGCGAGGCATGCAGAGGGCTCGACGTTCTTGTTGCCAAAGCGTTGTCTCCATGCGTTCCTGCTGGCTCTGCCATCGGTCAGCGTAGATGCATGCCGGGTTGCAACGCACCAATGCTGGGCTGGCTGCAACTCTTTCCCTCTGCAGCGCTGCCACCGACGTGAAGGTGGAGGACCGGCCCTGGCCCGAGGCCTTTGCCGTCGAGGGCTCCCTGTCTGCCTCCTTTGACCGCATCCCCGAGGGCGCCTCTGTGCAGCACAGGTGGGCGCGAGGCCGCGCTGCTGCCATACCGCGAGCCCCGCCATGAGGGCAGAGCAATGTGACAAGCAGCGGGCAGTTGGGTTGTGAATGGGGAGTGGCATCTGTCGGCAAAGCTTGCCCTTGTCCACGGCGCATGCAGTCGCCAGCGCTTTGAGCGCAGCGGAAGCCGCCGACACCTCTGGCGCATGTGTCCGGTTCCATGCCCTCAGCCGGCTTCACGCCTCGGCCCTGTCTCTTTATTAACCCGACGTATAACCCGAGATATAAACCCTAAATAACCCCCCCTGCAGCTACAAGGTGGCTGCCAAGGAGGCCGGCTTTGTGCAGGTGCCCCCCACCCTGGTCACCTACACCCCCGGCGAGGACGAGGAGCGGCAGGCCGTCTCCTCCCCCATCCTCCCCTTCCGCACCTTCACCTTTGGCGAGAGCCTGGTCGCCAAGGTGGGCGGCGCATGCGCATTCTGCTTGCTGCCCGTCTCTTTTCCTGCTGTGCTGGATGGGAGCAGGGGAGCCTGCGGCTGGTGCCTGGCGCCAGCCTGGGTTGCGGCTGGCCAGTGCCACGTGCGGCTAGCACTGGGGTGCACCCGCTAGCCGGAGGCCCCCGCAAGACGCCCGCCACGTGCTGCCTGCACCCTGCACTCTTGCCGGTCACCATCTGGCGCTGGCACCTGCTCGCAAGCACCTGTCTGGACCCTGCTGTGCGCCGCTCATCTCATCCCCATCCATGGCCCTGCCATGCGCCGCCCATCCTCATCCATGACTGGACCCTGCGCCGCTTATCTCACCCACATCTCTGACCCTGCTGCCCTCCTTGCCGTCAGGCTCTGGAGCTGGGCAGCACCGTCACCGGCGGCAACTTCAACACCGTGTCCGACTGGAAGCGCCTGGGCCTGATTGTGGGCGTGCTGGGCGTGGCGGCCTTTGCCTACCGCTCCTACAACTCCGTCTCCGGTGAGGCATGGCATGGCCGCCGGGGCTGCCCTGGCAACAGGCTCCAAAAGGTTGCCAAGTGTTCACATGCACTGTGTGCAGCTCCCCCTGCCTGCGACAGCAGCGCAGCTTGTGGCCCCTGGCCCGTGGTCACGCTCGCTGCCAGCTGGGGTGCTGCTACGCCTCCCTCGTTTGCCCATCCTGGCCTGATGCGGCGACTCCCCGCGTGCTTCACCTCCTGCGTGCTTCACCTCCCCGCTTGCTGCACCTCCCCGCCCGCCCGCGCAGAGAGCAGCCGCAACCGCAAGCGCGCGCAGGCGCTTCGGGAGCTGGGTGCCCTGGAGAAGGAGGATGAGAAGACCAAGTGAAGCGGCTCAAGGCCGCGGAGTAAAGCGGCTCAAGACCGCGGCCCCGCTCCCCGGCTGGATCAGCTCAGCCCAGCAGCAGGCTCGGCTGTTGCGTC
>KQ481942.1:237077-260909 GCA_001430745.1 Auxenochlorella pyrenoidosa
GCGCCGGCAGCAGCAGCAGTGCCCCTGCACGCTGTGCGCGGTGCGCACGTCAGCGCTGCGTGCCAGCAGCGACGGGGGCGGCGGACTTGGGGTCTGCAGGCCTGCAGGGCGGTCGCCTCTGCCCTGCGCCTGCTCCCTGCCCGCCCCATTGACTTTTCTCCTTCTTGTCAGGGTCACCAGCCGTCCAGATCCTGGCGCCGCCCTTCGCACCACAGCGGGACAGTACTGCCGTGCTGTCGGCACCCTTGCCGCCCGCTTGGCACCCTGGTTGGCGCTTGCTTTCCCTCCTGCTCCGACCAATCTGCTACGCTTTGGCCTACTGCCCTTTCCCACCACATCCTGCACCCCTCTTCTGGAGCTGGCCCAGCCCAGTCCTGCCATGCTGCCATCTGACTACGGGTGTAACACGTATAGCCCTGCCATGCCGTGTGCTATCCACTGGTGCACAGAGTCAACAGGAGGGTGAGGGCAAAGTACAAACAAGGGGTTTTGACAGGAAGGACTCTGCATGACTACAGATGGGCGGGCAGCAACGGCAGCATAGAGGACAGGGCTCATGGCAAGGATGGCCGAGGGCCCTTCTGTTTTGAAATGATGCATCAGCAAGCTGCCCATGCCGAGGCAAGCACCACCAAGCTGTGCGTGCAGCACGCTTTGCACAGGACGGCTCAGGAGCTCCTGGTGCTCGGCCCCACCGGGTTCAGGTCGGCAAACTGCTCAGAGCTTGCGGCAGGCAGCCAGCCGGGCCTGCCACGCTCCAGGGGAGGCCGCACAGAAGGCGACACCGACTGCGCGGCTGCGTCGGGTGTAACGGCATGCGCAGGCGCCTCGCCGGTGGCCGGCACAGTGGGCGCCGGCTGAGCAGCCTGCAGGCCTGCCAGCTCGCTGGGAACACCCCCTGCCTCCACCTCAGCCTCATCCTCAGCCAGCAGAGCATGCAGCTGATGCTGCTGCGCAGGCGCCCCTCCTTCCTCAGCTAGCAGGGCATGCAGATGCTCCTGCTCCGCAGCTGCCCCAGCTGCCGGCCTGGCCGAGGCCACCAAGTCCTGCCGCGTGCTCAGCATCCCCTGCAAGCAGCGCATGGTATGAGTTGAATGCTGTTGCAGCGGCCCTTGAAGCCAGGCCGGCAAACCGCTTGAATGGGCAGGCCCGCCAGGCAAGCGGCACAAGCTACGGATGAGCTGAATGCATGCAGACATGCCCCCGCCCATCTGCAACGGCTGCAGGAAAGCTCAGCAGGCGCAGCGCCCCCCCACCTGTGGGATCCCGGACTCGACAGCATGGATGGCCTGCCGCTCTTGGATGCGCTGCCGCGCCGCAGCGGCCCAGCGCTCGGCTGCCAGTGCAGCAATGCCAACTAGCGCCAGGCCAGAGAGGCCAGCCAGGGTCCAATTGAGGTGCGGGGAGAGGGGCGGCTTCCCGGAAGGGCACCCAGGGGCGCTGATGTCGACCAGCCTGGAGGGAGAGGAGACAGCAGTGAAAAAACCTGGTCTCAACAGGGAGCGAGTGTGTGCAGGAGCCGGCACGCTTGCGCACACTTTTGCCGCGGAACAGGCGCGGCAAAGCATGCACGCCAGCTGGCAGGGTCACCAACGTCACGCCCTGGCGCCGTTCCCTGTATTCCATTGCCTGAGGCTCAGCTGCAAGGGCAGCATGAAGCCCCTGCGGGCCGAGCCAGGCGCACCTGAGGCGCCCGCTGCCGAGGTCGCCAACCAGCAGAGAGCAGTTGGGCAGACACACCAGGCTCTGCATGCCGCCGCCAAACAGCGCCTCGTCGCCCGGGCCGTCGGCAAAGCCAAAACCGCCACAGGCCCCAGCCAGGGTGGTCACTGCCGCTGGCTCGTCGCCGCCTGGCGCGAGCGTGATGCCCCGGATGCAGGCGTTGGCAGAGTCTATGATAGCCAGCATGCTGTTGGACAGAAAGCACAGCGCCCTGGGTCGTTTGAAGAGCGCCTCGCTGGTGTGGCCGTCGCGAAAGCCAGAGACACCCAGGCGACCTGCCAGCAGCTCCCAGGCGCCTGTGGGGCCAAGGCAGGTATGAACTGCAGGTTGCAACAGCGCTGGGGGTCAGGCTGGTGGGGGGCAAGGGCGCTGCGGTGCACGCCCGCAAGGCAAAGCTGCTGCTGTGCTCGCCCACTGGGTGCTGCTGCTGCTGCTGCTGCTGTGCATGATGTGCGCACTGGCCTGTGGTGGCGTCCCAGCGGCGGATGACATGCTGGGTCGAGTCGGCGGCGTAGACTGCAGGCCAGGGTGGGCAGGCAATGGCACAGCTGCATGTTTGCTTGTTTGGGCCTGTTGTCTGTCTCCAACACAACAGAAGTTTGCAATACAGACACAGTGCCACAAAGCTGGTCGGCGTGGGTTGTCGCAAAATCTGTGTCGCAAGTATCGTTGCGGCAAGACTGTGAACACAAGCCAGCAGATGCAGGCTGCAGCGCTGGCTCCCACGGCAGGCTGCGTGGCACACACGCACCATGCGATGGGTCACCTATGCTGTCCACAGCGAGGTGGTGCACCCTGTTGGGTGTTGAGGGAGAGGGGGCCATCACACAGGCCATCAGAGGGGCTGCAGCTGTCACAGCAGTGCGGGGGGCAATTGCCGACGGCAGGGTTGTGAGCGGCCTCACCACCCCGATCCCCATGGTGCCAAGCTCAGAGTGCTGACGGTGACTTCGGGCGGTTCCTCGGCAGCAGGAGCGTGCAGGGCCTCGCCATCAGTGACAGGGAGGCCGCTCGCTGCTGCCAGGGCAAGTCCGCAGCAACAAGCGAGCACGACAAGGCGGGTTGGGAGAGGAGGCATGGCTGGGAGCGATGCAGGGCCGCGTTGGTCAATTTTGAGAATTGCAGACCGTAGGGTTTGAAGCTGGCTTAGCACGAGCTGGCACCGCTGCCGCCGTAGCGCTGTCAGCGCGCAGTGGCAGGTTGCATCGGGCGCAATGGTGTGGCTACCATTATGCTGGATCCTTCAGCAGTACTTCATCGCCCTGCAGCGGGATGCGATTTGCTACATAATATCACAACACATTGCAGGACAGGCACTGTTACCAGGACGATTGAGCATGTCGGGTGCATGCTGCAGCCATGCCGCTGCCGCGGGAATGAAACAAGACTGTGTGTCACATCAGGTTGAGCAGCCCCATCCATTTCTGCCTGCCTGTCATGTGGTGCGGTGAATGTTCACAAACGGATGGATGATGCAATGACCGCTTCGATCACTTCCCATGCAGTGCTGCTCCTGCTTCCGGCAGAGCACAGATGTTGTTCTGTCAGTTCTGGCCTGGTGGGTGGAGCAGAGCCAGAGGCCAGAGGCGCGATGTCGTGTAAATGCAGTGGCATATGAACAGACGTAGGAGTTCAGATCCCCAGAACACTGATGCAAGTCTCCAGAACACTGATGATATAGCAGAAGCAGGCGCTAGTCTTGCGCAATGCTGTGGCGCCACTTGCTTGGCAGTTGAAAAGGCACAGCAGAAGGGGAGCATGGGCAAACTGGCCAAGACAGCGTCCTCTATGAACAGATCTGCTGGCGCGCCCCCTGGAAGCAAGCTTCTGGCCCTCAGGCCTGCTCCAGCAGCGTGCGCAGCCGGGGCACGATGTCGGCAAACGTGGGGCGCCCCTCCTGCGCCTGCGCCCAGCACTCGCTGCGGGGAGGGAGAGCGGGGACGAGAAGAACCTTGCGTGAGCCCTTCATCAACAGCGGAGAAAGCCAGTACCGGAGATGAAGAGGCCAATCGCCAGAGCTGCCACGCGCACCTTCCAGCGCACCCTGCCTCCCTCCCGCCCCTGCTTGCCTCATGAGCTGGCAGTAGGCGCCCAGGCCGGGCGCCGTTGCCATGCCCTGCCCAGGCAGGGCGGCGGGCGGTGGCACCTCTGGCCTGCGCCCCTCCCTGAGGTGCAGCGCAATCTGCAGGGGGCCAGCAGGCAGCGCACTCAAGAGGTGCGTAGTCGATTGGATGCTGCGCTGCCAGCCTGCGATGCATCTTGCCCTCGGCTGAGCCTACGAGGGTCTGCAGGTAGCAAGCATGACTGGTGCCTCGCCATGCGCCGGCTACAGCATCAGAGGTGGTGGGCAGGCACCAGCGGTGCAGTAGCAGCAGCGCCAGCAGCCCACCTCCCACACGGGGGTGTCCTGCCAGGGCAGGCGCCATGTCAGCAGCTCCAGCAGGACCATGCCAAAGGAGAAGACGTCGGAGGCAGCGCTGGCCTTGCCGCCCTGCACAACCTCGGGAGCCTGCATGTGTGTTGGGGGTGGGGTGGGGTGTGGGGGGCCAAGGGGGCCTGGGCATGTGCGGCAGGTGGGCTGCTGGTCGGGTGTGCTGCGCCGCTTGCGTACAGAGGCATCGCATGGCAAGGCCAGAGCAGCAATGCTGCATGCGTGGAAGGGAGTGCGCAACTCCACCCTGCCCCTGCCACCCCGCCACTTGCCAGCCACTGCGGGTTGGCGGGGCCGCCCGCGCTCGTCGAGGCGCTGCCCGCCGGCCCCAGGATCTTGGCCAAGTTGAAGTCGCTGACCTGCGCAGAAGGACACAGGAACCTCCAGACTCGGTGCCGGCCAAACGGCGGCGGTGCATACACGGTCCCACTGGCGCATCCCTTCCTGTTTAACCAGCCAGGCGCGCTCCCTCGTATCAGCCGCCCCGTGCCGCCCCCACCTGCACGCGCCAGTGCTCGGAGACCAGCATATTCGGGCTCTTGACGTCGCGGTGGATGAGCCCCCGGCGGTGCAGGTACAGCAGGCCCATGGCCGCATCGTGCGCCTGCCGGTAGGAGGATGGGACAAGGAGCAGACGGCCTGGGTGGCGCCGGCCTGCAGCAACTCCCCCCGTGAGCATTCCCACCCAGGTGCAGCAAGCTGTCAACCGTGCTTCACAAGATCCCCTGAAGCGCCCGCTGCCAGCCGGCGCTGGCCTCCCTGGAGCCCCGGCCTGCCGCTCCCACCATGCTCAGGCGGCGGCGCCAGGTCAGCTCGGCAGCCACAGCGGGCGAGTGCAGCCCCTCTTGCAGGTTCTCGTAGACAGACCCCCTGGGGCAGTACTCTGCAGGCCCGGCGGATCATGAGGCTTGATCAAGGAGTGGCACCGCGGCGCGGCACTCGGCACCGGACAACAGCTGCACAGCGCGCGCGAGTGGTAGTTGGGCTGGCCTTGGATGTCTAGTCGTGCTAGCTAGCACAGTAGTTGGGCTTGCCTTGGATGTCTTGTTGTGCTAGCTAGCACAACAAGACACCCAAGGCCAACCCAGCTACCACCCGACCCTGCTGGCCGGATTGCGCAACAGGCACACTCATTCAGCCCGGGACGCTGAGGCAGGCTGAGGCCCACCGGTGAGGATGGCGGGCGGCACGGCGCAGAGGCCCAGGAAGGAGACGATGTGAGGGTGCCGCAGCCCGGCCATCACAGACGCCTCCTGCGGAAGGAGGGTTGCAGTCGTTGATGCATCTCAGCAGCACGCCAGTTTGGCAGCGGCTTTGAAACTTCAACCGCCACGGACAGCGCATAGCAGCGGCACCAGACTTGCGCCAGGGGAACTACAAACGCCGCACCAAACTTGCCTGCTGCAGGGCGCGCATGATGCCGACTGGCAGCTCCAGGCCCTGCCTGACCACCCTTTCTGCAGCAAAGGGAGCCATGGGGCCAAGACAGGGTTGCGCAAGGCATAGCGGTGTTGGACTGGCATGCCGAGTGGCCACTCACAGAGCGCATGGCGCATCGCAAGAGTCGCCACCCTCTCTCCGTGCCACCACGTGCACTCACCCTTCATCACCAGCACTTTCACTGCCACGGGCAGCTCGTTCCAGCGGCCAAGATACACCATGCCAAAGGCGCCCCGGCCCACCAGCCGCTCCACCTCGATGTCTGCCCAGGCCACCTCCCAACCCTGCACAGAGCTGCCCAGCTGGGCGGCGGCGGCGGTGCTGTCCCCGCTGCCCGCCGCCTGCTGCAGCGCCTGCTGGCCGCCGGGCTGGCGCGAAGAAAGGTGACTCGCGATGATGCTGAGCAGGGCATCCCCCTCCAAAGAGCTGATACTGCAGGCGTGGGGTTGGAAGGACACGGAGGAGCAAATGTTGGGAAGGGTCCTGACATGAGCACAGCGGGCAGCAAAGCCGAGAGACGCAGCATGAAGAGGCGGCGGAAACAAGGACACAACGCAGGCGCTTTTGGTGAGCCAATCAGCCCGCGCACCTGCCGCTCATTGGCTGGCTGGAGGCGCTGCGCTGAGCGTGCAGGGTGCCTGCGCTGGTGTTGCTGCCTGGGAAGGAGGCAATGGCGCCCGCGCTGGCTGCGGGAGTGGGCGGCCCATTTGAGCCCGAGGGCAGGCTCGGAAGGGAAGAACGCAGCGGCTGCTGCTTGGCGGGGAAGAATGCTGGCTCGGGCTGCACAGCCTGGATAAAAGTGTCGGCTAGGGGATCCGTGGAGCTGCCACTAGGCAGGCCGGGAACGTGCTGCCTGCCACTTGCAGAGTCCAGGAAGGTGTCTGTTTCCACAGACTTGGCTATCGTCAGGTGGCCGCCAGGTGGAGGCTCTTTGCTGCCGCTCTCCAGGGCGTCTGCTGCCGCCCCCTCACTTGGGTCCGGCTTGCGGCGCAGCCAGCCCTTGCCGGGGCGGAGAGCCAGGAAGGCCAGGGCTGCCAGGGCTGCAGCAGGGGGACGACATCTGAGGAGTTGCCGTCATGCAAGGAAAACCGGCCTGGAGCGCAGCAAACTTGCTTTGAAGCCACAGGCGCTGCAACTGCGAGCGCTGCAGACAGTCAGCTCTTGCCAGGTTGCCACAAAGCAGGTCTGCTCTGGCTCGAACTCACCGGCGGCACCTAATACAGCCCCCACAATGGCGCCGATGGGCACCGAGGATGATGAGACCTCGGCTGGTGGCGCTGGCCCTGGCGACGCCGCAGAGGCGCCCGCAACAGAGCCATCGGCAGGTGGCGCCGCTGAGGGGCCGGCCGGTGACGCGGGGGATTGAGGGGATGGGCTGATGGACGGGGCTTGCACCGGGGGTGATGGCAAAGGTGGGGCCACAGGTGGTGTCGTCGGCGGTGGCGCCGACATGGGTGGGGGCGAGTTGGGCAATGCCGGCTGGGGTGGCGACGGCGGTGGCGGTGATGGAGGCAAGGCTGGTGGGGGCGAGTCCGGCACTGCCGGCTGGGGCGGCGACGGCGGTGGCGGTGATGGAGGCAAGGCTGGTGGGGGCGAGTCCGGCACTGCCGGCTGGGGCGGCGACGGCATTGGAGGTGAAGGAGGCAAGGCTGACCGGGGCGGTGGCGAACAGGGATCGAGGTCGACATCTGCAATCTTCTTGATGCGGGCAGGCAGTGCTCCGCACAGCCCTGGTTTCAAACCAATCGTATATAGGGTGGGGAACGCGCCAGGCGTGCCCCAGGAGTCCGGCACAGTTCCAGTGAAGTTGTTTGCAGAAAGATCAAGCGCTAAAAGCTGTGGAAACGACCCTGGAAATCCCCAGCCAGGAGGCAGAGTGCCTACAGGCTTGTGCAGGGTTGGGGGGATTGGGAGGACAGGGCGCAATTGGTGTGCTGACTTTAAAGTCACCACAACGCCTGGGCCATGTGCATTGCATGTGTGTACGCATGCAAACAGAAGGTGCACCTTCTGCTTGCACCAACAGCTAGCAATTCCGCGCCCACTCACCTTGAAGGTTGTTGTCACTGAGAAGGAGGAGTTGCATGCCTCTGCAGCGTGTTGATGGATGCATGAGAAAAGTCTCAGGTCTTGAGCGAGCAAGATGGCAGGGCTCGCCGCTATCGTGTGCAGACCCAGCCAGCTGGCCTACACAACTGACCTGCAGCGTGCCAGCTCGGGCACCAATGTGCCCTGGAGCTTCGGCGGACTTAAAGTGGTGCACAAAATGGTGTTTCTGCAAGGTCAGAAGCACTGCCTGGAGCTCAGGCTGAGAACACACGCTCCGGTGAAGCAGCACAGCCACCGCACAGTCGCCTACGTGCAATGGCACTATGTCTCGACTGCAGCTCTGATGCACTAAGCCAGCCACTAAGCTCACAGATCATATGTGCCACCCTCATCCGTGGGCCCGTAACAGGTGATGCAGCCCCAGTTGCACAGCGGAGTGGTTTCGTCCCATCCGGCGATTTTGTGCCCGGCAGAGAACTCGGCCCAGTTGGAAAAGGCGTCGCGCTGCGCCAGCAGCCAGGGCACTGCGGCACCGAGCGGAAGCACCGCTGGGTGAGCAGAGTTTGCAGGCCATATAAAAACGTTGAAAGTGCTGAAAATATAGCCCCAACCCGGAAATTGCAGCACTATGCAGAGCCATTCAATCAGAAAGTTGCAGGGCACAGCAGCCGACTGAAGGTGGCAAAGTGGCAGTGCCGCTGACACCGCTAGCCCAGCCGGCGCAACAAGCCACGCGCAGTGTTGCCAGCGAGCTCTCACCATCATCTTCGAACTGGGCCTTGGACACGCCAAAAGCGGCACTCGTCAACACAGCTACAAGGACTGCTGAATGAAACAGCTGTTGCACCAGCGCTAGCGCCATCACAGGTGTGATCTGAGTTGGGCGTGGGGGCAGTACAGGCGCCTCGGGCCCGCCTGCAGGTTGGGACCACCTTGATGTTTTTAGGTAGCCGGGACCACGGCTGGCTGCTTCATAGAGCTGGTAGCACTCATGTACAACACGGTTGCAGGGCTCCGGCCTGAAACTGGCTCTGCTGCAAGCACAGGCGCAGAGAGCGCTCGAGCGGCGCTCGGAATAGTGTGCCCTTACCCCCGCCCTGCCATCCCCTCAGTGGTCCCTACTGCTCTTCCTCCTGACGCATGAAGCTCGCGATCACACGCAGATCACCATGGGCTCTGAGCGGAGGAGTGGACAACGCAGCGCAGAACCGCACACTGTAGTGAAGATGCACTGTAGCGCTAGCGTGCGCGGCAGCTGCAGAGATCTCGTCCAGTTGGGGGTCTGTGTCGCATGCGTTGCAGTTAGACAGACGTTTACACGTGTAAGCCCAAGCAAGCCATTGCATGAGGCATGCGGCACACACTGTACGCGAGCCACGGCACATGCCGTGGTGTGCACACCATCAGGATTGCAGCGCTGGCAGTCTGCAGGTGCCACACTGAGACAAGAGTGGTGCAGCAGCGACTCGGCCAGCGCAGGGCCCTCAGGGGAGGGCCCTCATTGGACAACAGGCTGGCTGTTCTGCTGTCTGCGCCCTTGGGACTCGTACTGCCAGGAGAACAGACGAGTCTACGCCTGTAGTAGCAGGTTGAAGGAGCAGGACCCGATTCGAGGCAGCTTCTTGGGCACCTCAGGCCTGCTCCAGCAGAGCGCGCAGCCGGGGCACGATGTCGGCAAACGTGGGGCGCCCCTCCTGCGCCTGCGCCCAGCACTCGCTGCGGAAGGGAAGGCAAAGGCGGGGGTGGAGGGAGCCTGTGCATGAGCCTTTCAAGAATCAGCAGAGGAGACGAAGATGCCAGCCGCCGTTGCGCAAGTATGCTTGGCTGTCACGTGACACGTGCACGCGCGCGGGTCCGTGCATCCTCCTGCCCCTGCTTGCCGCATGAGTTGGCAGTAGGTGTCCAGGCCGGGCGCCACTGCCATGCCTTGCCCAGGCAGGGCGTCGGGCGGAGGCACCTCTGGCCTGCGCCCCTCCCTGAGGTGACGCGCAATCTGCATGGGAGCAGCGGGCAGGCAGCCGACTCTGATCAAAAAACGGTGCAAAATGGACAGCGTGCCAAACTGCCAGCCGGCTTTACATCTGCTCTCAAGTGAGGCTGCGAGCTCTGCTGGTACCAAGCATGAGTGGTGCGTCAACACGTGCCGGCGGCGGCATCAGAGGTGGTGGTCAGGGATCAGCTGTCTGGCAGGGGCAGCCCACCTCCCACACGGGCGTGTCCCGCCAGGGCAGACGCCAGGTCAGCAGCTCCAGCAGGACCATGCCAAAGGAGAAGACGTCGGAGGCGGCGCTGGCCTTGTCGCCCTGCACAACCTCTGGCGCCTGCGCGGGGGATGCAAGGGGTGTGCGGCCGGTGGGCCGTTGGTGGGATGCATTGTGCCGCTCGCGTACAGGCGGCATGCAGGCTTCAGAAAGCCTGCTACGTGCCATCAGAAATGTGTGCAGTCCCCACTGCCCGCCAGCCCCGCCACTGACCAGCCACTGCGGGTTGGCGGGGCCGCCTGCGCTCGTCGAGGAGCTGCCCGCTGGCCCCAGGATCTTGGCCAAGTTGAAGTCGCTGACCTGCAGCAAAAGAAGACGGGAATTGGCTATTCAGCCAGCATGACTGGTGCGCCACCCCTTACTGGCCCACCAGCCAGGCGCGCTCCCTCCTCATATCAGCCGCCCCTTGCCGGCCCCCACCTGCACGCGCCAAGACTCGGTAACCAGCAGGTTGGGGCTCTTGACGTCGCGGTGGATCAGACCCCGGCGGTGCAGGTAGAGCAGGCCCATGGCGGCGTCGTGCGCCTGCCAGAAGGGGGACGGGTGAGGAATGGGCTGCCTGGGTGGGCGTCGGCCAGCAGCAATCGACCCTCTTGGGCCTCCCAGCAACCCATCGGCCGAAGCTTTCAGCCTGAAGCGCCCGCTGCAAGCCGGCGCTGCCCTCCCTACAGCCCCGGCCTGAGGTTCCCACCATGCTCAGGCGACGGCGCCAGGTCAGCTCGGCAGCCGCTGCGGGCGAGTGTAGCCCCTCTTGCAGGTTCTCGTAGACAGACCCCTTGGGGCAGTACTCTGCAGGGCGCGCGGCTCATGGGGCTTGATCAAGGCGTGGCACCTCGGCGCGGCACTCGGCACCACAGAACAGCTGCATAGCACAACAAGACACCCATGGCCAGCCCAGCTACCACCCGACCCTGCTGGCCGGATTGCGCAACAGGCACACTCATTCAGCCCGGGACGCTGAGGCAGGCTGAGGCCTACCGGTGAGGATGGCGGGCGGCACGGCGCACAGCCCCAGGAAGGAGACGATGTGGGGGTGCCGCAGCCCGGCCATCACAGACGCCTCCTGCAGGACAGTTGCAGTCGTCGTGTGCGGTTGAATCTCAGCAGCAACTGATGGAAACAAACCAATCTAAGCAGTGCTCGGGAGCAGCGTTCATCAATGCCACCTGCCTACCGCCAGCCCCTGTCAGGGGCATAGCGAATGCCACCGCAAACCCGCCTGCTGCAGTGCCCGCATGAGGCTGTCTGGCAGCTGCAGACCCTGCCTGGCCACCCCATCTGCAGCAAAGGGGGCCCAGGAGGCCACAGAGAGTTGCGCATGGCGTGGCAACGTAATTCCGGCAAGGCAGTGGGCCACACACAGCATGCACAGCACCTTGTCAGTTACGCCACCTTTTCTCCGCGCCACCCGGTGCACTCACCCTTCGTTACCAGCACTTTCACGGCCACGTGTAGCTCGTTCCAGCGCCCAAGGTACACTTTACCAAAGGCGCCGCGGCCGACCAGCCGTTCCAACTGAATGTCTGCCCAGGCCACCTCCCAGCCCTGGACTGCGCTGCCCAGCTGGGCGGCAGCGGCGGTGCTGTCCCCGCTGCCAGCCGCCTGCTGCAGCGCCTGCTGGCCGCCGGGCTGGCGCAAAGAAAGGTGGCTGGCAATGATGCTAAGCAGGGCATCCCCTTCCAGAGAGCTGGTGCTGCAGGCAGGACAAGGCCCAGGGTTCAAGGTGAAAGATGGGCAGACACAGGGAACAGCGCTGCAAGGATCCTTGCAGCTGCCTGCTGTGCTCGAGCACAGCAGGCAGCGTGCAACGGGATAGGAAGACAGGCAAGAGGCTGGCACCTTTGGCTTGCCAAACAGTCCACGCACCTGTTGCTCGTCGGCTGGCTGAAAGCGCTGTGCTGGGCGAGCGGGGTTGCGGCGCCGGCGCTCCTGCCAGGGAGGGAGGCGATGGCAACAGCGCCCGCCGTGGGGGTGGGCGGCCCACGCGAGCCAGAGGCCGCGCTTAACAGGGAAGGAGGCGCCAGCGGCTGCTGTCCAGTGGCGGGCAAGGCGCCTGGCTCGGGCTGGAAAACTTTGCCTTGGATGAAAGTGTCGATGGCAGGCTCTGTGAGGCCGACGCCGGCCAGGCCAGGCAGGCTCTGCTTGCTGCTTGCAGAGCGCAGGAAGGAATCAGTGGCCGCGGGCGTGCCGTCCCAAGGGACGCCAGGTGGATCTCCCTTGAAACCGCTCTCCAGGAACTCTGCTGCCGCTGCCTCGCCCACAGCAGCCTTTCTGCGCAGCCAGCCCTTGCCTGGGCGTAGAGCAAGGAAGGCCAGGACTGCAAGCACTGCAGCGCGAAAGGGGAGCATGCAACAGGCAATCGGTAATTTCCCGACATGCACAAGGAGATCACAAAGCCACAAGCGCTGCTGCGATCACGAGCGGTGTGACCATACAGGCTGCCACCTTGGGCTCAGCCCTCGCTAGGTGGTGGGCATGATGCCAGAGCGCAGGGCTGCTGTGGCTCACCGGCGGCGCCTGCGACAGCACCCACGATGGCGCCGATGGGCACCGAGGATGATGTGTCGTTCGGCGGGGCTGGCAGTGGCGGCAGCGTCGGTGGCGGTGGAGGAGGAAATGCCAAACGGGGCGGTGGCGAGCAGGGGTTGAAGGTTGGGCGGTCTTCATCCCGACACGAATACAGAAAGCCCTGTGTGCAAGCCGTCTCGTTGAGGCTCGCAGGCACCGCTCCGCACAGTCCTGAACTCGAATCAACAACCCTGCGGATGGCACGCAAGCCAGTCAGCCCGTGCTGCACTTGCAGCAACCTTCCATGCACCCATTGAGTGCGCATTCCACTCACAGAGTGCGCAGTGCTGGGAAGTGTCCATTGCGCTTCCAGTCAGGCAGGGTGCCAACAAATCTGTTTCCAGTTAGATATAAGCTGTCAAGCAGACGGAATGCGCCAGCGAAATCCCATGCCGGCAGTGTCCCTGTCAGCGCATTGCCTGATAAGTCCCTGCGATGAAGATCGGTTGGCTGCAAATTAGTAACTTTCCAAGGCGTCAGCTCTACCAGCATTTGCAAAGAAGCATTTGTGTCTCCACTGGCGTGCGCAACTCACAAAGTGTCAAGTTTCGGAAACACACCCCACGCCTCCGGCAGCGTGCCCGACAATTTGTTGCCATCTAGTTGTCTGCAGCTCAACTTTCCAGGAGTGGCAGGTCATCAACAACAAAAGGATGGGGGTTGCGCCAGTTTGCAGCAGAAACTGTGCGGGCAACACAATAGCAAGCAGCTGGTAGACGATGATTGCCGAGCCCCAAGCATGCACAAGGACAGTTTTCAGACTGCGACTTACAACAACCAAACGCTTGATAGCGAGGCCCACTCGGGGGGAAGGGTGCCCGAGAGCCCATTATTCATCAACTCACTGCACAACGGTGCCGGAAAGCAAGTGCATATTGAGAGCATAAAAATCTTCAGCACATGCATGCTGTGCCATCAAGCATATGTTGTGTCTGTCACAGATGCAGCATACATGCTCCCTTAAAACTTACAGAGTCTCCAGAGCGGGAAAAGCGCCAGGCGTGCCCCAGGAGGCTGGCAGCGTCCCAGTTAGGTTGTTATCATATACCGACAAATACTGCAATTTTCGGAACGACCCTTTAAACCCCCAGCTAGGTGGCAGGGTGCCTGCAGGCGTGTGCAGGGTGTTGAGAGATTCAATTGGAGTACTGGGGGAAACTGATACAAAAACTTGACGCGCTGACTTCGCCACCATGCCGCGGGATCACATGCCTCCTAAGTAGCAAGGCCTGTAAACCTCCTGCCTGCACTGACACCGGACAATACTGCCTCCCGTCACCTTGGAAGTAGTGGTAACTGAGATCCAGTGAGGAGATGCTGCAATACGTCGATGGATGCACGAGACTGCTTGCAGGTCTGGAGTGTGCAAGATGGCACGGCTGACGGCTCTGGTGTGCTGGCCAAGCCAGCTGGCCTACAATACTGACCTGCAGCGTGCCAGCTCGGGCGCCAATGTGCCGCGGATTTCCAACCTAGTCCGAATATCACCAGTGCAGGCAACGAAGTCTCTGCAGGGCCGAAAGCACCATCTGGAGCTCAGGCTGAGAACGGACGCTCCACATGAACGAGGACAGCCATTTCACAGTAGCCAATGGGCAATGACACTAAGCTCACAGCTCATACGTGACAGCTGCGACATCGCAACCATAGATGCAGCTCCAGTTGCACGGCGGAGTGGTTTCGTCCCATCCCTTGAAGCTATGCCGGGCAGACACCTCGCCCCAGTTGGAGATAGCGTCGCGCTGCGCCAGCAGCCAAGGCACTGCAGCAACAGGCAGAAGCAGCACAAATGGACTGCCCGTCAGTCAATCAACTCGTTTGAGCATTTAAAGTGCAGACAGTGCTTCCTCACGCAAACTGCGCTGTGTGCATGGCCTGCAAACAAAGAAGTTGCAGGGCATAACAGCAGGCTGCTGCCGACACCGCCAGCCAAACAACGAGCAAGGAGCACTGTCGCAGATCTCACCATCCTCTTCGAACTGGGCCTTGGAGATGCCGATGGCAACACTCGTCAGCACAAACAGAAGGACTGCTGAAGGACCCAGCTGTCGTGCCGGTGCCATCACAGGTGCGAGCCGAGTTGCACGTTTGGGGCAGTACAGGTGCCTCAAGGCACGCCTGCGAGTGGCGAGCACCCTGAGGCCATCAGATCGTCGGCACCACAGCGTGCTGCTGAAAACAGCTGTTAGCTGAACCATGCACAACAGGATTGCAGCGCTCCAGCTGGAAGCTGCCACTGCTGCGCGGCGAAAAATAGCGGCGCTGAACTCGTGTGCCGCCGCCCTATATACCCGAGCCCTGCATCCCCCAGTGGTCACACTCTTTCTCCCTGACGCTTATCTCGCGAACCACACACAGAGCACAGCCTACAGACGGAAGAAGAAGCAGAGCTACTGCCGGCAGCAGACGGAGGTACCCTGCGCCCCACCTGGCTGCTGCGGGCGCAGTAGTCCCTGCTGCCCCGAGCACCGATCCCACAAATTGTGCAGCCAGGTTCGCCTTGCGCAGGTTAACTCCAGCTTCCGGACGCGGCGAGGGAGCTCGCCCTCTAGGCGCCCTTGTGCTGCAGTCCCTTGCGTCCCTGAAATGCACTGCGCCGCGCGGAACTGAGCAGCGCAGAACGCGAAGCATCTTGCAGTGATGGATTTCTGTAGTGCTAGCGTGCACGGCAGGGAGCCACTTGAGGGCTGCGATGTATGCCCTGGCATCCCTGGCGGGCTGGCCATCTGGCATCCCATACCACCTTGAAGAGGATACTGCATGAGGCATGCGGGCTTGCACTTGCTCAAATGCAGGGAATGCAGGCGAAGGCACACTGGCGGGAGTCCACGTGCCGCCGCTAGTGTCTGCACGGCGTCGACTGAGCCAGGAGAACTCCCTTCCTCCTGTCGACGCTGTTGGTAGCCAGGTTATTTGAGTCTCCTCCAGTAGAGCACACAACTGGACACAATCATAATGTTGAACGTGGGGGTGCCCTTCCTGCGACTGCGCCGATCGGGCAGCGGCATGGCGCAGCACGCCAACCGCTGTGGCTGATCCAAGCTCGCCGGTTTCTAGTGCATTCTGATTGCGATGCAGACTGCCTTCCAGGGCTGCCGCATAGGGGTCCGCAATGCTCGCAAGGCTTGCACGCCGGAGGGGCTCCTCCCTGCTTGCGAGAGCCCTGCACGCCGATAGGTTGCTTCGATCAGAGGCAGACGGCCACAAGAAGCAGGAGGCGCCCCTGGTTTTCGCCGGGCGTAAGCAGAGTGCGCTTCCGCCGCCATCCCCCGCCGCCGCCCAGCTGCCCGACGCTGCCCTCTGTCAACTCTCCTGAATTGATCACCCGTCTGCATCCGTTGATTAGCTGTGGTCTTGCTTGATTCCAGCTCGCCTCCGCTGACAAATAAAATGCGATTCATTAGCCCGTTGCCCCACTGCTGCTGCAGGCGAATCAGATAAGCAGCTGCAGTACTATGTGCTCAAGGACCAGCCCAACCCTGCTCTGAGCATTCTACAGCAGGCGAGTGGGTGCTGCAGCCAGTGATGAAAGGTGACAAGGCTCGGGCATCGGCTAAACATTTGGGGCCGCATGCGGCGTCTGGGGCTGGTGCAGGTGCATGTGTCGAGGCTCCTCGTGGCCCCTGCTCCTTGAACCCTGCTGCTGCTGGCCTGCCTGACCACATAACAGATTGTGGGGCGCCGGCAAATATTCTCAGTGCCACACCGTGCCTGCCGCGCAGGCGCTTGCCGGTGCCCCCATCCCCGGCAAGAAGTCGCGCTTCTTCTCTGTGCCGCCGCCGGGGGTCTGCAACAGCCTGCTGGTCAAGGCTGCTGAGGTGTGTGCCCTCATCCCCCTCGATGCATGCTATTTATCTGCAGCATGTATTTGCAGCGCATTCCAGCATCGGTTTACCAGACGATTCGCGCTGGCTTTGTGTGCCCTGTTCAGCAGCTTTGCAGGCAGGAGCATCGTGTGGCCAAGGTCCACTGCCCGACTGCCCGACCTGCCTGCTTTGTTTGCCTCCCCGCAGGACCCCAACCAGGCAGCTCAGGCTGCAGAGGTGGCTGAGGCGCTGCTGCAGGAGGGAACCCCGTTGGAGGCGCACACCCTCAAGGTGGGGGCCCTGAGTTTCACAGGCAGGCGTGCAGCCGGGGCACAGCGGGTTGGGCAGGTGTGCCCGCCAGCGTGCAGGTCACCCAGGGGCCTCCGCAATTTTCTTTCCTCTGGATCTTGCCGGGGCACAAATGCAGGGCACTTTCCACCCCGCATCGGTCGCCATGCTTCTTCCCACCGCCACAGGGGCTCGTCCAGAGGGAGTAGATGCACAGTCGCTGCCAGTGCCAGGCGCAGCCAAACCTTGGCTACGCTACGCTGCATCACCCATGGCCTGCAGGCCCTGATCCACAGCCTGGCCAGGGCGGACGAGCTTCCGGCAGCGCTGCCGGTGCTTGATGCCTGGCTGCAGCAGCAGGAGGAGGCGCTGGCCGAGGATGCCAACACGCACGGCCCCCTGCAGGTCGGTCTGTGCGGAGCTGATTTGGTGCATGGCCCAATGGGGTTGGCTGTGCGATTGCATGCTGTGCCCGCAGAGCTGCATTCCTGTGCTGTGCTGTCGCCACGATTGGCTGGTGTAGCTGAGCCTGCACCCTACCCTGGCCGCCTCCTGTGGTGGCTCGCCCGGCTGCTGCTGCTGCCGCTGCTGCGCCTGCTGGCCCGAACTGGACAGGCCTATGCGCCTGCGCACACGTGCAGCCAGGCGGCTGGGGTGCGCGTCGGCGCTGGCAGACAGCCACGCTGCACACACTTTTGCTGCATGCCTGCACTGCAGGTCATGTCACTCCTGATGGACGCGGCCACGCGGGCGGAGAACACGCAGATGGTGCTGCAGGTGCTCGCCCGCATGGCGCGCATCGGGGTCACACCCTCCCCCCAGGTAAGCTGCCTGCTGGGCGCCAGCTCAGTGCAAAGGCGCCTCTGCCCTTTCGTTGCGGCGATGCAGCATGTCTGCATCGGTGCGCCACCTGGCATCCTCAACAATCAGGGGGATGGTGCAAGTGTTTGTGCAAATGGACATATGCCATGCGCTGTGCAAACCTTCGTACGAAGCTGCCTGACAATTGTTTTGGGCAGTGGTCATAGTCGCTGACTGCTGGCTCACCTGTGCTGCCCTCCTGCAGAGCCTGACCACGCTGCTGCAGTGCTTCGTGCGGCTGGGGCAGGTGCAGGTCGCGCACAGCGTGCTCGACTGGATGCGACGCAAGTGAGGCTGCCGCGGGGCCCAGAGCGGTGCATGCATGCAAACCTGCACCTTGTGCACTGCCCAGGGTTTGGTGCTGGCAACCAAAGTAAGGCAAAGATCACCCTCCTGGCATTTTCATTATACTGGTCTTTTACATACATTGGTCTCGGTCATATCTCTGCTCACCTCGTGCAGCAACCTGGAGCCCAATGTGTACAGCTACACTGCCCTGCTGGCCATGCCTCGCGACCTGTCGGAGGCCGGCGCCGCAGAGCTGCTCAAACAGGCAGGCACCTGGCGGCGGGCTCCTGGTGCACTGCACCCTGTTCCGCATGCTGCACATGCTGCTTGCTGTCCTCGCATGCCTTGCCACGCCCCGCTGCAGCACAGGAGGCCTGCTGCAGCGGATTCCACGCCCGCGTCATCCCGTCCATGTTTTGCGCATGGCAGGCAGCCGTTGCTGGCATTGCTCGGCATTTCTTGTTTCATGTGCAGGCAGCGCTGCCCTGCCCCCACATGCACACCACCACCCACCACCCCCTTTTCTCACTGCAGGCGCAGGCTGCCTACGACAAGATGCGAACAGACGGGGTGCAGCCCAACGCCCGGTTCTTCACGCAGCTCATCCGCATCTGTGGGCGCGCCAACGACCTGGGGGTGAGTGTGCGACGCTAGGTGACACCCTGCAATCAGTCATGGCGCAGCCTGCAGCAGACCTTCACTCTGGCTGCCTAGTGTGTTACGCTCAACCTAAGTCATCTCCCTCCTGTTGTGTCTGTTTTGCGCGCGCGTGGCCCGTGCCCCCGCAGGCAGCGCAGGCGGCGTGGGAGGATGCCAGGGCGACGGGCGTGGACCGCGACCTCATCCTGTACTCTGCCATGATTGACTGCTGCGCCAAGGTGAGGGCTTAGTGTGGTGAAGGCAACGCTGGCCTGTACTCTGCCATGATCGACTGTTGCGCCAAGGTGAGGATTCAGTGTGGTGAAGGCGCCACTGGCCAGTACTCTGCCATGATCGACTGCTGCGCGAAGGTGAGGGCCCAGTGAGGTCGAGGCGACACCCGAGAGGTGTCAGGCATGCATGTTCCATCGAACCTGTCAACATGTGGATCTGCCATGGTTGGCACCGGCAGCAAGCCTCGTAGCACGTGGTTGCGCAAACTCTGCCTGCCAGCATTGCAGTTGCCCGCCACTCCGCTGACACGTTGGCCTCTTGCCTAGCCTGGCTCTGTCCTGGACTTGCTTTCTGCCTTCAGCCTCAACATTGTGCCGCCTTCTCAACGGAGCTGTCCTGCAGTGCCGCGACCCGGCGGCCGCGCTGCGCGTGTTTACCGAGATGAAGCAGACGAGCCGGCTGCGGCCTGATGTGGTGGCGTACACCTCGCTGCTCACCGCCCTGCAGGGCACCCAAAAGGTGAGGAAGAGTAGGAAATGCAATGCGAGAGCGAGACATCTGAGTGGGATCTTGTCCCGGCACACGGATTTTCCTTATGGATGGGAGCAGAGGCTCTGCTGGGGCAGCAGCCAGGCTCGCCGCCCTGCCCCACTTACGCTCGCCCCTCTGCTCCTCAATGCTCTTCACCTGTGCCTGCAGGCGGCGGCCACGGCGCGCGAGCTGTGGAGCTCCATGCAGGGCGACGGGGTGCAGCCCAACGGCATGGCTGTGGCAGCCTTCCTGGAGATCCTGCTGCTGGAGGGGGAGGTGGACGAGGCGCTGCAGGTGTGCTCCTGCTGCTCATGCGAATTCACTGTTAAGAAACAGTCTATGTGTGGGGTTTCCAGGGGCGTTTGGTGCCGGCGCCCAGCAGCATGCTCTTTGCTGTGATCTCAACACATGGGGCCGGTGCGGGCCAGTGGCCATCTCGACTCGCTTGGGCCATGCTGTGCCTTGCTGGCACCATCGGCAGGCCTGCCGCCTTCGCTGGCAGTTTAGCTGTGCCTTCCGCCCCCAAAATTTGTCGACCAACTGCCCTCCTGTCTCCCTACCCTGCCACGCAGATCCTGGCATCTGCACAGCCCGGCAGCCCTGGCAGCAGCGGCGAGCGGCAGGGGCGCCGACAGAACAGATGGCAGCGCAAGAGCCAGCGTCTCTTGGAGGCAGCTGGCCTGGAAGATGAGCTGGAAGTGGGACCTCAGCCACCCAGCCTGCTGGGTGCCCCTTTGACCGAGCAGCAAGTGGAGGAGGAGGAGGAGGGCAGCGAGGGCAGCAGCACGGCGGCCGCGGTCGATTTGCCGCGCTTGTACGAGCATTTCCTGTTTGCCATGGCGCACAAGGGGCAGTACGCAGGTAGGGACATGGCGTGCAGCATGGCTGCTCCTTGCCAGGGGATTTGAGCACTGTCTGGTGCATGCGTAAAGGAAATTCAAGAAGCATGGCTGCACGGGCGTGAGGCAGCAGATGTGCTGTGCCATGGCGCCATGAATCACTAGTTGGGCTTGCGCTTGCCTCCAACCCCTCGCCTCCTTCCAACCACCTGTGTCTCTGCTGCTGCAGTGGTGGAGCAGATTGCAAGGCACATGCGGGCGCGCGGCCTGCCGCAGATGCTGGGAACCGCCTCAGCATTGCTCACCTGTCAGGCCCTGCAGCACGGCAATACCACTGCCAAGTGGCTGCTGCAGCCCTTTGGCGGCGACGGCGCCAGCTCGGCAGGCGCCATCTCCGCAGCTGCCGTGCAGCTTCCCGATGACGTGGTGGAGAGCTGCCTGCTGGGGCGGGGCAGCCCCCAGAGCTGCCTGGCAAAGCTTCTTGCGGGCAGTAGTAGCGGCAGCAGCAGCAGCAGCAGCAGTAGCGCGGCAGCAGGCATTGCCCCTGCTGCACTCCCCACCACCACCACAGCCAACATCATCCTTGCTGGACTGGCTGCCCGTGGCTGCACAGCCGAGGCATTGCAGCTGTTTAATTGGATGCAAGGGCAGCAGACACAGCAGGCACAGCAGAGCAGCAAGGCCATGCAAGCGCCGTGTGCTCCAGACTGGTGGACGCACCAGCTGCTGCTGTTTGCCGCATTGAACGGCCCGAGGGAGCAGCAGTTGGAGCTGACCCTGAGGGCTGTCAGAGAGGCCAGGTGAGCAAAGGTGGTTCTGATCATGGTAGCAAAGGTTGAGGTGGCCAAGGTGCAGAGACGGGCACCTCTTCCTCAGCCGCGTCAGCATTCAGAGGTCCTTGCACCATCGCACTTCTTGGTCTTCCCAAGACTTGCACACCTTTCCTCAGGATTTTTAATTTGATCGCACGCCGGCACCGATGCCTGCTTCGCCACACGCTGCAGGGCCCATGCGTCTGGCCGGCGCGGCGGGCGCTGGGACGGCCGAACTCGCGCCGCCATCGCCGCCGTCATGCGGCAGTCGGAGCAGGCGCAAGCGCTGCTCGGGCAGGGAGCTGTGGATGCCGAGGCAGATGCGCGCGATGAGCGGCTGGCGCAGCTGCGGGGGCTGCTCAGCTGAGGCTGGACAGCCTGCAGTTGGGGCGCCTGCAGGAGGATTGGCACGCCCGCCAGCGGCGGTCAGAGCCACCCAGGTGTGCTCGCTGCACTGCCTTGGCTCCCTCTCATGTTCTGGTGCAATGTATCTTAACCTTGCTGTATGTAAGGAGAAGGACTGCCCCCACTCGACATCTGAGGATGCGGAGATGCGTAGCAGCTGCTCTTGCCTTCGAGCAGGTTTGATCAACCCAGGCGTGGAGCGCTTGCAGGACAATGCTGTCCAAGCTGCCAAAAGGTCATATGGCTCGCCATGCAACGTATTGAATAAACCAGTGTACCATCTTCCTGCTGCAAGGTCACTTGGCGGCTCGTGCCTCCTCGAGACACCAAGTGCTGAGGTGGCGGCGGCGCGAGGTATGAATTTTCCGGCGGGATTGGAGACTCACAGTATGCTTGCTCGTACTAGATCATGCATGCAGAGGTCTGAACGCGGTCGATCACACTAAAGTGCCCCCGAGCTCAGAGTTTGAGGGCTCTCGCGGCGGAGGGTTCCTCGCACGGGCGGAGCGAGCATCAATAGGCGGTTGCTTCTCAGCGTTCGCGGCGGGCGCATAACGGCGCTGGAAGAGAGCGCTGGAAGGACCACCCCCGCTGTCAGCCAACGTTGCCGCCGCCGCCAGCTCCTCCGACGGCCTGCGGCGGCCGGTGTGTGAGGATCACCTGTCCACCACGGGACGGCTAGGGCAGCATGATAGTTTACCGCAAAGCCTTTCTTGGCTTGCACCTGCTGTTCAGGTGGGTGCACTTCCTGCCGCACCTCGGCGCTCACCCCTGCCTGCCACGCACTGCCTACCCAGCTCACCCACGCATTCCTCGTCCTTCCGCCGCCACCTGCCAACAGCTGCAGGCCTGCTGGCCATCATGTCGCTCGTCATGCAGCCCCTCCCCTACCCTTTTCTTCACCGTGCAGGTTCTATGGCAGCGCCATCGTGCGGACGGCGCTGTGGGGCGCCCTGGCGGCCACCCAGACCACCCTGCTGTATGTCGTGGTGCCCGACCACGTCTCCCAGTTCTTCACAGGTGATGGAGGGCACAGCACGGCTGCAGCAGCGTGCGCCGGGGTGTTGGCGTGCCATGAGCTGATGCGGCACCGGGTCTGAAAAAAGGCTGCTGCAGTTGCTGGGATGGCACAAGAGCAGGCAGCAAGTCCTAAACTGTAGCCTGATAAGTTGGCAGCATGCACCTGCGAGCCGCAGCTTCACGCCGGCGCAGTCGCCCGCTTGATGCGTGCAGCAAGGCACGGCCTGCGCATCCTGCAGAGGGATCTGTCAAGCCCTGCCATGCTGAGGCAATTGTCGCGCAGCCCGGTTGCTGAAGCTGAGCTGTCAGCGTATCCGTGTGCATTTGTTTGCAGATGGCCGCGTCATGTCCTACACCGTGTTCACCGCGCTGCTCTCCCTGCTGGTGGTGTTCCGCCAGAACGCCGGGTGCGCAGGGGGGCCGGCTGCTTCCCGGCGCCAGAGCGCCGGGTGCGCTGGGGGGCGGCTGCTTTCCGCCTCACCTGCGTTTGACGGTGTTATATCACTCAGTAGCTGGCCGGGAGCTAGACAAGCATTTTTTACATTTACATTCTTTTGTTTGCAAGGCAAGATGGAAGTAGGAGGACAGCATGTTCAGGCTGCTGCTGGAATTTCGCGAGCTGTTGAGTCTGCATTGTGGCAGGCTCATGGTGAATTCAGGCTGCCCTGCGCCGCAGGTACGGCCGCTTCCACGAGGGCCGCGTCAGGCTGCAGGCCATGACCTCCGCCTGGACGGATGCATGCATCAAGGTGGGCATGGCAGTTGTGCTGGGAGGGGGGCTGTGCGTGGCATGTTCCTACGGTGGGAAGACACATCCCACCGCATGGCACCCTGCCTACACCGTAGCCCCGGGCGCAAGATGCCTTCTTCGCCTTGCCGCAGGGCGTTCATGCCGGCCTGACTGCTGCCCGCTCTGCATGTCATGCCACTCGCTGCCCCGCAGGCGCTGAGCTTTGACGGCGGGTGCCGCAGCCTGGAGCCGCCCGACGAGGCATCCCGCCGCTTCTGCTCCGACTGCGTGCATCTCTTCAGGTGGGGGGCGGCCCCCCCTGCTGCGCTGCAGGACGTGCCGTGATGCCAAGAAAGGCCCCTGCATGGTTAGCCTGCCGCACACTCCGTCTGCAAATCCCAATCCCCCACCCCCCGGCCCCCCGCCCCACCCTGCCCCTCTCGCTGCTGCAGCCTGCTGCACGCGGTGGCCCTGCAGTTCCTGCGCTCCGACTGGCTGCTGGAGAACCTGTCGGAGCACGACCAGGCCAAGCTGCCGCCCTGGGTGCGCGCCGCGCCCTGCCCTGCTCACAGTAGTGCTGTGGTTTGGTAAATCTGCATGCTCGAACTTGCATGTTTGGAGCACGACCAGGCCAAGCTGCCGCCCTGGGTGCGCTTGCTTGCATGTTTGGGCTTTTAGTCTGTCTAACCGCAACGGAACTTGCGGAACAGACTCGCGTGTGGCGCCTTGCCCTGAGTGCTGCTGTGTTTGGTTAGTTCCGGGTGTCCCGCCTGGTTGTGCGGCGGTGCTGGCACGGCCAAACCGAGCTGAGACTTCTGGGCGAGGAGTCGGGGATCTTGTGCATTAGGTGCAGCTGCTGCTGCGGCCGCCACGGTCTGTTCTTCTTGTCAGGGCTGACTTCGCGCTGC
>KQ481942.1:271085-329671 GCA_001430745.1 Auxenochlorella pyrenoidosa
TGTGCCGTCTTCATCTTCGTCATCTTGTCCTTCAGGTGCTCTTTGCTGGCCGCATTCTGTGATCAGCAGCAAGCACATGTGTCAGCTGGCTCATCATGCCTCACGTGACAAGCGGGCCTTCCTAAAACTGCTTGAAAACTCTCCCTTCACCCGCTTGTGCAGATGCTCCATACAGCTGCCAGGATGGTACCTGCGTGGCATCTTCCAACCTGTGCTCGACCAGCAGCACCAGCTGCCCATCCAGTCAGTGACTTGGCTGGCAGGCAGCTGCATGAAGCTGGGCACACAATGCAAAGCAGCTACGGGCTGCTGTCGAGGCAGTGGAGCCGCCAAATTTGGTTTAAATAGAGGCCTCCTGCAAGTGTTTGAGGCTTTCGTTCTGCTTGCTTCCTCTGGATTGCAGGCGCCCCATACAGGTGCATTGACGGCACCTGCGTGACATCCTACAGCCTGTGCTCAGGCGGCAGCACCAGCTGCCCACCTGGTCAGTCGCCTAGCTGGCAGTGGGATGTGGCCTTGAAGCCTGTCTAAACCACAGCCTGCTGTACCCACTGGTCGCACCATGAAAGGCAGCAATAAGCTGCTGGCGCAGCCGTAAGCTGCCAAACACACAGCCCCTAACCTGCCACTGAGGCTTCTGTGCATACCTGCTCCCCCTGAAATGCAGCCGTGCCCTACAGTTGCCCTGATGGCACGTGCGCACTCAGTCTTCCAAACTGTGGCTGCGGTGCAGGTCAGTTCCTCGGAAGCAGCTTCGCGTGGGAGGGAGGGAGTCGTTGTGGCAGTGCACGAAGGATCTGCAGCTGCTCCTGCCCAGCCGCGGCAGATAACTGGAATTAACAGCTGGCTGGCTCATCGCGCACACCTCCATTGGTTGCCATGCCCACGCCTAGCTTGGGCGATGAGCGCTTCTCCCTCGTTGATAAGCTGGCTCAAGCCCCCCTCCCCCCCCCCCCCCCGTTTGCCCGTCGTCTCGCTTGCAGGCACTCCCATCAAGTGCAGCGATGGCTCGTGCGCTGCGACCTCCGCAGACTGCGGCTGCGCGACCGGCAAGTTGGCGGCCCCTTGCTTGCTTGAACTTTATGTCTATCTAACCGCAATGGAATTTGCGACAGCTTGGCCGCCTTGCGCTCACATTGATATGTGTTGTGTGCTTTGCTGCCAGCGAGCGGCGGTTCAGGCACAGCTTTGCCTGCAGACCATGGCCGCATGGTCGGTCCCACTGCAAGCTTGCTGAGATGGGGCGAAACCCGTTTGCTCCAGGCATTTCCTTGCATCGTTTGTGCCTCCTGAACAAGCTTGCCCGTATCCTTCCACCTGGGAACCGTTGCAGGCCAGGTCACTTGCGGCGATTCGACTTGTGCGGACAGAGTCAGCGAGTGCTCTGTGTGCCCAACAAGTGAGCCATTGCCGAGCATCCCCTGAATTGCTGTCTGCTTGCTCTCTGATTCGAACTTGCCCTGCAGACCGTGGCACCCGGCCGGCACGGCATGCGTGTACGTTGTCAGGGGGGCTCGCCGCCCACCGTCAAGCTGCCTGAACACGTGCCAGCTTTAACATTTGCTTGGTCATTTGCCCCAGACAGTCCCTTCATTACCCCGCACATGTGACTGCAGGCACGCCTATTCGCTGCAGCGATGGGAGCTGCGTTGCTCTAGCGTCCTCTTGCACATGCCTCGCAGGCAAGCTGTCATCCTGGGCTGTTGGAGCCCAGCTAATCATGCTTGACCGGCAGGTCATGCTTGTACGTCTGCAAGCACGTCTGTTCGCTTGCTTGTGCTTCGGCCGGGAGCATGACCTGCCCCACTGCATGATTCTTTACAGTCATCCTCACCCCCCTCCGCAGGCACATATCCTTGCTCTGACGGCTCCTGCGTGGCCAACGTCAACGACTGCGCTGCCACGTCCCAGTCACAGCAAGCTTGTGAGGCCCACCGCCGCCGATTAAAGAATCGCTTGTGTGCACCTGGCTGGCTTGCACCTTGTCTGCAGATCAACACCCCTGCCACATTACTGCCCATCCCATGGCCCTTCTTTTGCACATGCGCGGCCGCCCACGCACGCAGCCGCCCTACACGCGCCCGCCCGCCCCCACCCCCACCCCCACCCCAAGCCTAATCCCCTGTTCCCAACCTTGCAGGCGCCCCAACCTGTGCCTGCTGTAACAACGGCCAATGTGTCACAAACACCAACGACTGCGCTGGCATTAGCGGGGCTTCTATCCCTCAGACTGGCTAGGGCGGCAGGTAGCATCACACCCGATGCTTCTGGCAAGCAGGTGGATGCCGCCTTCAGCGCTGCATCTACCGGCGCTGCACAGAGTCTCAATGCTGAGCTCAAGTTGTGCAGCCGCCTATATCTAACAGCGCGACCCGAGTTACAGTGCAACTGCCTTTCTTCCAAGTAAAGCACCCTGCCCCAACCCTGGCCACCCTGTGCCTAGCTGTACTGCCCGCCTCCATCATTTCACACTTTCCATCCAGATCCCCTTCCGATTCCTTTTCCATAATATCTACCCTTGTGATTGTCTCGTGATCCTACATAGACATCGCTCGGCAGACTTGAGCCGAGGCCTGCTCTGACAGAGGCGTCATGCTGGCATGCGTTAACATGCGGGCAGCTGTCCCAGCCAGCGCCCAGGCTCCAGGGCATGTGTGCGCCATGGTCGAGTATGCCCTCGAGGCCTTTCAACCTTGCATGGGAGCTGCAGTAATGGGCTTGCCTGGGTCTGCGCTTGCAGCGGTGCACCGCTGGGCGAAGCCCGCAGCAGTACTGGCGGCAGGCGTGATAGGCTGGATGGCCTCAGTTGGCATCATCGCGTACTTGCATGCTGCAGAATCCTTGCTCGTCATTTCTATTGTTTCCTCTCGCTCAGCCCCTACTCCCAACATGGTGAGCCGCCCGGCAGAAAGGTGTCCGCTGCCAAGGCCTAGCTGTGTTGCTGATCTTGGACGCGATCGGCATGTGTGTGTGTGTGCGCCGACCGGCCGAGCATGGCTGTCATCCAGGGCGCCTCCTAGCAGGCGACCGCTGCTGCCGCCTTGTGCTCCCTTTCCCGCCACTCTTTGCGGGCCTTCCCTCTGCATGCAGACAACCTCAGTACCCCTGTTCCAGACTGCACGCACATCGGTGGACCACAGCAAGTGGCCCACAGGAGCCCTGCTGATTCCTGCTGCCCTGCTGCTGCTGTCGGCAGCCCTGCTGGCATGGCCGCCCAGCAGGGCTGGTGGCCAGCGCCTGGGCCGAGTGCCTGGGCCGTGGAGAACAGAGCGCCCACTGCTGGACCTTGAGAAGCACCCCTGGGAGAACGACCCTGATGCGCTGTGTGCCTGGATACCGGCCAGGAAGTGAGAGGGCATGCACCTGCCCCACTGGAGGGCTGACCTGCTGCGCGCCCGCCGGCCGCGCCCCGGCCCCGGCCGACGCAGCCCCCCGAGCACGCTGTGCCGCTGCTGGGGCGCCGATGAGCCCCTGCTTCTGTCGCCTGCAGGGACAACTTCACCTGCCCCCACACCGACCCCGAGTGCTTCACCCACTACCTGCACGGCCTCTTGGAGTTCCTGGGTGGGTGCCAGCGAGGAAGGCCCACCTCTTCATTGGACCGCCTCCCCGTCCGCCCCCCCCCCCACCACCCCCAACACCCACCCACACACACACACACATACACAGACCTCACGTGGGCTGCTGGCCAGCCCAGTGAAGCCTGGCCCTTGCGCTGCCCCGTGGCTGCTCTCCCACAATTCGTGCCTCCTTCCCTCCACCCCCACCCCCATCCCCCCCCACCCCCCCTCCCTCCCACCTCCAGGCTGGTTCTTCACAAAGGTGCCCGGCCTGGCAAAACTCGCAGCCAGCATGAAGACATGTGCCACACATGTCTCGGCTGCACTGCCAGCAGGATGTGCCACGCCCAGGTCCTCGCATGCCCTTCGTGTGTGAGCAGCAGGCCGTCCAAGCCCTTGTGTCTGGTCTTGTGCCTTGCGTACCACAATCGCAGAATGGTTTCAAGTGGGCCATCGCCTGGGGCACCCAGCTCGGGGCGCATCGCAACCAAACCATCCTGCCCTGGTGAGCGGCCCTGCAAGCGTTTGGCTCATGCGGTGGCAGGGTGCCAGTGGGGCGCACCAAGGCCGCGAGGCAGCTGGGACCAAGTGTCCACGGCAGGTAGCAGACTGGCAGCGCAGCAGGCAGCTGCTTTCACCAGACCTTGGAAGCTGCGGTGGAAAGGCAGGAGCCCAACTGCTTCACCTGCATGTCGTTGTTGCAGGGACAAGGATTTGGATTTTTTCGTGGAGACGCGGGTGGGCTGGCTGCACTGCAAGGCTGGATGAAAGCAATCTAACTGATGTTGCAACCGCAACCCAACACTGCAGCTACCATTGCATTTTGCACCCTGCATAGCGAACTACTGTCTTGGCCAGATGCCAGCCGCCAGGCAGGCGTGTATCCCAATTTGCACCCTCCTCCCCGTTTCCAAACCCCACAAGTGCAGCTGTGGGAGCAAATCATGCAGCGCAACCACACCCTGCTGGGCGAGGCCTGGCGCTACGGCTTCCTCTTCTACGTCAGCCCGCTCAACTCCACCGGCTTCACGCCCTACAACAAGGCCCTGGCCTGCTTCCACTGGGACAGCCCGCTGCTCGCGGCCATCCCGGGGGGGCACGCCATGGCGCCGGGCACGCGCATGCCCTTTGCCGACCTGTTTGAGATGGTGCCCGTGGGGGGCGACCTGTACCGGCTGGGGGAGGTGAGCGCGCACCGAGGCCCCGCTGCGCCCGCGCGCAGCTGGTTGCCGTGCATGGCCAGCCTGTGGCGCGCAGGCCACCCTGCATCCTGCTGCAACCGATGCGCGGGCGGAGCGGGACCCCGGCTGGGCTCCTGCAGGCTGGCAGCCCTGAATGTGGCCGCCCATGCCCAGCGCTTTGCGCTTGCAGGTGCAAGCTTTGTTAAAACTGCCGCGCTACCTTGTGCCTCTCTCATGATGCAGGGCCACGACCCACGGACGAGCGGGCACATACTCGCAAATGTGACGTTCCAAACGCTGTACGAAATCGACGGGTGAGCAGCCGCTGATGCGGAATCGCACTGCTCGAACCCCTTCTTGAGAGCAGGCTGGCTGCTCTGCTGTTAGCACTGTGCCAACTCATGCACGGCGCAACCCCTGCAGCGCTCTCGTTGGCAAGCTTGGGCTAGCGCGATGTTGCTGCATGATGCCCCTGCATGCAGGCTTTCATTGCCCGGAATGGATGAAGAAGGACTGCAAGCCGTCCTGGACAAGTGGTATCCCAACTGGCAGGTTCGTGGCATACTGCTGAGTGCTGCTGTACACTCATGCAGAAAAGCTGGCGTAATGCATGCCCAGAGCATCACAAGAGCTGGACTAGCAAGACCGTTGCGGACTAAAAGGCAGCCTGGTGCATTGAGAAGACTGCTGCTACCGCCACTTGCTGCCTCACTGCTGGCACCGCTGGTGTTACCTTCTCCCTCTGCTTTGCAGACACCTAACAGATGGGCCTGGGCAGTGTAGCGCGCTCGACGGGAATGCCCACCTGCCTGTCTGCGTGCTCCACATGCCATTCCTCAGTACTGAGCTGCCGCTGACGCGCGCTCCTTGCACACCTTTGTTCGCTAGCAAGTAAGGCCCGGCGGAGGTGCAAACTGACACGGCTGAAGCGACTGGGAGCTGTGGGGTGGCTGCTCTCCAGAGGGGCAACACACAGGCCTGGCCCTGCTGAGACCATATGCGGGACGCACCAGCCGAGACTGCAGCCGCGCTCAGCGACCTGGGGGCGCACATCAGCAGCTTGCAGTGCGCATCCTCTTCTGCCAGACACCCCGGCAGCCTGCACGAGCAGCAGCTGGCGTGGTATACACGCTGGGCCCCGGCTGAGCGGTCATTGCATTGGCGAGAAGGGGCAGGCGTGCATGAAGGCCGACGTGAAGTGCTCCACGCCGGGGGTCACCGCCGCGATGCACTCGCGCCACTGCGGCACGCGCCGCGAAGCCTGCCGCGCGTCGTGGCAGTCCTGCGCGCTCGGGTAGCGCCACAGCTCCACCACGCTGTTCAGCATGCCTGCGGGCATGGTGCAAAGTGAATCAACGCGATGCGCGGCTGGGCAGGGACCAATTAGCACGGAAGGCGCTTGCAGGCCATGGGCAGCGCCGCCGTCTAAGCCCAACTTGCTGGCCGCGGGAGACAGGGGGGCACATTGCAAGCAGGCGCCTCGAGCGAGCGCAGCAGGGAGCAGCATCCTCCCGCGACCCCACCCACTCGCCTACTTCCGTGAAGCCAAAAAAGACGAGCTGGCCCGAGGGGTCGGCGGCCACTTTGTGGGGCAGGCCCTTCTCAAAAGCCTGCAGCAGCTTTGGCACGCCGTCATAGCCCGGCTTCAGCTGCATGGGCAAGAGGTTGGGCAGGACAGCCAGCTGCCAGCTGAGCAGGGCAAAAGGGTGAGGGACTTCAGGCATGGAGGAAAGAAAGGTGTGCGAGAGCAGGGTCTGTAGCAAGAGGAGGACAGCTGCGCTGGCCGAGACGGCTGCCAGGTGCAGGCAAAGCTGGCCATGAGGGCACCCCTGCCTGCAGTCCCCGCCAGCACCTGATACTGCCGCAGCTCATAGATTGGCTGCTTGCCAGGCTCCCGTGCTGGCGACTGGTAGTGCTGCACAGGGGCGGCGCCGGCTGCTGCGAGGACTGCCGCCGCCGGCGCGAACACGCTGCTCTCCTGGCTCAGCAGGCAGGGCCGCGAGAAGGCCAGATACTCCTCCTGTCAGGCAGAAGAGGCAAAATAGCGCCTTGAGAGCCCTTTTGTGCGCTGCCCCGGCATCAATGCGGCCCCAGGACACACAGGACACACACAGGACACACGGGGGCAGGAGCCAGGCGGGCTGCGTCGCGCTTGCCTGCCACTCCTTGTTGGCTGCACTCATGGCGCGGTGCTTGTCGCGGTGCGCAAAATTGTCGTAGTGGTACAGGTGGACCTGCAGTGGGGTGGTGGTGGTGGTGGTGGTGGTGGGGACAGCTGCCTGAAGGGCAGTTGCCAAGTTGAGCAGGACAGCAGCATCAAAGTCGTTGTAGTGGTACAGGTGAACCTGGAGTTGGGGGATGCATGGGGGACAGGGCAGCTGCCAATTTGAGCGGCATGGCTTCTGCTGTGCTGGCCATGCAATGCTGGACCGCCAGCGTCTGTTGGCTGCGACTGCTGGCGGCCTTGCTGTTGTGCAGCCAAACCCCAGTGGCAGGCGGAGGGTCAACTCACCACGCGGTTGAGCACGCCGCCAGTGTCGCAGGTGAACATGCTGCGAGGGCCAGGAACAGCACGGCATGTTGACATTTGCGCACGCAAAAATGACGTGCACATGCAGCAAAGAAGTGTCCCAAGCTCCTGTCCGCTCACCCCAAGAAAGGCAGCAGGCTTGTCCGAAGCTCCTTCTTCTCGCCAGTCAGCCGCATGAAATCCTGCAGGGCAGGAGTCTCTGGCAAGCTTTGAGATGCATCGGCAGCCACGTGAAGTGCGAGCCTCCAAGTGCAGGTTGGCGGCGGCAGCAGCGGCAGCAGCCACAGCCTGGGTGTGCCCCGTACCTTTATGCCCTCGGGCTTCATCACATACTGTCTGATCTCCACCAGCCCAGTGTGCTCCCCTGCGGCAGCAGAGGCGAAGCCCCGAGCGGCCAGCGTTTGTGCGCTGCGGGCCAAGGCGCGCAGCATCTTGATGGCTTAAGGACAGTGTTTCCGAGACTCTGATCGCAAATGCAGCTAGTTTGGACCAGCATGCATGGTTCGCCACCTGCTTTGCTCGCGTAGCAGGAATGAGACGAGGAGGACATGCGGGCATTGTCTTGGACTCCAACAATCAGTGCCAATCAGCTGCCTGCGAGGCCGCCTGACCTCCCTCTTCCACTGGGGTTTCTCAGAGTGCTCTTCTCCCTGCTCCGCCCAGCCTCGGCGCCTTGGCTGCCTGCGTGTTGACTGTGAGCTCTACAAGGAACGGTCAGGCAGGTGCCCACCTTCGCTGCGCGTCTCCAAGTCTTGCGCCTACCGCTCTCTGTGCTCCTTTTCCTTGCTTTTCGTCTCACAGCTACTGTGGAAAGTGCACCTCGTGAAACACTGGTTGCGCCAGCTCCTGGCCGTGTGGTGTTGCGCCGCTGCCGCCGCCGCTGTTGCCCTGGGCCTGCACCAGCAAATGTGCACACTCCTGTCATCGCTGTCTGCAGGCTCTTCATCCCCACCAGTCTGCGCATCGAGCCTTTCTACGACACCAGCAGGCGCAGCAGCCAACCACGCAGCCATGGCGGCCGCGGCGGTGGCCACAGCCATCGACCCAGATGACCCCCTCTCCTCCTCCTTCTTCAATGCCTATCGCCCGTGGCTGAGCCTGTACGGCGTGCGCCTGCAGCGCCAGCACAAGCAGAAGCAGGTGTGTCTAAGCATGATCAAGGGGTGGTTGGTGGTTGAACGGCCACGGCGTTTATCAGTTGCCCATGCAACAGGCGCCCACCTAATTGTTCTTTGCGGCCCTCCACCGTCATCTTCTACATTCCCATCTGCTAATAAATTTAGGGCGATATCTCCTGCTGCAGGGCGAGCTGTCGCTGATCGAGAAGATGCTGCCAGAGGAGATGCTGCTGCACATCTTTGAGCGGCTGCCGATCACTGCGCTGGCCGCGGCGCAGTGCGTGTGCCGGCAGTGGCGCAGTGTGGGCGCCACCCCGGCCCTCTGGCGCGCCGCTTGCATGTGAGGCACGGCTCGCACGCAAGCTGGCGCCACGTCAGCTTGCTTTTGACGGCTTGCTTGCTTGCGTGAAAGCAGCTGGCTGGCTTGCGTGGAAGCAGGGGCTGCGGCAGCTGCGCACTGCAGGGCGGCACGTGTGAGCACCCTCGTGGCGTGTGCTGATGCTGGGCTGCCGCCTGCCTGCCCTGCAGGGACGCCTTCTTCACGTCCACCCCCGAGCAGAACGCGGCGCTGGTGCGGGCGCAGTACCGCGGCTGCTGGAAGCGCATGCTGCTGGACCGCCCGCACCTGCGCTTTGATGGTGGGCCTGGGGCGCCGGGGGCGCTTTGACTGGGGGGCGGGGTGCCGGGGCGGCCGGCGGCATCTCACGGAAATGCAGGCATTCCCTTGGAACCTCGAGGCACTGCGGATCTGCCGGGTGTTGCTTTCCTGCCGCTGTTCTGGGATCTGGTTTTTTTGAGTCGGGGAGGGATGGATCAAGAGGCAGGCAGAGCGCACAGGCTGCTCGCGTGACTGTGCACAGCCATCCTGAAGCTGTGTTGGTGGGTTCACCTGGGCCTGTGCCCAAATTCCGCCATACGCTATGCAGGCATCTACGTCAGCCGCAACACCTACCTGAGGCAGGGCATCGTTGAGTGGAAAGTCAAGGTGAGAAGCCTGCTTGTGGCGCCTGTGCGGGGGGGGGGGGCCTCACTGGTCCGGCCACAGACTGATCGTGCGTTCTTGGTTGCCGCGGCCGTCGCCATGACCGTGAGTGTCGCCTCCGCTCCCTGCTGCAGAATGCGGTGCACTTAGTGCTCTACTTCCGGTGAGGGGCACTTTTACTTATCTATTCATTTTTCCTTGGGCGGGATGAGGTGCCAGCAGGGTGCCTACGCACGCTTGCCCCTGCGCCCCTTGCTGCGCCAGCACATTTGGGCCGCTGCACGCTGCCCACGCATCCCATCGCCTCGCTCTCCCGGGGGGGCGCTGCACACTGCCCCACGTGTCCTTCTGCTTCCTCTCTTCCTGAATTGTGCAGCTACATCCGCTTCTTCCCAGACGGCACCTTCAGCTACCGCACCTCGCCCGAGCCGCTGGCTAAGGTCCACCGCAGGTGGGGGCGGCACCCATCGCCGTGCCTGATGGGATGCACGCAGCAGTCTGCATGCAGCAGCTGCGTCCCCGCCGCCGCATGGCTGAGTGTTTGCAGAGCGGTGCTGCAGCCACGTGCATGCTGCGCCTGGCATCATGTCTACCGCAGCATTTGATTTCCGGCCTCCGCCGCCCCCTCTTTATTCCAAACAAGCACAGCCTGGCGCTGGCGTATGCGCAGCGGCACCAGCTGCACCGACGGGGCAAGGGCGAGGCAGAGTTTGTGCAGCTGGGCAAGTTCAAGCAGGAGGTGAGAGCGGCTTGGCGCATGATTCTTTGTTGCTGCGTTGCTGCTTCTGATGTGAATCCACGAAATGCTGATTGAGCAGAAAGAGCTTGGCGTGCCAAGGCTGGGAGAATAACCTGTGATGGAAAAAAATGGTGGTCTTCCCTCTTCCGGCCGATGCGCTCCATTGCTTCCTCTGCATCTGTGCACGCGTCGCTCTCTTTTCCCACGGTGCGGGCCCTCCCTCCCCTCGGTGGATGTAACACGGCGCCAGAGCGACTGCCATCTTACCATTAGCCCGCCGCCCTGCTGGCCACGGCGAGCGGGTTATACGCGGTGGCAACACATTTAAGTTTGAGCTACAAGCTCTTTCCGGCCAGACCAGTGGCAGAGCATTGCTCGTTGCCAGACAGCATGGCCCAAACTGCTGGATTTCCCTTACTTGTAGATGAGCGCTGGGCTCGCAATGCTGCTCTGCCTGGCTGCAGGGGGAGCGGGTGCTGACGGCCCTGAAGTACGACCCGGGCAGCAGTACCGAGATCCGCAGCCGGCTGCGCCTGCGCTCCACTGTGCCCGGCGCCAACAACCGGCTGGACATCCAGGCCATCGTCAGCTGGGACCGGGCAGACGGGCAGGCCGTCAACATGATGGGTGAGATCTTGGGCACGGGCAGGCGGTCAACATTGTGGGTGAGATCTTGGGCATGAGCAGGCGGTCAACATGGTGGGTGAGCCGCGTGCTCTGGTGTGGTGCTCTGGGTGTTCTGGGCGTGCACCCAGTCCTTGCGCTGTGCAGTTGCCCGGGAGCAATGCCCGGCTGCCGCACCCGCCGGCTGGGCACGTCGGTTGGTGACTCGTTCAGCGCGCTGCCTCCCGCCTCTTGCATAGCGTGCCCACGCGCTCCCCCCTGTGGCCCTGTGCTGCAGACTTGCAGCCAGATGAGGAGGCGGAGGAGGGCGCGGAGCTGCGACAGCACCGCCGCGGCATGGTGTCCTATGTGTTTGGTGAGGGGCTGGCGGCGGCATTGCTGGGGCGTTTCGCTGGGCGTTCAGCAGTTGCTGCTGCTGCTATTGCTGCTGTTGTGTGGCAGGCTGCTTTGCTGCAGGTGCGAATTTGGGGCCAACAGGGCGGCGGCAGCCTGGCAACGACTGCAAACCCTGCACACCCACCCCTGCATTACCCACCAGCTGTATCGTCAAGCAGCGCTCCTGTGTGCCTCAAGCCACCCCTCTTCTGCCCCTTGCCTCGCCCCTCACGCAGTGCCTTTTGAGCAAGTGCAGACCCACATTGTCAACCTGCCAATCAAGGAAATGGACCTGTATCTGCCGGGATGACAGGCCACCGGCAGGGAGCTCTTCTTCGCAGCCGGCAGTCCCACACCCAGCACACTTGCCAGCAGTAGCAGGCGCGGACACGCATGCTACCGCTGGCGTCTGCCCAGCTGGCTCGTCTGCCCATTGTTGGTTGGTAGGACGGTTCGCCTCGATTGCGGTGCAGAAGGCTGCGGCATAGCCCACTTCACGTCCTGCCTTTCGTCTCCAGCCCATGTCATGTACAAACAGAAACGTTGCCTGCCCTCTCAGGACTGTATTTCATGGCCCGGCCCCTCAGCATCCTGGCAGGCCTTCGCTTGTTGCCCACGCAACCCACTCTGCTCATTTCATCGCCCACCCTCTTGTTGGAGGGCACGGCAGGCGCCCTGCGTCCCCCCCGGTCCTGCTGCGTCACCACCTGCCCAAACACCCATGCCTGCCTTCTCCAGATCTGTATCTCCTCCTGATGTGCAAGTTCCTCTTGGGGTCTGCGCACCCTGTATACGCCGTCTGCGCCGCCCTCTTCTTTCCATTTCATGACCTGCCACGTGTGATTCGCTGCGGCCCGTGCTGCTGGGCTATGTACAGGAAGCTCAGGCTGGAGGCAGAAGGCTTGCTGTGGTCAATTCGCAGGTAAGGACAGTGGTGTTGAATGCATGCGGACGAGCACTGGGCACAGATTGAACTTTTGACGGGAGCTGCCGCCAGTGACGCTGGCGCCAGCAAGGCCCCACGTTGAATTGCTGTCTGACTCCGGTCGCTGCATCGCGACCCTGTTAAAGACACTCTCGCAAAGTCTAAGTCGCGCGGTCGAGCTTCAGAGAGCCAGCGCCTCGCTGACCTCCGCCAGTCGTTCGCTGGCCGAGGGCGCAAACACTTTTGTCTCCTTAGTTTCAACACGGATCTATGCTGCCAAAAACGCCAAAATCGCCAGGCAGCAAGCCGTCGACGGCGGGGCGGGCGGCGCCGGCGCCAAAGGAGGAGGAGCTAGTGCAGCGGCTTGAGCAGACAGAGGCGCAGCTGGGCGTGCAACAGGACAAGCTGGTCAGGTAGGCTCTTCATATGGGGCGGACCGGGCTGCCATCCTAGAAGAATAGCAGGAAGAATTGCAGAACACTTGCTGCTCTGGCAACTGCCCACTGCCTACTCCACACGGTCGCCACGGCGCTGCAGGCTGACCTCCGCCCAGGCAGCCCTTGGCACGGAGCGCACCTCGCTCAACAGGCAGCTGACCGCCGAGCGCACCCAGTTTGGGGACATCAGCTCCTTCCTGCGCCACACGCTCGAGGAGCAGACGGCACGGGCAGAGGGCCTGGAGCGTGAGCTGGCCGACGCCCGAGCTGCGCTGGCAGCGGCGGCAGGGGGGCAAGCCCAGGCAGCCGCCGCCGCAGAGGCTCGGCGGCAGGCAGACATCGGCGAGCTGCAGGGGGCGCTGTATGCGCAGGCTGAGCGCGTGCGCGAGGCAGAGGCTTTCCTGGCGGAGCGAGACAGCCTCAGGGCGCAGGCGGCTGCCGCCCAGGCGACGCTGGAGGAGGAGCGGCGGGCCCACCACAAGTGCAACATGGTGTGCACCCGTGCAGGCTGTGCCCGCGTGCAGTGCCCGCTGCACATGCACATCTGCCAGCCGCACCGTTGCGACAGCGCAACGGCTGCCGCGGCCCTCCCGGTCTGCCTGTCGTGCCCACCTCATCCTTGCACTCCTGTGTGCCGTCTCAAGCGTCGACCTGCCCCCCTGTCTGGCGCCCCAGGACCTGGAGCGCAAGCACGCCTCCGACCGCGAGCTGTGGCGGAGGGACACGGCAGAGGCGGTGCACGCTGCACGGGAGGAGATGGCTACCCTGGCGGACCAGCGGCTCGACGCCACCACCAAGCAGACCATCTGTGACAACGAAGCGATGGCGGGTAGGCAGTGCGGTGTGGCCGGCAGTAGGCAGCAGGGAACAGGCAGGGTGCTGTGAGTGGCTGCCACCACCAAGCGAACCTGGATCAAGTCACGGCTACAGGGAACACTTGGGCTGCTCGAGTTGGAGCTGGGGAGTGACAGAGAGGGGTGTAAAGCAAGTCAAGGCACCTTACTCTGCCTGCAGCAGTGGGCCGTGCTGCCTGCTAGTCGCAAGTGAATCTTCCTCAGGGAACCCCTCCCCAGGAATCTGACCCTGCAGGGGAGCTGCAGTACCAGGGCCGGCATGTGCAGGGACTGCTGGGGCGCAACTCAGCGCTGCAGGTGCGTGGGGTGGAGCAGCCTGCACACAACTGGCAAACCTGCACGTTGCTGCTGCTCCCTGCCGCATCTGTTGACATCAACTACATTTGCAACGCTACAGTTGGCACAGTTGCAGACATTGCTGACATGATGCACTGTGCCATGCCGCTTTGTGCAGAAAGAGGTGTTGGATCTGCGGCTGGCGCTGAGCATCGGGCGCAAGAACGAAGAGGAGCTGGCCAAAAAGAACCTGGCGTGCGAGAAGACAGTGGACAGCCTGGTGAGCTGCATAAAGGGTGGCAGCAAGCAGCAGGTCAGGGGCAAAGCCAGGCGTGACACGACGCTGAGATTGTGTGCCGATAAGTCTGGCCCATAGTGGCATGAGCAATGAGCGGCGCACGCTCATTCAATCCCCCTGCAGCTGGCTCGGCTGGACGAGGTCAGCGCCCAAGTGGCCAGCGGCGAGCAGGCCGGGGCCGAGCTGGCAGCGCAGCTGGCGGATGCGCAGGCGGATGTGCTTTCGCTGGAGCAGCGGCTGAAGGACCAGGCAGAGCGCGCGACTGAGGTGGAGGACCTGCTGGAGAGGAAGAAGTGAGCATGGTGATGGCATGGGATGGCATGGGGCGGCATGCTGGTGTGCATGCTCAAGAGACTTGGAAGGCGATGGCATGCAGCGGCCTGCTTCCGCACATGCGTGTCGCGCTTTTGTCATCCCCTGTGCTGCTGCCATTTGCTTCCCATGCCTGCAGGCAGGAGCTGCGGCAGCTGCGGGCGAGCCACAGCGATGGCGCCGCCTTCCTGCTGCAGTGCCTGGCAGAGGCGCGGCAGGAGGTGCTCGCAGACCGCAGCCGTGCAGCGCTGGCTGCCGCCTCGCCGTCAAGCCTGCTTGAGGCGCCAGTTGCAGCCTCTTGTCCTGAAGAGCCACGGGAGCGCTTGGGCGGCTGCGCCAGCTCTGCTGAGCAGGGCTTGAACGATGCAGCAGGCCCGCGGGTGCTACAGCTGACGGCGCTGCTGCCAGGGGAGAGGGAGGCCCTGCTGCAACGGCTGCTGGACCGACTGGGAGGTGACTGGCAGGGTTGCGAGGGCCTCGTGCTGCCAGCAAGTGGTTCCCCGTCCACCACTTCAGTCCTGAGCCTGGGCGCCAGCCCCAGCAGGCGCACCGGCCTGCTGCCTGCCAGCTGCAGCCTGCAGAGCCTGTCCCCCAGCGCAAGCGGCTGCTGCATGCCAGGAAGCGGTGGGGCTTCCAGCGATGCGCTCATGCGGCAGCTGCGCTCGGATGTGCGGCCGTGGGGCGCAAGCTCCGGCAGTGGGGCGGCGGGGACGCCTCTGCGGCAGGCGTCGGCATCTGGCTGCCCGGTCGGAAGGGGCAATAGCAAGGCTTGATCCTGGTTGTACTCGCATTGTTTAAAAGTTCCACCATCCTGAATTTTTTTCGCACCTTAACAATGAGGAAGGAACACCTGCCAAAGGGGAGCAGCAGGTGGCGGCACGGCGGGGCAGGCCCGCCACGGTGGCAAAATGTGCCGGCGTTGCACCTCCTGCCTTCGAGCGCTTCAGTTTGTCCTATTGCGATCGACGTCAATCCAAGCCATTTGCGGAAGGCCTAAGCTCGAGTGATCAGCACAGTGTCCTGATCCATCTCGCACACAGGCTCGTGGCGAAGCGGCTCGCGGGCAGGGACCGCAGCGATCATGATGCGGATATCCTGCCCGCTGATTGACGGGCCCGCCACCAGCGCGGCACAGGACGCCTGCGGTCTGCAGGAGCTGGGTCTGGGCGGCGCCCCGGTGGACAGCTTCCCGCTGCCAGCGGTGCAGGACGTGAGTGAGGGACGCTGGCAGGCCGGCGCCTGCCGACAGACCGTCAGCCGCAGGCGGGGCGGTGGCGGCAGGGGGGCGGCCGCAGCAGTGCTGATACGCGTGGCCATCCCTCCTTGCCCCTTGCTCGTTCCATGTGCCCTGAGGCTTGTTTTGGATCCAATACACAATGCGCACCAGCAGCAGCTTTTGCTCTCTCTGGCAGCGTCTGCGCCTGCGCTCCTGCTTCTCGCTGCATCTGCCCGCCGCCCTGGCTGCTTGCGCTCCACTGGTCACTGCCCTGCTGCCGCATGCAGATCGACTCTTTCGAGCGGGAGGTGGTGGAGTATGTGAAGCCCAACCACGGCACCACGACGCTGGGCTTCATCTTCCAAGGGGGGGTGATCATCGCGGTGGACTCGCGTGCCTCGCAGGGCTCCTACATCTGTGAGCACTGATTTCACTGTATAACATATAATACAGTGCTGCCCTTTCTCGCCGCTGCCTGGTGTTTGTTGCCCTCCCCCAATCGTGACCAGGCCACCTGCCCGCCGGTGTACAGCACTTGGCTGTCACCCTGCACAGCGGCACCCCGCAACACATGGGAAGCCTTTTCAGCGGCAGCCCTGCAGGAGCGGAGGAGCGCTCTCTCCCTCCCACGCTTCCGCACCCCACCCCTGCTTTCAGCCTCACAAACGGTGAAGAAGGTCATCGAGATCAACCCCTACCTGCTGGGAACGATGGCGGGCGGCGCAGCCGACTGCCAGTTCTGGGAGCGCAACCTGGGGCGGCAGGTGGGGCCGGGCGCTGCTGCTGCACCTGAACCAGTGCGGCGGTCGGGGCTGGCTGGTGGGGGCCGGGCCCGGGCCAGGCTCGGCGCTGTCGCAGCGGCGGTCGCACTGTGCGACCTGCAGCAGCAGCAGCAGCAGCAGGGCGTTTCAATGGTGATGATGTGTGGACCTGCCCATGGCTGTCTCCTGGTTTTTGAAGCTCTGCCTGCAAGGAGGCGGCACGAGTCGCATGCCATGCACTCTCCATGCCTACGGTCGCCCGCCCCCCCCCCCCCCCCCGCCCCCGCCAGTGCCGGCTGTACGAGCTGGCAAACGGCAAGCGCATCACGGTGCGGGGCGCGAGCAAGCTGCTGGCCAACACGATGTTCAGCTACCGCGGCATGGGCCTGTCCATGGTGAGGCTCGAGCAGCAGGGCCGGGCAGCGCTCGCCAGGGCCGGCAGGGCTAGCTGCAGCCACGGCAAGCGGAAGACGCATTGCATGGTGTGCACTGGCCGTGCGCTGTGCTGTCGGATGGCCAGTGAGGGCCGCGCCGCACCCGTGCAGCCCTGCCAACCGCCTGCCCAGCCTCAGGGACGTTGTTAACAGGTTGTGAGAGGGCCGCTGAGTGTCCGTGGTGCCCCCTGCCCTCCCGCAGGGCACAATGGTGGCGGGCTGGGACGAGGCGGGGCCCGGCCTGTACTATGTGGACTCTGATGGGCAGCGCACCAAGGGCAAGCTCTTCTCCGTGGGGTCTGGCAGGTGAGGACGGGCTTTTATTTCCCTTAAGTGGGTGTGTCTCAGGCCACCGCAAGGTACACGCTGGGCCGTGCTGCGCTGCAGGGTGCAGGCAGCGCAGCGCACGTGCAGGCCCGCATCTCGGGGCACCCTACCAGCGCCAACTTCCCGGGCGCGCAGCGCGCATGCCCACGCGTATGTGTGCCCACCAAAGGTCGCTCTTCTTGCCGACTCTCTTTCCAATACTGCGCAGCCTGTACGCGTACGGTGTACTGGATGAGGGGTACCGCTGGGACCTGACTGTAGATGAGGCCGTGGAGCTGGGCCAGCGCTCCATCTACCACGCCACCTTCCGCGATGCAGCCTCCGGCGGCACCGTGTCGGGTGAGCGCGGAGCAGGGGTGGTGTTACGCATTGTGTGTGGTCGTGCCGGCCCCAGCAGCACAGCAGCGTGAATGTTCTGCTGGGCGGGCTGCCGGGGCGCCTGCCTCGTCGCGTTTGCCCTGCCGGTGCTGTCTTGACATGTCGCGCTGCCGCCGCAGTTGCGCAAGGCCATCCCCTTACCTTCATGTCCAGACCTTCATCCCGGCATGCCTCGCCGCGCCCGCGCCCGCTGCGCACAAACACCCTCCCCACTGGTGTTTGCCTGTGCCCCCCCCCCCCCCACCACCCCACCCCACCCCACCCCACCCCAATCCCCACCCCAATCCCCGCCCCCCGCAGTCTACCACGTCACCCAGGAGGGCTGGACCAAGGTGCGCGGCGAGGACGTGGGCGAGCTGCACTTCAAGTACTACCCAGACCCAGCCAAGCACCCCTGCAACAGCGCCGACCCGCTGGCGGTCTGACCGCCCGCGGATGGTGCACTTGGGCAAGCAGAAGTGCTGGCACGTGCAGAACCACAAGCATGCAAAAAACACTATGTAACAACACTCATTTTGGCGCGTCGTTGATCATTACAAGGCACATTTCTTTGCAGAAGGCAGCCCGAATAAGTTTGTAGGAGGGAGGAATCAAGTCCTTGTCAGAGGGGCTGTTGTCCAGCTGCTGTACACAATATCAGTCAGGCGCGTGTTTCGGCGGGGCGTATCATTGGCAGTCCCATCATGCTCTGCGCTCTCCATTCAGCCTGCGCTCGCTACAGTACACTCCCTGCGCGACAAAGCCCGCAAGCTTCCCTGCCTGCCTATGGCTGTGCCCACACAGCCCAGTCCTTGCCAGAGGCCGCCAGCTCCCAGCCCTCCTCCTTGCTTGGCACCAGGTGGGGGGGCATGTCGAAGCGCGGGCCCAGCTTGAGCGTCACGGTGTTGCCGCAGCGCGCCACATACATGTCGCGTTCAGCAGCCAGGATCTCAAGCTTGGAGTCGGCGCGGATGCCCGCCCGCTTGCGCACCGACATCTGGCAGGGAGAGGGCAGATACATGCCAGGTTGTGCCAGGTAGGAACAATGCGCGGCAGCGTTGGGAAGCGGGAGCAGGCTGCATGCAATTGCGCTCTGGCTGTGAAGCAGCCGTGCTTGCTGCTGGGCTGCCGCGTCGCCTCTGTAAAGGACGACAGCCGGCTGCGCAAGGTGATCACCAAGCTTGCCCCCTCTCCCCCCCCCTCACCAGGTTGGTGATCACCCTGCGCAGCCCGCTGTCGCCCATGTGCTCCAGGAAGACGCAGGGGATGCCGGGGTGCCTGCAATCAACCAATCACTCAATCACTCAATCAATCACTCAATCAATCAAGTACGTGTAAAGTATGCAGCGGTGGGGCGCCGCAGAGGCCGCAGTGGTTTGACGGCGATGAGGAAGCATCGCCCTTGGTGCCCTCCCTTGCATTGTGGGTATGCCTGTATGTATGGCTGCGGAGGTGGTGGGCAGATGCTGTGACACGAGCAGGAACTGCGCTCACGTGAGGACGTAGGCATAGCCGAGGTCGATGGAGCCACGGGGGAAGGGCCAGTGCTGCACGGCAGGGAGAGCAGGGGAGGGCAGGATGTTGCGCAACAGCGACCTTCAGGCTTCACTCTGCGGGATGGAACGTCGCGTCATGAAAGCACTGCCCTGCAGCCCAAAGCCCTACCTGCTGCGTGGACCCGGTGTCGTGGTTGTCCACAAAGGTGCAGGAGCGCTGGGGCCACCAGCCGAGCAGGCCGGGCGCCTTGCCGTTGCGGTCGCGCAGACGGTTGTACTGGGTGTGCTTGACAGCCTCCTGGGTGAGCAGCAACGGCGCAGCTGCTGGCCACCAATCGGAGGGCGGTGTTTTCTGCCTTGGCAGACATACCCCGTGCATTCAACAGGAAGGGCGCGGGCTGGATTGTGCAGGGTATAGATACACGCGCAGCGCTCCAGGCAGGCACCCCCAACAGCTAGACACTGGTCATACATGCGATCACACCCGCACTCCAGCTCCTGCCCCACCTGCAGCTGCCCCTTTGTCACGATGTCAAACACGCACGAGTGGCGGGCCTGGTTGAGCCAGTCCTTGAGGCGGGAGCGCGCGCTGTCCTGGTCAAAGTCAAGGTTGCCGTCAGACCACCTGAGGGTGGGGTACCAGAGATGCGAGGCAGGGGAACGCAGTTGGGAATGCCCAAAATAAGAGTTCAAATCCAGCAGCCAAGCAGCCAGCTGCTGAGCACTTGCCGGGCTGCCTGTGCTTGCACCCCTCCCGATTGATAACCACTACTAGGTAGTGACACTGGCCACGTGCCTGCGGTCCAGAAACAGCTCAGCCACGCAGAAGGCCTCGGGGCCGCAGGTGCGCTCGATGTACTCGGCGGTGAAGCGAGGGTGGTAGCCCTGGCGGCGACAGGCAGCAGGGGCACAGCATGTGAGTCGGCAGCGATGCTCTTGCCTGACTCCGCGCTGGCAGGGGGCTGTGGCAGGCAGGGCTGCCATCCTCCTGCAACCGCAATCAGCATGGCAGACTAGCCCATCAAGAGCCACCTTTGCGAAATCGAAGCGCCAGCCATCAAAGCCCAGCTCCGCGCGCAGCCAGTTAAGCCAGTCCACCAGGCCGTTGCGCACCTCCTCGTTGCAGTGGTCCAGGTCTGCTGGGGTGGCGGCGGGCAGGGAGAGGCAGCCCTATCAACAGCAAACTACGCAAGCTGGCGTGCCAACCGTTCGCCCCCCTGTGCACAGGCAGGCACTGCCTTGGCAAGCCGACTGCGCTGTCCCATAACAGGCACTCTGCAGCTCAGCCCACAGCGATCAGGTGCGCTTGCCCACCTGGTGCAGGGGCGTAGTCCTCCCCGCTGTCGGCGCTCCCCTCGCCACGGAACTGCCTGTCGCTGCCGGCGATGGCCCAGCGCCCCCATGCAAGGCTCCTGCCTGGGTGCGCCACCAGGTCCCTGCACAGAGGGCGGCACATAAAGGGGGCTTGGTGGATGAAGCCGAGGGGCAGGCAGGCAGGTAGGCAGCATGCCGATGCAAGGCGCCACTTCAATTGCAGTGGGCCTGTTATGAGAGGTGCAGGCCCTTGAGTCTGAGAGGCATCAGCTGCCAGGAGTGCTCAGCCATCAAGATCTGGTGGACAAGAATGTGCACTCACTTGTAGATGTTCCAGGTGCCCGTCTCGTCCTGCGCGTCGGCGCAGCGATGGTTGATCACAATGTCGGCCACAGGCCTGCAGGAATGGGGCAGCAGCAAGGCCAGCTTTGTGCGCGGTGCAGAGAGCAGAGGAAAGGGTGCAGAAGGAAGCCCTGCTACAAAGTCCAAGCTGCGCTTGAAGGGTCCCACGGTACCTCCAGGCACACCTTCAAGCTGTCAGAGGAACCAACTGATGTTTGGAGGTTGAGAGGTGACCCCTTGAGCTCGCTATGCAGCTCTGGCTACCACAAATGCCACTTGCGCGGGTCAACCAGTCGCAAGCTGCCTCATGAGCCCGTGTTCAGGCAAACACCCTGACCAGCCCTCACCGGATGCCTGCTGCCCGCAGGTCATCACAGAGGGCTCGCAGCTCCTGCAGGCTTTCGTAGCTGCTGTCCAGGTTGTACAGCTGGCTGGGCAGGTAGCCCTCTTTGCTCACGCTGTAGGGCAGCGGCAAATAAGATTGGGTCGGAAGCCAGCGAGCATTGCAGGATGAGGGGCAACCACGTGGCGCCTGCGCATGGCTTGGATAATGTACACGCAGGGTTTATTTCTCCATGTCAATGCTGGAAAGCCAGGGCACGTGACAGCTGCTGAGCTAGCACCCAACTGGGCCCAGATTGCAGGCTGCTGCGGCTTGCCGCACCTTTTGGAGGGAGGCGGCAGCCAGACGTGCGTGAACCCTGCTGCGGCCAGGCTGGGAACCTGCTCTCGCAGCAGGCGCCAGTGGCGGCTGCCTTCGCAGGACTGCCAGCCAAAGCCTGCAGGGCAAGGTGGCAGCGACGGCTGGGCGGTGCTGCCGGGAGAGACGAGCGGGCAGCCACCGGGTGCGGCGGCGGCAGTTTGCCGTGCTGCGGTCTAAACCGGCCTCTTGTGGTGAGATTACCTTCAAGCAGAACCGTCTCTTCGATGGGCAGCCTGGGTAGAGCAGTGTGCGCATCGCAGGGCGTGGGGGGTTCGTCCAAGAAGGCAGCGCTGTTCACGCGCGCTTCGTCCCTTCTCCGAGTTGCCACCAGGCGGCGTGATGCTGCGGGCGGTGGCCTGCAGGCAAACCTCGCGGCCGTTGAGGTCGGCAGACCTCTCGGGCGCACAAGCGCAGCCGCCATTTGACAATGTGAAAATGTTGAAAGATACCAATTGTTGAAACGGGATCAAACAGCGCCACGGCATTGCCCACAATTTGCCAACACAGCCCAGCGGCCTCGCCACCGCAGCGCCGCCGCCGGCCGGCTGCCACTGTCCTCCTGGTGCCAGCAGGCTGCTGCTTCCACCAACAGATCCCTTTCGCCAGAGTCATCATTCTTTCTTGACAGAGAAATGGCAATGGCCGGTAACAGAAGTGCTCCATGAGAGCGCAGATGGGCAGCACAAGCGACGTGGTTCATAGCACAATCGGCAGCTGACTCCAAACAGGGCCGTGTAGAGGAGCATACATAACAGGCATTAGTGCAAAAGTGCACACAAAAGTTGTTGCTCGATTGGAGGATGCCAAAACAGACCGGCGGGGGAGGGAGAGATTGCGGCATGGTTCATGCTGCATGCCCCGCACCGAAGTGACGACGAGATGCAAGGATAGGTGATGGGTGGCCAGGTTGGGGAGTTGAGAGAGTGTATCAGTATGTACAGCCAACGGAAAGCGTGGCAAGCTCATATATGGGTGCACCGGCAGCATTTCGCGCTCCTGCTGCGGCTCCTCAGGCAACATTGGTGTGTCAAACACTCGACTCCAGGCAAGCCTGGCTCACTGGGACAGGTTCTTTGCCCAGACCGCCCAGTCCTTGCCAGAGGCCGCCAGCTCCCAGCCCTCCTCCTTGCACGGCACGAGGTCGGCAGGCATGTCAAAGCGCGGGCCCAGCTTGAGGGTGACGTTGTCGTTGCAGCGCGCCACATACATGTCGTGCTCAGCAGCCAGGATTTCCAGCTTGGAGTCGGCGCGGATGCCCGCCTGCTTGCGGATGGACACCTGTCGACGTGCGGGGCAGCAGGGCGGCCCAGACCAGATGAAGCAAGAGGTCGGCAGGAACCGCAGTTCGCTTTTGTCCTGGCCATGCGCGCTGCATGACCACATTACGAGCGAGGCACGACGGCCAGCATCGGCGGCAAGCGACGTGCAGGGGGGGGGCTGTCTACAGGCGCGGAACAATGCCAGCTCAGCACCCACCAGGCGGTTGATCTCCTCGGCCAGGCCCCACTCGTAGTGGTGCTCCCAGAAGAGGCAGGGCACGCCAGGGTGTCTGCGCGCCGGGGCAGCGGTCATGGACGCTTGTGAGCAGGGAACCTCGGAATGGGTGCAGCCTAGGCGAACAGACATCTGCCACGTGAGCTCGGTCCCTGGTTTAGTCGTGCTGGCAACAGCTGTACATAGCGTCATTTCGCCGGCAACCTCACGGTGCGTTGTAAACCCTGTGGGCTTCAATGACACACATCTCCCTGCAGCAGCAGCCCAGCCCAGTCCTGCTGCTATGCTCACGTCAGAATGTAGGCGTACCCCAGCATCACATGCGACTTGGGGAAGGGCCAGTGCTGCAGGCAGAGGCAGGAGGCAGGCCAAGGGTGAAAACATGTAGACTGAGGATGGAGCTGCTTCAGGCACAGGTGCGGTGGGCAGCTCGCGCAGCGTCCTGGGCCTGAACTGCGGGCCCCCGCCACCGCTCTTGCCGGCCGGCCAAGGCGGCAGCAAGACCCCCATTCCCGTGGGACAAGCCAGGCGCTGCACCTGCTGCGTGGACCCGGTGTCGTGGTTGTCCACAAAGGTGCAGGAGCGCTGGGGCCACCAGCCCAGCAGGCCGGGCGCCTTGCCGTCATGGTCACGCAGCCGGTCGTACTGGGTGTGCTTGACCGCCTCCTGAAGGTCAAAAAAGGAAGAAAGCAGCAGTGGCGGGCACGTCGGTCGGGCAAGCAAGTTGACCCACGAGGCTGTACAGGCAGGCCGGCTGGTCAAGACCTGTGGGCGTGGATCCGCGCCTGCAGGATGCCCTTGGTTACAAAGTCAAACAGCACAGCACAGCATAGCACAGCACAGCGCGTGCCGCACCTGCAGGATGCCCTTGGTCACAAAGTCAAACATGGTGGCGTGCTTCGCCTCGTCGGCAAAGTCGGCCAGCTTCTGGCGGGCTGCAGTGCGGGGGCAGGAAGGCGCGCAGGGCAACGCACGTTTAGGGCCGCAAAGGGTGGGTTGCAGTGCCGGCGTCCTTGACGTAGCAGGTTGCTGGCCCCGGCTGTGGCCAGGCCTCCGCCAAGGCCCCTAGCCGACAAGCCGGGCCCTGCAGCGGCGGGCGCGTGCTCCAAGGCGCCACGTCGGGGCGCGCCTCCCACTAGACGCTTCGGTACGCCTCCCAGCTGTGCGCTGTGCTGCGCGGCCTGGCCCGGCAGTGGGGCCCCGGCCCTTGCCCCAGCACCCAAGCCCTCACCCTGGTCCTGGTTGTAGTCCAGGTGGCCGTCGTGCCATGTCAGGTCCAGGAAGTCCTCGCCCACGTGGAAGGTGCCGCCGCCGATGCTGCGCTCGATGTACCTGCGGGCGGCGCGTCGACGGGCGCGTGAGTGGCTACCGAGGCCTGGCGCTGGGGGCCGCCGCAGCTGCGGCAGTGCCGCCGACTGCAACAGACCTGACGGAGGACGGGTCTGCAAGAAAGCACGCGTGTTGCTTCCCCTCCAATGCGCGCACAAAAGGCAGTGCGCTGGAGTGCAGCGGGCCGCGCCCAGGGCTGCCCCACTCACTCGCGGCAGTACTTGGGTGCGTAGCCGCGCACAAAGTCAAAGCGCCAGCCCTCAAACCCGATGTCCGAGTGCAGCCACTTGAGCCAGTCCACCAGGCCGTCCCGCAGCTCCTTGTTGTGATGGTCCAGGTCTGCACCAAGGGGAAGGGCGCACAACGTGAGCAGCAACAAGTGTGCAACAACTGGCGTGATGCAGCTGGTGTCGAGCGGCCATCCGGCCCTGCGCAGCACCATGACGGGGCAGCCGGGCCTGTCCTTTGGGTGAGCTGAGCCATCCAACCGGGGCGCTGTATCTGTCTCTCCCCATGCCCCATCAAAAGCAGTACCAAGGCGGCGCAGAGCACACAGGGCAAACCTACGCACCTGGCGCCGCAGCATAGTCGTCGCCGCTGTCCTTGTTGCCGGTGCCGTGGAAGACGGGGTCGTCGGATGTGATGGCCCACTGCGCCCAGTTGATCGCCTTCCCTGTGTGGTCGATCTGCACCCCGAGCAAGGCACCAGCAGAGGTGCACCCTTGGATGTTGGAAGGCAGCCAGTGCAGGCGGTTGGGCAGGCGGTCGGCATCCCTGCCAGCGCGTTCCTACATTTTTCAATGCGCGCAGCAAGCGCCCTGGCTGCGACAAGCCGGCCGCGCCGGGTCTTTGCAGCAGACAGCAGAGCAGCGAGGGGGCATGCACGCTCACGTCGTCCCCGTAGCGGTTCCACACCCCGTTCTCGTCCTGGTAGTCGGCACAGCGGTGGTTGATCACAATGTCGCACACAGGACTGCAGGGGGGCGAGGCAGGCGCAGCCGGGGTGGGTGTCGCAGGTGCAGCCATCAGGCATCCCTTGCTGGACGCCCCAGGGCAGTTGAGTGGTGGGCGATGCACCGCCCGGGCCTGGGTGGTCGACCGGCTGGCCATGACGCCCCCAAAGCCCGCAGGCAAACAACCTAGCCTGATACGCACAGGTTGCCAGCCCCTGCTGCAGAGAATCTGAAGGTGGGCAACTTGGGCACCTGCGCATGCAGGCGGCAGGCAGCCCGAGGCGTCCTCACCGAATGCCCGCCTCGAGCAGCTTGCGGTTGAGCTCGATAAGCTCCTCCTTGGTGCCGTATGCGCTCTTCAGGTTGTACAGCTGCGGCAGTCAGCAGGGAAAACATGCGGGACGGAAGGCGCGGTACGAAAGCTGGTCGGCAACGGCAGCCTGGTGCATCCGTTTGGAGCCGTATAGGGCACGGCTGCCGCCGATGGTGCGGGCTCGGTCCCCCTTCGCAACTGCAAAGAAGGTCCCAGGGCCAGGTGCCAGCACCCGCACACCCACTCCTCTGCTGACCTGGCCGGGAAGGTAGCCCTGTGGCGCCACAGACTGGCTGGGGGGCGGCAGCCACAGGTGGGTGATGCCGGCCTCCTGCACGGGGCGATGGGCAAAACATCATTGTCGGCACTAATGGGCATCGGCGGCCAGCTGCGTTGTGACGTGCCAGAGCTTAGGCACACTAGCTGAGGCAGGCAGCATGGCACGCGCTGGCCTGCCACCTGGCAGCATCCAGGCCAGCTTCCCGTTACCACGCTACCGCACCAGCAGCTGCGGTATCTTGCTCTGCACGTGCTGAAACCAGTGGCCATTCTTGTGGCTCTCCCAGCCAAAGCCTGCACGCAGGGCAGCTTGTGAAATGAAGCAGCCTCGCAAAGGCGCATGGCTGGCCGCGCTGCAACTTTCATACCACCCATCCCAGTATCCAAGATCGAGGGCAGCGTACGCTGCTTCAGATCGCAGAGAGGCTGCGCCGCGCAAGCAAGTCTGCTAGTGGGCAGGTGGCTGTCCCGGCTCACCCTCCATGCAGATGGTATCCTCAACAGGGATGCGGGGTGGGCGTGGCAGCGTTGCGCCCTCCATTGCCGGCGGCGCCTCCGCGGCGCTGGCCGCGGACGCCGTGGGGCTTGCACCGCCCCCCCTCTGCTCCACAATCCTCCGCACCATGCGGCTGCTGTGGAGCCCCGGGCGCTGCAGCGCGCCTGGTTGTCGCTCCACCTTGAGGGCGGGCTGGCAGGTCAGGGCGTGAGAAAGAGAAGTGTACATGTTCGATGATCGATGGAGGACTGAAAGGAAACAACTGATAGGAGGGCGTGTTGTGCTCCAGTCCATGTCGGCGAAGCAGGGAGACATGAGCTGCTCGCACATGGTGGATGACCAAACCCAATTCTGCCGATCGTGGGTGTATGATCCACCTGCCAAAAGTTGCCGCAACTACTCGGAAAGCCCTTGCAGAACGCAGATGCTGAGAGCGACCTTGCTGCGCGCCCTGCAGCTGCGGGCGTCTGCGGCAGCCGTTGGGGCATTGGAGAGCGTAGCCGCAATCCAAGCAGTGCCGCTAGCCACCACCGCACATGCGGCAATTGCAGCTCCCCCGACAGCGGCTGCATTGAGCGGCCTTGGCAGCCCTTTCGTCGCTCAACGATTTCGGGGCATTAGCGCGGCGGCCATTCTGCTCAGCGAGGCTGGCAAGGCCAGCGGCGGCGGCAGCGGCAGCGGCAGCGCTGGCGGCGGCACTGCTCCGCCCGCGTCGGGCGCTGCTGCGCCGCCGGCGGACGAGCCCGAGGGTGCCCTGTATGGCAGCGAGGACGAGGAGGATGAGGAGGCGGAGGCGGCCATGGCGGAGGCCTTTGAGCGGCTGACTCAGGCGGCGTTTGAGATGGTGCAGCAGGGCAAGCCGATGGAGGCAGACCACGTGCTCTCCGAGGGTGCGACCCCACCCCTGCTGCGCGCGCTCATACCCTGCTGCGTGCGCGCTCATACCCTGCTGTGCACACTGTCATTCCCTGCTGTGACGCGTGCTGCCGCGCCAGTCTCTCAGCACGCGGCCCGCAGGAGGCTCGCACGGCGCGCATGTGGCTCCGCCAAGCCAAGCCAGCTTGCTTGCTTGTTTGGGCTTAAAGTCTGTCTAACCGCATTGGAATTTGCGACACAGACCAGCAGGCCTGCAGGCTGTGGTACTGCCAGCAGAAGGCCTACCCCATCCCCTGCCCAACCCATGTCTGCTGCACATCGCGTGCCCGCCCGCAGGCGCGAAGCAGGCGGCAGAGATCCTGGGGCCCGATGCGCTGGAGCTGGCTGCCCTGTACGACCAGCTGTGCATCATCCGCTTCCTGCACGAGCGCATGGAGGAGGCGGCAGAGGCCGGTGCGTGGGGTGTAGGGTGTGCGGGGCGGGCCCTGCAGTGGCAGACGCTGGTGCGTGGGGCGGCCGTTGCGGGCGGCAGGCGCTGGCATGCTGCTTGCCGTTGCGCAGGTTGGCCAGCCGTCGGGCATGCCCTGACATGCGCCTCCCTGCAGGTTGGCGCAGCTTGGCTGCGCCAGCGGACACGACCTGTTTACATGAGAAGATGCTGCCTTGCACCCCTGTCCACCTGCAGCCAAGCAAGCGATGGACATCCTCAAGGTGCATGATGAGGGCTTTGGCCCGGCCACCGCCATCGCCGCCACCCGCTACGCGTCCACCCTGGTGGCGACTGGCAGCCCGCAGGAAGCGCAGGTGTGCGCGCACTGCCGCGCTTGAGGGTAGCCACAACTGGCTGCATCTGCCTGCCAGGCCGGCGTGGGTACGATTGCAAAGCCCCCTTTGAGTTGGTGCGCACGCACGCGACCGGCTTGTTCCCGCCCCGGTCTGCAGCTCTACGCAGGCCGCAGCATCGGCAGCCTGGAAAAAGGGATGGCCATGCTGGCAGAGATCCAGCCAGAGGACGACGAGGATGAGGCGGTGCGCCGGGCGGGCCCGCTTGTTTGGGCTTAAAGCCTGTCGAACTGCAACGGAACTTGCGGCACAGACCCGGGAGGGGAGCGCAGAAAGCGCGTGCACGGCTATTCAAATTGGGAGGTTGCAGGATGCGAGAGTGCAAGGCGGCTGGGCGAGGTTGCCACCAGGGGGAGGGCTCCATGCCCTGCCCAACAGCCCGGGGCTCCCCACACTGCAGGAGCTGGCAGAGACCAGGGCCAAGTTTGAGATGGGGCTTGGCGAGTCGCGCTTCTACCACGGTCTTGCCAAGCAGGCGCAGAACCTGACTGCGGCAGGTGGGTGGGCTGTAGCCAAGCAGGCGCCTGACTGCGGCAGGTGGGGCGGGCCATGACTGTCAAGCGTGCGGCCGTCATGTATGGGGCCAAGATTGGACCGCTGCCAAACATGCTGCGCAGCCACCCTACCTTGAAGCATGTATCGCTGCCTGTCCGCCATTCAATCGATCCTGGGGCTTCCTTCCGTCTGCGCAGCTGTGGGGCAGCATGTGGAGGAGATGCAGCAAGGCCTGGAGGACATGGCGCAACATCTCGGCCACGAGAGCCCCCTCATTGCAGCGGCGCTCAGGTGGGCATTGGGCAGGGCGGTTCCACTCCTGTATCGAGCCTGTGAGCATTACTGAGCATATGGTACTGGGCAGGCATGCGGTGCGCCCTTGGAGAACCTTGGTGCCTCTGCCAGTAGCTTGCGAGTGCAGCGATGATTGGCACCGCACCCCATGCTGCCTGCACGACGCGGCCCGCCATCCTGTGTATCAGCAAATGATGTTGTTTCAATCTGTCTCCCGCCTCGATTGCTTTCCTGCACTCTGCAGGGAGCACAGCCGGCTGATCATGTCGGCCCTGGAGCAGGATGAACTTGAGCTGGCAGAGGCGCTGTACCTGCAGGTGTGGTGCAGAGCATGGTGAAGGGCGCCCGCCCCGTTACCAAGTTGTGCATGCGGTATGTCCAGCTCCATGGAAAGCATATGTGGGATCGGCTCCGGGAAGGTTCATGAACTGTTTCAGGTCAACTGACAGCTACTTCTTGGAGTGCCCTGCAGCGCAGCCCATGAGGCGCGCCTGCCCTACTGCATGTTGACGTGCTGCAGCCTGGCCCCCTGCTCACGGCTGCAGGATGCAAGGTTGCACACGGCGGTCGGCAGCAACTTTGAGCATGTCGCGCTCACGCTGTACCAGTGCGGCACGCTGCAGGTAAGCCGCGCTGCTCTTTTCACAGCAAAGTGGGCGGCTCCAAGGAATGCCAACACTGAGCGCAAGCCGTCGCAGCAGCATGCATGCTCGTGCACGCATCAGATGAGCGGCGCCTCAGTGCAGTTGCCTGATTTACAACATGACACGTGAACCGTGACATTCAGTCTCTGCTCCCTGACCTTTGCAGTATGTGATGGGCAAGTATGAGGCTGCAGCAGGGTCGCTGAAGCAGTCGCTGCAGACTGTGCGCAGGCACTTCCCGCAGGCCGGTGAGCGGGCAGGCATGGTCGTTAGGGTGGCAGGCCTGCAAAGCGGGCAGGCCTGCTGCGCAACGCGGCCCCTGCCACAGCCGTTGCAAGCTGCCCGAGGTGCTGGTGTGCGCCCCCAGTTCCGCCTGCATGTTTGCATGAATGCCTGTGCATGCAACACCCATGGCTAGGAACTGCCTGCTCTTCGGTCTGCCCAGGAATCCAGGTCCCGCCTGCCTGCCACCCCTGCAGAGGAGCACATGCTGACCGTGCAGCAGCGGCTAGGCATGGTGCTGGCACTGCTTGGCAAGTACGAGCAGGCGAGGGAGATGCTGCAGGACGTCGCGCCGGCGCTGGGTGAGCAGGGCGCACAGCTGGTGCTGCCTCTGGTTGCAAACTGGGCGGGGTGGATGGCACCTGCGACCCCTTCCTGCCTAACTGAGCCAGACACACTGCAATCTTGTATGCCTCACTCCGATCAACACTTGCAAATGGCTTACTATTGAGGGGCCGCCTGGCCAGCAGGGAGTTGTAAGCTGCAGTTGTCCCTCCATCACCGGCCTTGGTTTGTCCCGCTCCACGCCAATCCAACGTCGTACCCCGCCCGTTGCCAACCCCGGTGTTGCAGTGGGCAACCTGGGCGAGGGCAACCCGGCCAGCGAGGAGCTGGAGTTCATGCTGGCGCTGATCAGCCTCAGGGAGATGGAGGCGGATGGGGTGACCGACGCGGCGCGCCGCCGGGAGCTGCTCTCTGCCATGGAGGTGCGCCATGCTGTGGTTGCAGGGCATTGCGGAGCTTTGGGGAGCATGGTTGTGCACGGCAAGGCTTGTACCAGGCTGGCATGGCAGGTTACATGCAGCCTCTGCCTTGGAAGTGGCCAGAATGGGAAGAGGCAGCGCAGAGGCACTAGATGTGGCATCACTCCTGCGCTGAACCTGAAAATTGCTCCCTTGTTCGCTCCCTGGTTCCAGACTCACCTGGCCAAGCTGACAGCCTATGGCGAGGAGCACATGCTGGTCAAGAAGGCGCGGCAGCTGCACGAGGACGCCAACAGGCAGGGCAGCTCGTGAGCAGGCGCAAACGCATCGATCATACGCTGCTGGAACCCCCCACTCAACTCAACTGAGCAAGACCGCCTATGTCTGACAAATGTCTGAAATACAGTGTGTGTGCTTGTAAATCATGCCGCTGAGCTTCTGATGTTGACATCAACACTGGAGCCTCGAAAGTGCCTTGCTGGCGGCGGCACTGAAAGTTGCTGAAGTTCGCTGCGCAGCATAGCTATTCCCCCCCTTGTGCTGACGACCTTCGGTGCTCAGGGAGGATCAGCCGAGCTCGATGCTGGCCCCTTCCGCGCTCCCTCTGAGTGACCAGTTCGAAGACTGCTTTGCGCGGCTAGGTCATCTGTCGGTGCGTGTGCGCCGACCGGGGCAGTAGATTGCCTCTGTTCGTTCACTGAGCGACGCCGGATCGCTTGCCGCTGCTTGCCGCTGCACACCGCTGCCGGCGACGACCGAAGCTCGCCGCCCCACATGCAGCAAGCGCCTCCCTTCATGCAGGCAGCCGAGCTTGGTGCAGAAGTTGATGCCCTGGTGAAACCTATGAGCTTATGCGGCATCCCAGCGCCTGGCTGTCCGGCGCTGGCCGCGCTGCCCCTGGCCGCCCAGGCCAACCTGCTGCTCCTCATGCGAGCGGCGCCCCACCGCTTTGCGAGCGGCCAGCGGGCAGCTGTCTTGGCCAGCGTGGCGCAGCTGGCAGCCGGCGCAGCCAGCGGCTCAGGCCTGCTGCAGCTGCTAGCCCACGGCATTGGTGGGGATGGCATCCATGCTGCCATGCCGCCCTGCCCTGACTTTCTCTTCACCCCAGAGCCCTGCTTCCCATGGGCCCCTGTGTTGGCTGACAATGCAACAGCTGCAGCACTGCAGGAGCAGCTGGCAGCAGCATCAGGGCAGCAGTCGCAGGAGCGCACACAAGGCGGGGGAAGTGCTGCGAAGCGGCACGCAGAGGGCCAGGCAGCGACAGGCATGGGCAGCAAGCGGCAGCGCCAGGCCGCAGCCGCCGGCCCCCCAACCATCGGCACGGCAGCCGATGCGGAACTGGATTCAGCTGTGCAGACAGTGTGGCGCGCCCTGGCTGCCCACGCCTCTGGCAGCGGGCAGCTGCGCTGCATTCCTGCTGAGCTGCAGGCGGCGCTGGGCACGCTGGCGTCGCGGTGCGCAGCAGGCGCAGCAGCCGGCGCCGCGGCGCTGCAGGCCTCTGGTCTAGGCAGCCTGGAAGACGACTCCCTGCTGCTCCTTTTGCTCCAAGATCTCGTCTCCCCGGCCAGCAGCTACGCTCGCTGCTCCGCCGCTGCCGGGGGAGTGCTGCTGCCGCGCCTGCAGGGGCTGCAGGCCGCGGCGCCTCGCGACCTGGCAGCCGCTGCGGAGCATGTCGGTGCGAGGCGGGGCTGTGTCCACCGCCTGATGCTCCGTGGTGCTTGCCGCTGCCACCAGCAGTTGCATTGCTACCCTGCCCTGCCTGCAGGCGTTGGCCAGAAGTGGCTGGCTCCTGCCGCCCCCAGAGCTTCCGGGCTGTAGCTGACGGTAGGCTTGCATGTGCCCCCCTCCTCCCGTGCCCCTGCAGCCACCTCGAACCCCCAGGCCTTCATTTCCGCATGCCTCAAGCCGCTGCTGAGCAGCACTTCAGGCCTCGGCAGGCACCAGGCTGAGCTGATCAGCGGCGTGGTCAAGTCGACGCTGCCAGCTCAGCTGCTGCCAGATGTGCTGGCTGCCGCGTGCTCGGCGCCGGCAGGCGGGGCAGCCGGCGCCGGATGGAACGAGCAGGTGGTCAGTGTGCTGCAGGCGGCGCTGAATGCCAAGCCTGCACTGTCTACGCCTTGTGTGGTGCAGCTGGCAGGCGCCCTGCGCGCGGCGTGCGCGTCCAGTGCCGATTGCGCAGCCTCCGCCAAGCTTGCCAAGCTGGCGTTGACCGTGGTCAAACAGTATGCGGCCGAGGCGGCGGCCGCCAAGGTGCAGCTGCAGGAGGTGGCTGCTGCTAGCACCTCTTTCATTGCAAAAAGCCTGGCAGCGGCGGTGGCCAAGTTGTGATGCAGCTGCAGCTGCGTGTGCTGCTTGTGGGGCTAGCTATGCTGGGCTTTGCTGTTTCATCAAGAAGAGAGAATAAGAGATTTCGTGTGGCAAAAACTCAATGTCTTGGAAAGGGATATGCAAAGAAGAAGATGGCAGTGCAGAAGTGATAGGCCAGAGCTGCAGGGTCGCTGGCGACTCTGCATGCTGCTGAAGGGCGGCGCAGCCTCGCCTACAGCTCGCTGTGCGGTTGACGCCATGTTCCCACTGTTTGCTGCGCGGAAGTGCTCTGCTGCTCTCTCGTGCAGTGCTCCGCCGTAAACGCCGTTACTGGCACAAAGGTCCCGGCTTGTAGCTCTGCCTTCATCCCCTCCATGAGCCGCACCAGCTGCAGGGTCAGTCCATGCGCCAGGGGTGGTGTTGACGTAAAGGATGCATGCACGCCCACCGCATCAGGAGCGGATTGGTGGTGCAGCGCAGATGCGCCCTGATCAAGTGCACGCCCTCCTGCCCTCAGACACCCTGAAATAGCGTGCATGGCGCCATCCAGCCCAACAACCGTATCGACAGCACTTGCACACCACCACCTGGCACACTCCTTGCCTGAGCCCTCCGCTGGACATCAGCCTGCGACTGCGGCCGGAAGGCTGAGTTGTACGCTGCCGAGCGCGAATGGGGGACGTGCACTGTGAACGCCCGCGGGTGCACCACCAGGCGGCCTCCCCACGCCACAAAGCTCTTCACATGGCCCGCCTGCAAGCATCAACAGGCCATGCATGTGTCTGAGCGACAGCACACCCTCAAGTTGACAAGCGCGCCAGCGAAGAGCAGCGAGCGGCACTTGGTGGGAGCGCGCACAGCACGGGTCTGAGCAACAGGCACCAAGCTGCTCGTCCCTTCGCCACAGCATAGCTACCTTGTTGTACCCGTACTGCCGAAACCGCTCGTCGTACCAGGGCGTGTGCTTGCGAGCCATGACGGCGTACGGCTCAAAGTCCTGCATGATGCCAACAGGGCGGCGGTGGGCATGAGCCACTTGCGCGCACTCCTGAGAGACCACAGGTAGATGTGGCCCTTGGGCCTGGTACGAACTTGTAAACAAGCCTTCGGGCGACAAGTTGTAAGACTAGACCAGACTAGACTAGATGTGGGGGGCCACCCACCTCGGCATAGTCGATGTTATAGAAGTCGGTGGCTGCCTCGAAGCGGCCGTAGTGGGTGGGATAGTAGGCGGCAGCGTACTCGGCGGCCTTGAACACCCACAGGTCGCCCGCTCGCCACCGGCGCATCGCCCACGCCTTGCCAGCTGCGCGCAGGGCCGAGCGCAGGAGGGGAGCACGCTCAATACGCGCCCTGGTGTGGGCATGTCCGGGGCTGTGCATGGCAGGAACCTCAGTCGGCTGCCAGAGCCAGCATGGAGGCGGCCAGCGCAACCATGCCAGTGGAAAACCAGAAACTAGAGCCGTAAGGTGAGGATTTGACAATACAATACACATCGCTGGTTATCGCGGCCCCCCAGTGCCGTACCTGCTGCAGCCTCAAAGGCCAGCTGCCGCCCATCCTCCACCGACAGCTGCCCGTTCACGTCGTGCCGCGTCTCAAACGCAGGCAGCACCACAGCGGCGCCGGCGTCCAGCTGCCGCTGCAGCGCCGCCCAGCCCCGGCTGCTGCTAAGCTCGGCGGCCAGCGAGGTGCTGGGCAGGATGTCAATGTCCAGGCACAGCACCGCCTGCACGCAAGAGGAGGGACAGCAGAGGAGTGAGGTCTGCCTGTTGCGCCGCGCAACCTTGCACAGCAGTACAGTCACGTTGCTGCACCCGACACTGGTGATGGTGCGATTCGTTCGAGCCCTTGAGTGCAGCATGTCACGCATACGCACAATGGCACATGATCGACCATGCCCGAGCGGAACAAGCATTTCACCTCTGTGGTTGCCATCTGCAGCGCCCGGTTGCGCAGGGCGTTCAGCGGGTAGGTCACCAGCGGGGCGGGATCCTCTGCTGCCAGGTCCTCCGCATAGAGAGCCAACTGCAGCTGGCACCTGCCTGCAGAGAAAGCGTAGGCACCAAATGTAGCAGTTAATGCTTGCCAGCCTGCATGCAGAGCGCTGCTGGCAAGCACCCCAACCTGTATGCCAGGGTTGCGGTGCACCCCAGACGGGCTTTGACAGTACAGTACCGAATGCGTGCATGCTTGCAGACATGCACATGTGCGATCCTGCCTGCGTACCTTCACGCCGCATCCTGTTATAGAACTGAGCGACAAGCTGCATGGCAGTGGCTTCGGGCAGAGGCACGGCTCCAGAAGGTGCTGCTGCTGCAGGCATCAGGCCGCCGAGCACGGGCAGGTAGATGGCCGCTGCCAGTGGGAGGGGCCACAGCCTGCACTGGTCTGCCAGCCTCTCCATCCTGGAGCATGGTAGGGCGCAGGGAAGGCTTGCGACGGCGTCAGGGTGCCGCAGGGGAAGGAATATGGCTGCAAAGCAAGGGGCACAAGAGGCATGCTGCAGCACTGGTCACGCCGGCTTGGGCTGAGGCGCTCCGCCTGCGCTGCTGCAGTCCTCGCCTGTCAAAGCTGGACTGCGCCAGCACGGTCACTGTTGAGCTTGTGTTGGGGGCTGCACCCCACTGCGCCACGCGCCGCAGCAGCGGCGGCGGCTGCTCCACCGGCGCAGGGCCGCGGCATCTCTGCTGCGCCGCAGCCAGGGTGCAAGGTGGCACGCCGCCTGCAAATACGATCCCCAGCACGTGCAGAGCCAATAGGCCCAGCAACGGCAGTCGAGCGGCCATTCGGCCACCGCGCAAGTTGAAGTGCCCTCTCCGCAAACTGCTGAATGTGCAGTTGCTGCTCAGGTCCGATGTCGGGGCACACAACGCCGAGTTGTAAGCGGTCCAGCGGAGGGGCAAACGAATGTGCACCTGGACGGCCAAGTAACAATGCTGGTAGCGGCGCCATGCTGACGTCGACATCACACCCCTGGAAGGTCAACAGCTTTCTGTCTTTCGCCCCCTGCACAACTCAGAGATTGCACTGTTGAACGAAAGGAGGCATGGTGTTGGTATGAAATCGTCCAGCTGGACGAGTGGGGAAAGCAAGGGGGGCATGCCAAGAAGCGGCAAGTGCACGTGGCGGCGGGGCTTTCAGGCATCGGGGGAGGGTTGCTAGCTGGCAGTAGGACGAGGAGGGCGGCGACGGGAGAGCAGTGCCGAAACAATTTGCTGGCGCCGCCCTGTGCGGGCAGCGCCACGAGTACAGGTAGGAGATGAAAGGGTAAAAAGGAGGTCTGTGCCTCAAGTTCCGTTATACAGACTCTTGAGCCCAAACAAGCAAAAGGGTGGCCGACGAGCGGTCCCCCGGCGGCTGCACACACGGGCGCGTCATGCCGAGGCGGGGGCTGCCTGCCGCTGCTGCAGGCGCTGCCGCAGCTCTCGCAGCCGCGCCAGCCGCTGCAGCCGCTCTTCCTGCTGGTCGGCGTCCGCGGACGCGGCGGGGTCGCTCGGCGCCGCCCCCTCTGCCACCTGGCTCTGCAGCTGGGCCAAGACCTCCTTGGCCTGTCGCCGCCGCTCCACCTGCAGGGGTGGGGTTGGTGGTCCAGACGCCGGTGGGCATGAGTGGCTAGGACTAGAAAACCCTTCAAACCCCAAATTGCTCTACTGGAAGCCTCTTGCGGAGCGCAAGATGGTGATACATTTTCAACGCATGCTGCGGCCTGCTGGCTGGCACAGCTGCGGCACGCTGGCCAGGTCAGCCGCTGCAGCGTCGGCCCACCTTGACTGCCCGCTTTGCCAGGTCCCGCTGCTTCAGCGCCTGCTGCCGCTTGCGGCGCCGCGAGATGCGGCCCTCGCCGCGACCTGCCGCGATGGCCTGCTTGACCTCTGCATCAAGGTATTGATTGATTGAAAGATTAATCAATGGGTGGGCAGGCGGAGTGGTGCTTCGGTAGCGCGACGAAGGCAGCTGGCAGGGGCCGCGGCCGGGGTGCCCGCGCCATTAGTGCTCAGCGGCCAGGCTGGCAAGCGCCGGCTGGTCAAAAAGGTGCAGTCGCCAGCTGGTCATACCGATCTGCGCACAGGCGCAAAAACGTTCAAACCATAGCAAACCCATGCCCTCATAAATGCAGGTGAGCACAAGCGCAGCTGTTGCACAGTGGCGCGCAACGAGCATAATGCACGCAAGTAGCTGCCTCTCCTGGGACCCCATGCCAGGAGTCGCTGTGTCGACCCCACTTCTCAAAGGGTGGAACCCATGGCAGCACCCCAAGGCCCCAAGCCAGCCCTAAATCACCTCCAACGGGGTCTTCACCTTCCGACGACGACGATGCGTACTCGGCCCAGTTGCCGTACGTCCCCTTGGTCTTGGTGGGGCGCAGCAGGCGGGGCGCGTCCATGCAGCCCTCGCAGCAGCAGCCACTGAACTTGCCCTTGCACGTATCGCACGCAATGAACAGCTTGTTGCTGCACAGGCAAGGCGGGAGCCGATGGAACGTGAGGCGCATGCACGTGCAGGGCTTGCAGGCCGAGGGGCAGACAAGTGGCAGAGGAGGCGGGGGGCGCAACAAGCGGTCTATGGCAAGTCGGGAGTCGCAGGGTGGTCCCCCACCCCCACCCCCCACCCCGCCCCCACCCACCCACAAACCCACCCACACGCACAGCACCCACCAGTCAATGTTTGCGCAGTTCATGTGAGGCAGCACTGCCTCTGCGCCGCAGACCTGGCAGGGCGCGGCAGCCTCCAGGGGGGCCTCCTCATCCTTGTCTGCGAGCGCAGAAGGCGCATGGCAGCCATGCTGTGAGTTGGAAAAGGCGCATGCACGCCATGCCGCAAGTCTGAAGCAGCACATGGCAGCCGTGAAGCGGGCGAGTGCTGCCCAGGGCGGGCATACGACAGCGCGTCAGGAGGTGCTTGCCTTGAAGGTTGCATGCGGGCCTCGGCTGGGGGAACGCAGCTCACGTGCTCCCCAGAGCGCACCAAGCGGCCGGTCCTCTGACCCACCCCAACCAGCAGGCAGGCAGGCTGGTGCAGCGCAGCACAGCGCAGCACAGCACAGGCGGCGGACTCACTGTAGCGGATGGCCATGCGCCCGTCAAACACAAACAGCGACCCGTTCCAGTGGTCCAGGCCCTCCTCCCGCATGTAGTTCTGGATGCCGCCCTGCAGCGTGTACAGGTTGTTGAAGCTGCGAGGGGCGGGGGTGGGGAGGGATGGGGGGTGGGGTGGTGGGGTGGTGGGGGTGGGGGTGTTTGTGTGTGTGTGGTGTGGTGGGGGTGGTGGGTGGTTGGGGGGCGAGGCGGGGCGGCGCGTCAGCGGCGCCCCTGCACGAGCCGCATACGGCCGCTCGGCTGCCCCGGCTGCAAGTGTCTCCTGGGACTTGAGCAATGAACTGCAGAGCGCAGCGCGCGCACGAGCCCTCGGCACTCATTCCGCTCATAGCTGTGGTACAACTGCTTTGTGCAACCTGCATGCCCAGGCGCTCACCCCTTGCGCTTGAGATACGTGCCGTACACATCGCAGCGGATGCCGCCGGTGCAGTAGATCATCACAGGCTGCTCGGGGTCAGCTTCCTGCATCGGCAGCAGAAAAAAAAACATGATGGGAGGCCGGGGGCAGGCTGCCTGCTGCACCTGCGCCACGAGTTGCCGGGGGGTGCCCAAAGCAGGCCAACAGACGTGCCAGCACTGAGCACACAGGGCGGCAGCCTTGGAAGGGCGGCGCCCATCCGGCGGTGCGCCGCACCTCCAGGTATGCAGGCAGCTTCTGCGGCAGCGCCTCCGTGGGCGTCTCGTGGAAGTTGTCCTGCAGCCGGGGCGGTGCATGGGATGCAGGGTGCAGGGTGCAGAGAGCTGCGGCCAAAGGGGAAGCAGCTGATGTTGCAGAGCGCTGCGGGAAGGATGTGCTGCGGCCGGAGGGGAAGCAGCGGTTACCGTCCGCTCGCTGCCCGCCACGCGAGGCGAGCGCAGAAGGCGCTGCGAGGCAGGCAGGGCATGCTCTCGGGGGACTCCCCCGAGAGCATGCCCGGGGGCGGCGCATCGGGGTGCCCGCCTACGCACCTCCAGCGGCCGCTCGGCGCCCTCAAAGTGCCCGGCATCCCACTCGTAGCTGTTGCGCACATCCAGCACCAGCGGCTTCTTCCCAGTCAGCTTGGCCTCCGCCAACATGCGCTTCCACTCGGCGGGCTGCGCAGGCAGGGGCAGGGGGGCGGGAGCTGTTGCAAAATGGCGCGGCGGCGGCCTGCCGATGCTCTGGCGGGCTGCACGGGCGAGGGGCCGCCGGCAGCATGAGCATCTTTGGCGTCGCCGGTGTGGAGCGGCCGATGCCAATAGTGCTTGCGCCGCATCATGCGCCGGCATTTGGGAAGCTGCAAGCCGAGCCTGGGCGGGCGCGTCTGGATGCGCCCGCCCTCTGGCGGCGCGCCTCGCCCCTATAGTGCCCCTCTGCTGGCGCCCCTCACCGGCGTGGGGGTGGCGCGCTCCTCTGGCTTGGTGATCGGCAGGTCCTGCATGCCGCCCGCCAGGCTGATGAGGTTGGGCTTGTACTTGAGGCGCAGCTTGGGATACATGTGGTCGTCGGCAGGCCACACCGTATAGAACAGGCCCTGCAGCGGGCAGCCAAGAGGAAGCCACAGAAGCGAGGTGGGTCTGTGTCGCAAGTACTGCTGCGGTTGGACAGGCATGGAGCCCACACAAGTAAAGGCTGCGACGGGAGGGGCGCCGGTTGGCGATGCGAGTTGGGGAACTGTATGTGAGGTGCTGTGCATGACAGCAGGAAGAGCTGTGCGTGTTGTCGCCACCGCGTATAACCCGCTCGCCGTGGCCAGCAGGGCGGAGGGCTAATGGTAAGATGGCAGTCGCTCTGGCGCCGTGTTACATCCACCGAGGGGAGGGAGGGCCCGCACCGTGGGAAAAGAGAGCGACGCATGCACATACGCACTGCTGAGGGCAGGAATGAAGAAAGTGCAGACCACAGTGCAAACACCGCGGCAACTACTGGAGATGTGCAACCCAGCCGGCCAGCTGCCCAACATTCCTTGAGAAGGCTTACCTTGAACAGTGGCTGCTCCGACAGCCACTTGGCATAGCCCTCTGCATCCTCCCGCACGCCACCAAACTGCGCATTCACACCCTGCAACTGGCAGCAAGACCTGGCGCATGTGAGGCCCTTGGGCAGCCAGAGCTACCCAGCAAGCAGGGCATGCACCATGTAATGTAAAGGGAAACATGGCGGCAAGACCAATGCAAGGCAAACCGAACGATTTTTCCATCCGCCGTGGCCTTGCATGCAGACGCGTAGCTCCCTGCATCTTGCCTGCTCCGAAAAGTAGATGCGGCCGCGCACTTCCTTGCCCTCCATCCACCGCTTGCTGGCGTTGATAATCTGCAGCAGCGGGCAACCCAGCAGGCAGCCCTCTGGCGCTTGAGGCGCAGCAGTGCCAGAGCAATCACCATGCGACAGCTTTTGCGCAGTGCTCAGCGCAGCCGCAGATGTGAGCCGGCAGGGGCTTCGCCACATGGCACGCTGCGCAGGCGGCAGCCTGCAAGGGCAGCCATGGCCAAGCCAGGCTGGCAGCGCACCTCCCAGGGGCGCTCCAGATCCACCAGGTGGAAGAAGTTGACAACAACATACTCCTTCTTTGGCCCTTCCTCCTGCTGTTGCTGCTGCTCGTGAGGCGCAGCCGCGGCAGTTGCCGGCCCCTGCTGCTGCTGCTCCGCCGCCGCTGCTGCCTCTGCTGCCTGCGCCCGCGCGGCCACGCACAGTGCACGCTGCAGACGCACAGAGGCCAGCAGGCCAGCGCCGCTGCGTGGAGCAGCTGGTGCGCGCGGCAGGGGCAGGGCAGGCGCGGCTGTGCGGGTTGTGGCCAGGCGCGGCGCTGCCACAGCCAGGGTGCTGGCGAGGCGGCTCGGCGCCCTGGCGGCGGCCATCCTCTTGAGCTGCTGGTAGGCTGTGCGGGCGGCTCCCCGTGCAAGCTGTTGCATCTGCAAAAAGCGAAAGAAGAAGGCAGGCGCGAGAGGGCTGTAAAATGACTGCGCGCCTCTTGCATTGGCTGAGAGGGGTCGAGGGCCAGGTCGGTACATGCAATCGGACGCACATACTCGCCGAGCAAAGACACGACGGTGGCGACGGCGCAAAAACCCACCTGCTGACAGCGGTGGAACCAAAGCCAACCCGCGCGTGTGGAAAGGGCTCAGCTGTGTTCAGAGAATGGTGGGAGCGGGCTGCGAGTCGCAATGCATGTCCGCAAGGGTCCGACCTCAGCCTGCTGTGCGCTGTGCCGATGCCGCAGCCCGCCGACGGTCGGATCACAATTTACAATTTTACTTTCAATCAGCAGAAGGGACACATTTATTCCATTTGATTCTCGGGCGCGAACAAGCCCGCAACATGGCCAACCACCACAATGCATGGCGACAGCCGCTCCCCTGCTGTCAGGTCAACAATGCTGGCCAGGGTGCCGCGCCACACCGCCTGCTCCTCTCCAGCTGCCTGGCGCACCACCGCCACGGGCGTGCTGCCAGCCTTGCCATGCTGCTGCAGCTGCTCTGCTATCTGCGGCAGGCTGCGCCCGCCCATCAGAAACACAGCTGTTGGCTGGGCCTGCAGGCACGGCAACCAGCATTGATGCAACGACATGAGATTGCTTGCTGTCATGCTTGCAGAGTAGCAGGCCCTCATTTGTGACTGTAGGAGTTGGGCTGAATGAAATGAAGCAATTGAATGTTGCCACGGCCAGGCCCGCTGTGGGTGCTGCGCCGTCAGCGTCCAGAGGCCCCGCCTTGGAGGCCCGGCCTTGGAGGCGCCTGCCAGACCTCTCCCCACCCGCCCTCACCGCCAGAGCGGGCCAGTCCATGGCCTCGGTGTCATGCGCGCTGGTCACAACAAAGGCCTTGCTGAGCTCCGGGTGGGTCAGTGGGAAGCCTGCACGCATGGGCATGGACAAGCGATACGGCAGCGGTTGTGCACTGATTCAGCCTGCGCGCATGGTCACGAACAAGCAATAGGGCAGTGGTTGTGCACTGATTCAACAATCATTTTGCTACGCGTGTCAGTGGGGCGGGTATACGGGAGAGGCCAGGCGCAGGGCCTGCAGGGCAGCCCACCAGCCGCCAGCGGGGCCGCCTGGACGGAAGATATTCCGGGCACTATCTCGTAGGGGATGCCCGCTGCCCGCAACGCAGCCAGCTCAGAGTGCACCTGCGGGTGCCAGGGTGCAGGGGTGGTGCTCCCTTCAGCATGCAGCCGGCCCAAGTGCCTGCTGATTGTGCCTTCGGGCCGGGCCCCACCAGGATGGGCACAGCAGTGGCCCTCCCTCCTGCCCTCCGCCTGCCACCTCACCCGGCTGAATACGCTAGGGCAGCCGCCCTTGAGCCGCACAACAGTTCTGCCGCTCGCCGCCGCCTGCACCAGCAACTCGTCAATCTCTGCCTGCTTGACAGAGGGAGACGGAGACCATTTCAGGGGGCGCAACAGGAAGCAGCTTCTACATCAAACACGCAGTGCGTGGAATTCTACTTGGGTAAGCATTCATGCCAAACAGCCCACGCATGCACTACTGGGGCAGAGTGCATGCCAGGTGGCTGCACCTGCTTGATGGAGGGCCGCCCGCCCCTCTTGCCGACATACACTCGCTCGGCAGAGGGCGGGGCATACGCCTCTAGCGCTGCCGCAGCCCCCAGATCATCTGCAGTAGCAGGCAGGATAATGCGGTGTTCAAGAGAGTGCAGATTGAACTGGATGGTCTGCCCTGGCAGTGGTGAGCAGTGGAGACGCCAGATAGGGGCACTGACCGACTGCTACCGAGCGTATCTGGGGGACGACATGAGTGCACAGTTGCCCCAACAGGTGCATGCACATCCAGAGTGGTTAGATCATGATGTGGCTGTGGGCATAGCAAGATGTATGATGTGTGCGCATCCGCTCACCGTAAATGACCACCTCTGCGTGGCGCAGCACCTCTGCTGCGCGGACCTGTGAAATGGAACACAAGCCTTGGTCATTGAGAGATGGACATTGTGCAAGCACCCTCAAGAACAGACAAGTGTCTGGTTCACCTCAGATGGCATGTGCACAGGTGGAAGGGCAGGCAGCCAGTGCAATTGCACCGATCAGAAGAGCCAAGGCCGCTGCTGGCGGTCAACTGATGCACTTGCCGTCAGCAGGTCGGCTGGTCCAGGGCCGGCACCCACGATCCAGCATGTTGCGCTTGAAGTGTTTGCAGCGCTGCAGAGCGCAGATGAGGTGCGCAGGCGCGGAGTGGGCCGGAACACGCTGTAGGCTGGGGCCTGGTGAAGTGTCGAGCCCCAGAGAGTGTGAGGGATTGCCATATTGGCGATGAATGAAAGAGCGATCGATGCGCAGCACTAAACTGTGCTTTGCCTTCTGTGCAGCCTCCTGCACCCCCGCCGTCGAGTGCGCTGAGCGGGCAGCAGGCGGCACGACAAGCCAGCTCTGTCCAACAAGCCGCGGGCCTATGTTACAGAGGAGACGAGCAGGGTGATCCCGCCGCGAGGAAGTTGAGGCCTACAAACACCCAGGCCACAGTGGCAAGCACATGCGCAAGCAGGGGTGCGACCCTCAAGGGCCACGCCGCTGCCGCCGCCGAGTTTGGCATCGGAGCAGGGCTGCCGCGTTTGGTCGCCTCGGTCACCCGTCCTTGCCGTTGCGCGCCTCCTCGACCAAGTCGGCCAGGCGCTGCCCGTGGATCTGCAGGTCGTCGGCGATCCGGCGCAGGCCCTCGCGCCGGCACTGCGCCACGAGCCTGCGCCCATGCGGGAAGGTGGCAACTACACTGTAGTGAGATGCGCATAAAGGAATGAGCTCCCAGCGCATGGCTGCACATGAGGAAACCCTCAAAGTATGAACGCGAGCCCAGCGCAGCCCGAGCTTGCCGCTGTGAGCCGGCCCAAACAGGATGATGCAGGGTCGTGCATGCACCCACGGGCACTCACCTGCCGTGCTCCCGCAGAGTGCAGGCCACGGTGGGGTGGTCCGGCACCATCCAGCGCAGCATGTCTGTTTGACAAAGGAGATCACAGAGTGGGGGGCCGAGCAAGGGTTTTCGACCAAAACAATAGTGAGCACAGTGTGCAGGAACCCTGCTGATAGAGCGGGTGCATAGGCAGGGTGCGCGCAGCCCGCGGGTCCTTTCTCCTAAGCTGCAAAACCAGCTCAGCAAGGTTCAGACACAACACCGGCCAGCCCGGCGCACCTGTCATGGCGTCTGACATCTCTTGCTCAAGGAAGAAGCAGGCGCCCGCGCCGTTGTCGTCCCATTTGGTGTCCAGCTCGCGGCCCCGCACCCCGAGGAAGCTGCAGGCGCAAGTCATGAGGACGCAAGGGGGGGTGCGGATACTCTCGGGTGCAGCGCTCCTGCAGGCCGCATGCCTGCAGATTGCAGCCGCGGTCGCCGCAGCTCCGCCGCAGGCAGCCCAGACCCCAGCTCTCCGAGCCCTGTCCCTGTCCCCACCTCAGGGCGCGATAGAACCGAGCCTCCTGCAGGGCGGCACCCAGGCGCTCCAGCATGATGACCGACTGCAGGCAGGGCTTGTTTTTTTATCCTTTGCTTGTTTGTTTTTGTTGCGGGCAGAAGCGACGTTGCGCACAGGTGAGGGTGTTGTTGTTGTTGCGGGCAGAGGTGACGCATCGTGCTCATGGCGCAGCCTGACAGTTAGGCATGGGCACACATCCACACTGGCAGCTCCACGCCAGCCATAACCCAAACCCTTACCACCGTGCGCTGCTGCTCTGCCTGCCTTCCCAAGATTCGGCCATTGCAACAGAGGCCTCTGGCCCCTCTGCCACCCGGCCTGCTGGCCTGCGCAAGGCACAGCTGCTCACCGTGCGTTGCTGCTCAGCCCGAGCCGCCATGGCGTGCTCATCCGCCTCTGTCGCATCCTGGGCCGCTGCTGCTGGGTCCTCTGCCAGTGGCTGCAGGGCCTGCAGCTGCTCCAGCTGCACAAGGCATGGGAAGCGCTTGCACCTCAAAGAAAAAACAAGCAAACAAACACCAAAAAAAGAGTCAAGGGGCAGCAGGCACACCGCTCGGTCTCGCCGGCTGCAGCCGTCCATTGTGCTGCACGTTCCGCCTGCGGCTGCCGCAGAGCTCACATGCGAGTTGTAGTTCTTGATTGCCACGTCAAGTCCCTTCTCCAGCAGAGGAAATGCCTCCTCCGGCCGCCCATCGGCTGCGGGAACGCAAGCAGGAGCGCTGGCTGGCGGGCTGGCTGGAAGCTCAAGCCATGCACAGACCGCTATGTACTGCAACTACCACAATGAAGGCGGGCGAGGCACACCCAGTCCACGCCTGCCGTGACATGCCAATAACCGCTTGCAAGCATCGAGGTGAGTCGAGTCACACGCAATGCTGGGGTTCGGACAAACAGTCAGCGTGGCTACCTGTCAGCACCATGCCCAGCCGTATTCCATGGAATGCCGCTGCAGGGCTGTCCGCCCCGGCTTCCTCAACCTGCAGAGGCAAGGGCCAGAAGGGAGTCCCAGGGGGCCTGGCGGAGCTTTCACCCAGATTGAACAGGGGCAGAAGCGGAGCATTGCACACACGCAGCAATGCATCACGCAAAGTTCAGTGCGGAGTTGGCATTCATGACCATGCATCTCCAAGCACAGGCATGGCGGCGCAGCACGAGCGGCAAGCCGCAGCAGGTCTGATGACCGAGCACGCAGCGCACCCAGACGCGGTGCGCCGCGGTGGCTGCCTCCACGGCGTCGCCCAGCTGTCCATCATGGAAGGCCCAAAGTGCCAGCTGGTTGTACACCATGCCCACCTAGACGCAAGATAGGTCAGGGTGCGGTGCAATGGAGGATCAACGCACTTGAGGGTGGGCAGTGCGTGAACCTCATGCTGCCAAGCACAGCGCGGGGAAGCAGCTGCCTGTTAGGGGGTTCTGCCCTTGTCGTGGAGCGCAGCAATCTTGCTTGCTCACCGAGGGGTCCTCTGCTCCATACTGCTCCACCAGCAAGGGCAGCTCTGCATGGAGAAGACAGTGCCATGATGCCATGTCCCCAGCAGGCATGGTGACAGGAGAGCAGCTGGCCCAGCACGCCCTCGGCAGCCTGCTGCTTACCGCGCTTGAGCAGAGCCTTTGCCTCCTCCGTCCTGCCTTCCTCGGCCATTTCCGTGGCTGTCGCAGACAGCCTGCTGACCTCCTCCCATGCACTGTCGCGCTGGCTGCTGCTGCTGCTGCCGCTGCTGTCGGCTCCGCCATTGCCAGTGGCGGCAGCGGCAAAGCCTCGGCTTGGGGCCTGCGGCCGTGCCGAATCGGCAATCGCTGGCCCTGTGGAAGTGGGTAAATTTCCCAGGTCAGCGGTCAGGCAGCGCGCAGCGGCGGGCAGAACCCCGCTTCGGCTGCTTGCTGCCAGGAGTCCTCGCAGGGCACGAATAGCAGTCGATCGACTCATACTGTGTTCTGGGACAGCCATTGCCTGCTTCCCAGTTGGGTCATTGACAGCCCTGCTGCGCCCGTCGGCACACATGCCTGTCGTGCCCTCCATTGTGCACTGCACCCTAAGAAGTGCGCAAGCTTGTTACATTTTGACTTTTGCAGGGTCAACGGTCCAACTGAGGGTTTCACCAGGCGGCCACGAACAAGAATGGCGCCTGGCCGAATTGACAAGAGGGAGGCACAGCACGGGCAGTTCAGTTTGCGTGTTGGGTTGTCAAGATGCAGGATGCAATGAAAGCAAAGCAAAACGGTGGGAGATCCCAGCAAGAAAGAGTAGAAAAGGGAGTACCAGAGAGCAAGCGGTTGCAGTGCCCAGAGGGCGCTGCTCGGTTGAGTTCGTGGTGATGACTGCATGGGACTGGCTGCCTGAGTTGCCGCCTCACACGCCCGCCACCGTCTCCTGCTTCAGCTTGGCATCAGCGATGGCACGGGCACGCACCACGGCGTCGGCCATGTGCACGTGGATGTTGGCGCGGCCAATCTTGCGGTCCAGGTGCGCGCGCTTCAGGGCCAGCAGCACCCGCTGGCTGGGGTTGCCCAGCACCAGCGTCACGCCGCTCTCCTCGCGCAGCTCATCCACCAAGTCGTCAAGGAAGTGGATGCCGGTGGCGTCAATGTCTGCAGCAAGTGAGGCGGCATGGGCTGGGTTCAGTGAATCGGTGCAGAAAGCGCAGCCATGGTCGAGGGGCGCCAGGCCACACCAGAAGGGTAGCTGAACAGCACCGCTGCCAGGCACAGAGTGCTCAATTTTTCCTTCGTTGCTGCGGCACACCTGCGTCCCTCTCCCCCCGCTCTCACCAGTGACGGGGGCAAGGTCAAGCACCACAGCACGCACGGGGTCGCCGCTCTTGTCGCCAACGGTGCGGCGCTCCTCGATCGCCTTGGTCACATAGTCGCGCACGCCCTGCAGCAGGTCGCAAACACAGGGCACAAACCCGGATTGATCATACTGGTCAGGCGGCGGAAGAGAAAGCACAGGGGAGCTGCGGAACATGCAAGATCCTGGCAGCTGAGGCTCCTTAAGGCAGGGCGCGCGATTGTTTTTGAGCGATGCTGCCCTTCTGCCAGCCTCCCGCCCCACCTCGATGTTGGCAAAGTACAGGGGCGCATCTATGCGCAGCAGCAGCACGCCCGACTGCGGCTCGGCCTCGGGGTACTGTGCCACGCTCCTGCAGAAAAATTAAAATAAAAGGCAGAACAGGGGGAAGTTTAGCGGACTGTGCGGCATGCCAGCAGTAGCGCCCTTCCAGTGCGGGAAGATGCACACCAATGCAGCCTGCTGAAAGGAGCCCCCCACCCACCCCCACCCCCCCTGTCAGATGCCTCACCGGTAGACGGTGGTGCCGGGCAGGCGTCCCAGCTGGGAGATGCGGGGGAAGGCGGTCTTGTAGATGACCAGCAGCAGGGACAGGCCCACGCCCGTGCCGATGCCGATCTCCACGCCCGCAAAGAGCACCACAAGGAAGGACACCACCCACACCAGCCAGTCCAGCTTGTTGATCCTCCACAGGTACAGGAACTCGGGCCTGCAGGGCAGGGTGGCAGATTGAGCAATGAAATGGTGTGATGGGTGACACGTGCAGAGCGTCAGGGAGTGTAGCGTATGCTGGTTGGGCTCGCGGCATCAGCAGCACCCAGCAGGCAAGAGACTAGCAAATTGCGAGTGAAGCCAACGCCCAAATGCCAGCTGACTGCATCCCCCTGTGGGGTGGGGTCCCACCCACCAGTCGAACAGCTGCAGCACGCCCACAATGATGATGGCGCCCTGCACGTTCTGGCTCATGTTCTTGAACACGGGGGTGATGGCCAGCAGGGTGATCATGATAGTGATGCCGGTGACAAAGTTCGCCAGAGGGGTCTTGGCGCTGCAGAAAGCAGAGCACGGAGAGCACAGTGAGCTTGCGACAAAGGGTCTCTCGTACAGAACCTGGTTGCAGGATAGGGGCCTGTGCTGACAGGGTGGCTTCTATGCATGCCTGTCTTGTAAGCCCGCAGCGAGCATGCCCCCTCACACCGTCCCCTCACCCCACGGAGTTGTTGACGGCGGAGCGGGAGAAGGAGCCAGTGGTGGTGTAGCAGTTGAACATGGCGCCCGCCAGGTTGGCCAGGCCCAGGCCGCGCAGCTCCTGGGTGTAGTTCAGGCGGTACCTGTGGTGTGGGGGGGGAGTGGGCAGAACAGGGATATCACAACAGGCTCATATTTGCATCGTTGCTGACAGAGCAGAGGCTGCCGACGGAAGGCCAACCAGGGCCGCAGCTCCAATATTTCTCGAGAGCGGCAACAATGAGCTTGCCCGCGCTGCTCACTTGTTCACACGGGCCATGGCCTTGGCGATGGAAATGGACTCGCAAATGTCCACGAGGCAGATGATGACAGAAAGGGTCATCTGGCGGCCCACGTTGTACAGCGGCAGCCACCAGCCGGCGGTGAAGTCGGGCAGGCCTGCAGGGCGGGCAGGGGGGCCAACGCAGTTCGAGCATGGCATAGCAGGCAGGCGTGTCAGAGGCAGCAGCGTGCCACACAGGTGCAGGCAGTGCACGACCCATTCCCAAAAGGAGGCTCACCCTTGGGGATCTTGCCCACTGGCTTGATGTAGGACTTGCCCTTGGAGTCAGGCTCGTACCTGGGGAGGCGAGGAGGAAAAGAACAACATTGCTTTATCGAGGGCTTCATTGAGGCCTGAGCAACAGGCCCTGCAGAGCATTCGATGCTGGCGAGCCTGTCCCACCTACAGTCCAGAGTACACCCACAGCGTGCCCTCACCAGCCGAAGATGTTCATGAGCGCAATGGAGATGACGCAGACGGTCAGGGGGCCCAGTGCCTTGAGGAAGAACAGCTTCCTGCAGGAGGGCGGTGGAGGGTGCAGGGTTAACGCACATGAGCTGATTGTCCGGCTAATTGCATGTGCACAGCAGCTCCAGTAGCTGCAGGTCAAAAGGCTTGGCGCCCTCGGTTCGCGGCGCCTGCCACGCACTGCCACAGCTCAAAACACAGCCAGCCCTCACTTGTAGGTGCTGGACAGGTGCTTGAATGCCAGCAGCAGGAAGATGAAGGCCATGCCCATGCAGACTGCAGGAGGGGGGCGCGGAGCAAGGGGGGTCAGCTTAGGTCAGCAGCAGAGCGAGGCAGCAGCAGCAGGGTGGACAGGCATCCCGCCTGCTGCCCCTGAACAGCAGAGCACGGGCGCAGCAGAGGTATGTGCGGTCGGTGCATAGAGCCGCACTGTCCCGCACTCTGCTGGCGCTGATGGCTCACACTCGCGCCACTGGAAGCCCGAGATGTTGCTGAAGATGTCCTTGAGTGCCTGCTGCAGCGTGTCGGAGCGGGGCAGCTTCAGGCCCAGGATGTACTTGACCTGCCAGTGGGGGGCCGCATGGGGTGGGGTGGGGCAACGGAGGGTGGGGCAAGGTAAGCGAGTGTACTACAGCCAGACAAGGCTTGAGATGGCCGGCTGCCACCCTCGCCCATTTACTCTGCCAAGCAAGGGGCTGCCTCCACCGCGCTGTGTGCACACTCAGCCCGTGGCATGCGCCCTCCCTGGAGTGGAAGCTCACCTGGCTCAGCGCAATGGTCACAGAGGCGCCGGTCATGAAGCCAGACACGACGGCAGAGGACAGGAAGTTCAGCACCCAGCCGAGACGCAGCAGGCCCACGGCGGTGTAGAAGCAGCCGGCGATGAACGCGATCTGTGCCGAGGCAGGGGCGAGGCAGGAGGGATTGCGTGAGGGGCAGGTGCACAGCAGGGGTGCGGGAGCACCTTGCAGGTGTGCAGCAGGTCGGGCAGGGGGGGCAGCAGGTGTGGGTCTGTGTAGCACGTTCCGTTGCGGTTGGACAGACTTTTAAGGCCAAACAGGCACAGATTGGCCTGCACCCCAGTGCGATCAGGCTTTGGCTGACTTGGCCCACCTGGATGGCGGCGTGGTTGTACTGGGTCTGCAGCTCGGGGTCTGCCGGGTTGTTAGGGTCCTCGTTTGAGCCGATGAAGTCGCTGAGGCCGTTGCCCAGAAGGGTGGAAGTCACTGCCACCGGGCCCACTGCCTGCAAGGCCGAGGGGCGCAGGCGGGGGCAGTGAGCGGAGCGTGGGTATGCAGCGGTCCACAGCATGACAGATTGCCGCATCACCCAGCAACAGTGGCAGTGCACACATGCACGCTTGCTTGCGGCGCACCAGCTGGCGGGAGGAACCGAGAACAGAGTAGACCAGGCACGGCACGAATGCACCGTACAGGCCGTAGACTGAGGGCAGGCCCGCCAGGTTGGCGTAGCTCATGCCCTGGGGGATGACCATAGCAGCAACCGACAGGCCCGCACCCAGGTCCCACTGCGGGTGGCAGAAGGGGGAGGCAGCGAGGGTGCAGGGGTGAGCTGCCCGCGCCAATGCGCTCACAGTGGCAGGTGCGCAGGCATGCCGCGCCCTGGCACCTCACTGGCAGGACCACGTTCCAAGCTGGCTCCTGCCCGCACTCACAATGAGCCAGGCGCGCCAGTTGTAGGTGCGGATCCAGCCGAAGAAGGGGATGTAGAAGGACAGCCAGCTGTACCAGGTCCAGCCCTCGGTCTCACGGGCCCACCTGTTGTGAGGGAGGGGGGCAGGGAAAGGGGCAGTCGGGATGCTGGCGTGAGCGCCCTGCACAATGCTCCGAGCAGTGCCCCTGCCGCTCGTGGTTTGAATCAGCTGCCAACCGCCTGCCCCCTGTCCTGTCCCGGAAAGCAGAGAACTCACTCCTCCTTCTGCTGCCGCACGAGGCGGCGCGCCTCGTCAATCAGGGACGCATCATACACGTCGGGCAGTGCCAGGCGGCTGTCACTGTCAGGCACTGAGTCGCTGGCGGAAGACCCCGCGTGCGGTGAGCCGTCACCGCCAACCTTCATGGCTGTTGTCTGCCGCAGGCCTGCACGAAGCATAAAGTGCATGAGAGGAGCTTTCAGAGCGAGAAAGGCGCTCGGTAGGGGCGAGGGCTGCAGGAGGAGGCAGGGAGGGCTGCCCAGCAGGGACAGGCCTTTCTCACCGGCAGTCTCTTGCAGGTTGGGCAGGTGGCGTGCTTGCGCCGATGTGAGATCTGCAAGAATGAAGAGATGGGGGCAGGCCGGAGACCTTGTATGGCCGGCACTTGCAGTCGCATTAGCAGGAACGGGTGCCAGCAAGGAGCAGCTGGTAGAGGGTCCGCATGTCCGCAACTTGCTCAAATCTTCATCTCCCCGCCTTGCATCGGGCTGCACAAGTTACCTCGACATCCCCCAGCAGCGATGACCCGCGTTGTGCACAACCTGTTTGGCCTTGTGGCCCTACAGGTGCGGCCTCTCCCACGGGGGCTGGACTGGGCAATCCGGAGATCTCCAGACGCAGTTGATCATTCCTTGCAGCCCAGCGAGCCTCGCAAACAAGTTGCAACTCAGCGCGGCAGTGGCGGCGGGCGAGCACCGCCCTGTCGCTGTTGAGTCATAAAGCTTGCAGGCTTTGAAAGCGCCTGCAGCCGACGCAGCTTCCGCCGCGCCTTGACCTGCCCTCTGCCTGCAGATTATCTTTGCGGTGGTGATCCCTGCTGTTACCTCCACTGTGCTCTACCCTTCTGAGGGCTGCTACCTCAACCTGCTGCCCGGCCAAGTGTGCCAGTGAGTGGGGGTTCGGGCGGCATGAGTGGCGGCGGCAGCGTTTCAGGCCCTGGCCAGCGTATGCGCATGCATTGCATGGCAGGCACGACATGCATAGAGCATCTCATCAGATGCATGAGGCACGCGCGGCCTGCCCAATCTCAAGATGCATCCCTGCCTGCCTCGGCTCAGTTGCCCCAGCATCTCCCGCACCTGCCCACCCCCGACCCCGTGCAGCCCTTCCCGCCTCTTACGTCTGCCTGCTCTCACCCCCCTGCCTCCCTGCCCTCCCCCCTCTGCAGGTTTGCCTATGTCACCTCTGGCTTCTCCCTGCTCTTCTCGCTGCTGCTGGCCGCTGGCGGCTACGTGACCCTGAAGCAGGGCGTCTCGGGCTTCCTGCCCCCCATCTACGGCTCGCTGGGCCTGTTCGGCTCCTTCTGGTGGCTGGTGGCCGCCATCACCTTCACGCAGCGCGGCAAGCAGGCCTCGGACGATGGGCTGCCCGAGGAGTCGGCGCGCAACGGCGTGATTGCGCTGTCCTGGCTGGAGTTCATCCTGTTCCTGGCTGCCGGCGTGGCCGTCATCTACGACCGGTGCGGGGGCCAGGGCGGGGCGGGGGGTCCGGCCTGGGGCTGAGGGGCAGCCTTGGGCGCCCCTGGGCACTGCCGCTCAGGGTGTGCAGCCCGGTGTGCAAATCAACAGAGCTGGTGCGAGCAGCGTGCAGGGAGGGTCTTGCTTCAGAGCCGTCCACTGTGCTGCCGCTCTCAGGTGGCAAGGTGACTGCTGCGTTGTGGCAGGCTCACCCCTCCCTCCCCTCTGGGCTCCCTGCTCTGCCCTGCCACTTGGCTGCAAGCCCCACGCCAACCTTTCCCTCCCTCGCACCCCCACCGCTGCCCCCGCAGCATCCTGTTCCGGCGGTACCGCATCGCCAAGGACAAGACCCGCTCCGTGCTCGACCTGGAGCAGCAGGCGGAGTTCAGGCAGCAGTGAGCTCGTGGGCAGGCTGAGGGGTCTGGGCTGGGGGCGTCGTCGAGGAACTGAGAACAGGGGCCGTCTGCATGGGTGGGGCGTGGTGCCGCCTGCCTGCATGCTGCCTGGGTGCAGGGCTCGTTGCGACCATTTTCTCATCCACTGCCCTGCAGGTACGTGCACACCCAGGCCCTTGGCGCTACCCCCGTGGCGTGAACATGCGCTCACAAGAGTATGCAATAGCTGTGCGGCCTGTGGCTGTTGTGGCTGCTGCGGCTGTCGCCTGCTCACCAGAACCCTACCAACTCAACCCCCTTTTTCTCTGCTCCCAGTTGCATTGCTCCCGTTTGCTGTGTCATACACACATTTGCCGCCGCACAATGGCCCTGTTGCTGCCTGCCCTTACCCCTTGGGAGCATTGTGCGCCTTCATTAACCCTGTTCGCCCTTTGATCATAGCTGCTGGTCTGGATTATCTGTCGGCAGTGTGCCACATTGCAGGGTGCATGCTGTTCCACCGCTGTCAGTTCAACATTTAGTGACATGTTGCAAACACGCTGAGAATGCACAGGCAGCAGCCCACACACACTTTGAAGTAGCAGGTAGTCCTTGTTATGCGTGGGGGCAGCGGTGCTACATCTGCCAGCCAGCGTGTATGCTCCAGCCTGTGCCTTGTTAAGGAAACCGGGGCATGCGCACTTGCGCAACCACAGGGGTATCAGGGGTCTGGGAGGATGCAAGCTGACCTGGAAACAACCATACTTACCAACCGGCTTTCCCAGCCATCGTCCATTCAGGCCATGATAGCTGCATCGTCCATGCAAGCTAGTTTGCTCACTGGCTTGAGAAAAGAGATAAGGCAGAAGCTTCTGCCAGCTTCCATTCTCTGCAGCACCCCAGTGGCAGGCAGCGAGCCACAGCGCTGGCGCCCCACTTGAGCCCCACTTGATTGCCACCTGAAGGCCATGCCAACAACCGCGCTGGCTTGCAGGGCAGGAAAATTCATTTGCATCACGAATGAACGGGAGCGATTAGGCAACAGGCCTGAAAGAGGCCAGAAGAGGCAGAGGCTAGACTAAGGGCAGGAAGAGCAAACAACGCGGCTGAGAGACCTGCCTATGGAGGGTGCTCCAGGGTACAAGCTCTCAGACAGAGGGGGGCTCAGAAGTGAGGTTGTGCCATGTTTGAGAGCCACGGGGAAGGCAACAGAGAAAGGGAGAGTAGGAAACATTATCGCAGAGAGAGGAATGTGGCAGGAGGGGGGGGCAAAACAGCGCAGCGGTTGCGCTGGGAGGGAGGCAAGATGCTCGGGAAAAAGGGCAGTGCGGTGTCTCAACGTTTGCTGGCGGGGCGGGGCGGCCCCGCGCATCGTGCCTCGCGGCGTTTTTGGGTTTCTCAAGGTCTGGCCTGGGTGCGCTGTGCTGCAAGTGCAGCATCAGCAACACATCAAACCTCAGTGGCCAGCCGCGGTGCCGGCAGCATTGATGTCGAAGACGCCGGCGTTGTTGTGGCAGACAGCGACTTGGAGACAGAAGGGGACAGCTCAAAGGTGGCGGTCTTGAACTGGGACGACGCGTGGGAGGCGGCACGGTAGCGCTCTCGCTCCGCCTCGCGGTCCGCCTCTCGCTTCTTGTCGATCAGGCGCTCCGCAGCTGCTGCCAGGTAGGCGGCGTGCTTGGCGTGCCGCACCCTGCACAGCCAGCACGTCGACAGCGAGGGGCGGGTTCGGCAGCGAAGCGACAGGTGGGGCAAGGGCTGGCGTAGCTGCGATGCAGCCTGCAGGCGGGTCCCCACACCCAACAGCGACAGGGACATTAACAAGGCAGCAGGCCTGGCTGGCTGGTCGCAGCAAAGCTGTCTGCCGGCTGCTTGGACCAACTGAACTGAACTGAACGAACGTGAACTGAACGAACGCATTTCGAGGCAGGGCGCAGGCATGCATAGTGAGCGAGGGGGCGGCGCACCTGTCGAGGGCCACCGCCACAGTGGCCACCACAAATGCCGCAAACTCGATCCAGGACAGCGCGATCACAGCGCCGCGGGCAGAGGTGGCGGGCAGCCCTGCGTCGGTCGCCTGCGCGCCGCGCTTGGTGAAGGCAATGGCCGCTGCCATCCACCAAAAGGCTGCAAAGGCGCCAACCGACCCAGCCTCCCCGGGGAGGAACGAGGTGGTCGGGGCCTTGCGCGCCGCGCGCAGCGTGGACGCCGCGCCCGCCGCCAGCAGGATGGAGAAAAGCAGGGAGAAGCCAGAGGTGACGTAGGCAAAGCTGCACGCAGGGGGGTGGCGGCAGGGAGGGGTGAGGGCCTGCACCGAGCTTGCACTGGGCTGCCGCACAGCACGGCAGAGCAGGCATGGGACCCGCAATGCGTGCACATGCAGCGCTGCGCAGATGGCATGTCCATGCAGACGCGGCGGGAAGAGGGCGCAGCAGCGGCAGGGGCGGCGGCGCCAGCGCCATGCATGTTCACCTGCACACGTTGCCTGACACATTAAGGTAGCAAGCGTCTCCACTGGAGAGCTGTACGCTGGTCACGATGGGGATGACAACCGCAAACACAACCTGCAGTGCAGGCGCAGGGTCAGCCAAACCAGTGAAGGCAGCGGCCGAGGCTGGGAGTGCAGCGCAGCGACCGGCACGACGGCGGCAGCGAGGTGAGCCACGCCGCCATCTGCCCCGCAGCCTAGGGGCCAACCCCACCTGCAGTGCGATGCAGCCCAGCACCGTGAGATGCGCCACTGAGCGAGACATCGCGCCGGCAGAAACTTTGGAACTCCCTCGACAATCTCTTCTCGTTTGCTGGCACACTGGGGGGAGCGGTCTTGGGGGCGCCGCGCGGGCCTATGGCTTGCAAATGTGGCGATGGACGAGAATACAAGCGTTCAAGCTAAGCGGACGCGCTTTGACGCAGCATGGGCAACTGGACTGCCTTGCGTGCTTTTGCCCGCACCCCCCATGCAACACTCCGAGAGATCCCTCCTGTTCTTTGTTTCCTGTTGCAGACCACCTCGTAATGTCGGAACGAGAATGGCGACACGGCAGGAGGCCTGCAAGCCTGCAAGCGCAGTCGTCTTCCTCGCCTGCGTCGGCAGCTGCCGTCAACAGCCGCTCGCTCCGGTCCAGAATGTAAGCACCCGTACCCTGTGAGGCAGCTCCTGGCATGGCCTGTCGACATACTCATGCCAGTGTGCGAAAGCAGGGAGACTCAGAGGCTACAGGCAGCAGATGCGCTGGGCATGGCAGTGGGCAATCAAACGCGTGCGTAGGATGCTGGGCAAGGGGGATGTGCGTTAACAAGTGGGGAGGAAGACAGCCAGTAGTGCGATGAAAACCGAACGCGAGGGCAGGGGTCAAGAAAGAGAGCGGTTGAGTTGGGGCTGCGAAGAAACTGGTGCTGCCGCGTGCTGCGACCTTGGAATGCGAGAGCGTGCCGGTGCGCACGTGTTCACGCCACGGGGGTAGCGCCAAGGGCCTGGGTGTGCACGAACCTGCAGAGCAGAAGATCAGACAAAGTGGTCGCACCGAGCCCTGCAAATCAGGCAGCGTGCAAGCATGCACCATTGCGCCCCATGCAGACGCCCTGTGCTCTCATTGCCGCGGCAATGCCGCCAGCCCCCACCCCTCAGCCTGCCCATGAGCTCACTGCTGCTTGAACTCTGCCTGCTGCTCCAGATCCAGCACGGAGCGGGTCTTGTCCTTGGCGATGCGGTACCGCCGGAACAGGATGCTGCGGGGGCAGAGGTGGGGGTGCGAGGGAGAAGAGGGTTGGCCCAAGGCTTGCAGCCAGGTGACGGGCGGGTGGCGGGGCAGAGCAGGGAAGCCCTCTGGACGGGGCCAAGCACTTGGGCATGCCACCAGTGCACAAGTTGAGGGGACAGCAATGATCGTGCCACTAAAAATCGGCAGCACATACTGCTCTGCTAGATGCTGTGCGCAGCAGCTCTATTGAATTGCACGCCCGGCCGCACACCCTGATCAGCAGTGCCTCCCAAGGCTGCCCCTCAGCCCCAGGCTGGACCCCCAGCCCCTGCCCTGGCCCCCGCACCGGTCGTAGATGACGGCCACGCCGGCAGCCAGGAACAGGATGAACTCCAGCCAGGACAGCGTAATCACGCCGTTGCGCGCCGACTCCTCGGGCAGCCCATCGTTCGAGGCCTGCTTGCCGCGCTGCGTGAAGGTGATGGCGGCCACCAGCCACCAGAAGGAGGCAAACAGGCCCAGCGAGCCGTAGATGGGGGGCAGGAAGCCCGAGGCGCCCTGCTTCAGGGTCACGTAGCCGCCGGCGGCCAGCAGCAGCGAGAAGAGCAGGGAGAAGCCAGAGGTGACATAGGCAAACCTGCGGGGCGGGGAGGGCAGGAAGGCAGGGGGATGAGAGCAGGCAGACGTCAGAGGCGGCAAGGGCTGAGGAGGGGGGGCCGGGAGATGCTGGGGCAGCAGAGTCGAGGCAGGCAGCGATGCATCTTGAGATGAGGCAGGCCGCGCATGCCTCGTGCATTAGATGAGATGCTCCAACATGCATGCCGTGCCTGCCATGCAGTGCATGCGCATGCGCCGGCCCGCCATGCTGCCGCCACTGGTTCTGCCCGAACCTGCCGCCCGCACCCCCACTCACTGGCACACCATGCCAGGCAGCAGGTTGAGGTAGCAGCCCTCAGAAGGGTAGAGCACAGTGGCGGTGACAGCAGGAATCACCACCGCAAAGATGATCTGCAGGCAGAGGGCAGGTGCGGCAGAAGCTGCGTTTGGGTGGAGGCACGGCTGAAACGCAAATGCTGCAGGCCGGGACCGCCAGCAGTGGCGGCGGGCGAGCGGCGCTGCGCCTTCAACTCGCTGCACTGAGCTGCGGGCGACCGGTCGCTACTTGCGGCATCTCCTCGGCCCTCCGGAGGCCTGCACGAGGCCTGGCTGCCGCACCTGCAGGGCCACAAGGCCGAACAGGTAGTGCACAACGCGGGCCATGGTTGCTACAAGCCTGCCCAGAAACCTTAGCAGTAATTGTGGTAAGGATAGAGCGGCCCCAGAGGACGCTTGAGGTAGTGGCTCTCCTTGCTGGGTCCCTTGCTGGCACCCCCCGTTCCTGCTAATGCGACTGCCTGCAAGTTGCCGGTCCTTGAAGAGCCCTTCAATCACTCTATTCTGGCACTCAGATCATCTTGCAATCCACGCCCAGTTGCGCGGGTGCCATAAGTCTGCACTGGTGAGGCCCGGCAGTGCTGCCACTGCGTCTCTGGGCTGCTGGCCCTCCCTCCGGCCGCTTTTCGCGCATCGTGCGCATTGCAGGGTCCTTACTCAGGCGCGCACACACCATGCAGGTCCGTGGCGGATACCAACCATGAAGGTGGGCGGCGACAGCTCGCCGCACGCGGGCTCCTCCGCCTCCGACTCAATCCCGGACAGCGACAGCCGCCTGGCGCTGCCCGACGTGTACGATGCGACGCTGATTGACGAGGCGCGCCGCCTCGTGCGGCAGCAGAAGGAGCAGTGAGTTGCATGGAGGGCTGCTGGGGGGCGCTTCGTCCAGCCAGGGCTGCCGGTGCGCATGCAGGCGGCGGTGCAGTCCGATGCGCAGCCGCCTTATCCTCCGCCCTGGCCCCCCTCCCTCACAACAGGTGGGCCCGTGAGACCGAGGGCTGGACCTGGTACAGCTGGCTGTCCTTCTACGTCCCCATCTTTGGCTGGATCCGCACCTACAACTGGCGCGCCTGGCTCATCGTGAGTGGGGGAGGTGGCGGGCGCCCAGGCTGCACTGCCAATTGCCAGAACGGACATGGTGGTGGCATGCCGTCGTGATTTCATGTCACAGAAAAGCTGCCAGCTGCACTGCCTCCCCTCAACCCTTTCCCACCATCACCACTGCGCCCCCGTGCCCCATGCAGTGGGACGTCGCCGCCGGCATGTCCACCGCCGCCATGGTCATCCCCCAGGGCATGAGCTACGCCAACCTGGCTGGCCTGCCATACGCCTACGGCCTGTACGGAGCCTTCGTGCCGTGCATTGTCTACGCGCTGTTCGGCTCCTCGCGCCAGCTGGTGGGTTGCCGCCGGCCGGCGTTGGGCGAGGGACGGTTCCAGGGTCGGGTTGCAGTGCACTGCTGGTGTGGCAAG